>JBAIZL010000002.1:139663402-139670902 GCA_036971475.1 Prosapia bicincta
CAAATTTTGTTATAATTATGGAAATGAAAGTAATAATAAAAGGGTTTATGATATGTTTCTTTTAAAGAAGAATAGTTTGGTTGCTAAATTAAAAGTCATTAATAAATTATAAAATTAAATCAAAACATTCAGTAAAAAAAAAGGAAGAAATGACAGAATTTTTTTTTCAAGAGGGGGGAAAAATATGTAACACACTTTAGATGATGTTACATATTAAATTGGCAAGGTTCAGAAAACAAACGAGAATGTATTCAAAAATGTGTAATAATGTACAACTGTATAAAAAAAAAAATTTAATGTATGAGAAATATTTTAATGAGATCTCTGGTTGTTAGTGACATCTAACGGAGAATTTTAAAACGTGTATTAAAATCGGGATGCGCCCTCCGGATGCGCGGTAGGTAGGAAGGTTGCTCGCAACTACTATTTAAGGCCTCTTTTAGCCAAGATGTAAAGGGCAACGGACGTGTCCGAGAGCAAGAAAAATTTTTATTTTGTTTTCAAAGTTTAATTTAAACCTCCTTTTTAAAACATGTTATAATCGTGAGATAGAAGACAGCGTACGCAACCAAGTACAAGATGGGACGCTGAAGTTACCGATGACATTTCCTGAAACTTTCCACGAGGAGGACGCGAGGTTACCAGATGCGAATGCAGCTAAGTGAACGATTTAAGACTTTAAAGATTTATTTCAAAATTTAAAACTTTATACAGCATAACTCAAACTAAAGAACCTTGAACGTTTCAATTCATTTACATAACAGTAATTTACGCACACTTTGGTGCAATTGTGTTCACCTTGAATTATGAAATTTGATTATAAAAAAATGGCAAGTAAACTCGAGTGTAGATTCATTTACAGCCATTGATTGATTAATTGTTTGTTAGAATGTTATCCTTAAAAATTCATGAATTAAATATTAAATGTCCGTAACTGAATGTCAAGAAATTTGTATCATGATTGTAACTTACCTTTTGTTTGCTGAATAAAAGGAGTATAATTTGCTTTAATTGCATTTAATCGAGTAATTATTTAACCAGCACACAATTCTTGCATTTCAAGTTAATAAGCCTTAAGATTTAATTTAATGAGACTCTACTAATTTAAATGATTTAATCTTCTATTTTAAAGTATTACAGTGTAACGGAGTTCTACCATCAAAGGCGTTACAGATAGACGGTTATTGTAACCGTAAACTGTAAGCTAGAACTTAAAATAAAGCTTAAACTAAAAGAATTTAAATTTAATAATAACGTTACAAAATGCGCCACTCTGCTGTTTTATTATCAAGCGTTACAAAATGCACGACTCTGCTGTTTGGGCAAAATTTGAAATGTAAAATTGTAGGCTGGCTGAAAGAAAATTAAAAATGGCTGCAAATGACCGATTTAATTAAATATATTCAAAAAAGTAAAAAACCAAATTATTATTCATTAATCATTTAACAGTGTAAGTTTTATAAAATGTATAAATTGAACGTAAAAGAAAGTGGCTTGTGGATTGTGTAAACAGTATTGGAAGATAGGGGAGAAACCAGTTTTAACCTGTTTTTACTTGTATTTAAGTCAAGGTCAGAGACTCTTGTTGTTTTAAATATGAATCGTAATGTGCCTAGTAAAGTTTAAATTTTTGTAAGTTTGTGCATGGCATTGAAAGCCGGTCGTAGAGTACAATTGTTTACACAGATGCAAGTCCGATGTCAGGCTAGTTAGAATTGATTGCCCGGTTTTGTATAAACAAGTGTCCAGCCTGAAGTCCAATGTTTGCGTAAAGCTTGTTTAAATATTTCGAGTTTGCTTGACTTTCTGTATAAAGAATATATTCTCGTTAGTTTTCTGAAAGCAATTTTATTAAACAAAATGGCTTTAATAATAGACCTTTTGTCGAAAGACGAATTAAAATATAATAAAAAAAAGAAAATTATAATTGAAGTTAACAGTGATAGGATCTTAAAAGTATTTTTTAATAAAAAAAAATAATAAAGTTATGAGTTAATTTTAAAGGTATTGAAATTTAAATGTATAAGTTGTGTAATAGTCATATAAAAATATTTCAAGCAAAATTTATCTTCTAAAATAGTTGAGATTTTTTTAAAAATTTTAAATTTGGAAATATGCAAGCTTATTTTAAAAAGAGGAATAAATTAACAAGGAAAATACGAATGTGCCTTTGTACAGAATTTATACTCCACGACAACACTCACATTGTATGTCAAAGTGCACGTTGACATACTATAGATATTCTACATGAGAGAGACTAGGACAAATCTCAAAACACACAATACTACACCGATTCAATGACTTATGGGGAATCAACAGACTATACACTTGACCAAAATTGTGTATAAATGTGCAAGCGTAGGTTCCGTTTAATTTAAATTCTTATTTGTAAATACAAAGAGCTTAGCAAAAAATTAATTCAATTTGTTTACAGAAATATTTGAAAGAAGTTTTAAGATGTAACAGAATACATATAATCCTTTGTGTGTCAACATGCTAGCTATATGATTTTTAAATTAAAATATGGGTTTTAATTTAGGAAGAATGTAATTGGATTTTCAAAGTATGGGTTTTGAAATCCAAAAGAGGTATAAGATGTACGAAATATTGTAGAGATAACGAAAGGTTACGAGGCAATGGTACATGCTTAAAGTTGTGAAATGGAGAGGAGAATATGTAGATAAATAGCGTCGATAATATAGAAAATTTTTGGCTTACAGGAAGTAAGCGGTAATCACGAATCCTAGAGATTGGATTGTGAATAATATAGCTAGAGCATATGTAAGGTAATGTTGACAAACAAAGAGCAATTCGAAACAGAGTAATTTTTGAAGGAGTAAATTTATTAAGAATGAAGAATGTTATTTTGAATTTAGAGAGAGAGATAAAATTGTGTGCTTATGGAATTAAAAATGTTTACAAGAAGTTTAATTTGGAAAAGAAAATATTTTCAAGAATGTGATGTTTTTAAAATTTTATATTGTAAAATAAATAATTTTGAGAATTTATAAGACAAGTTCCTAAAAGTTAATTTAAAATAAGAAATGTTTATTAAAGGACTTTTAAATCTAAATTAAATTTATTATAATATAAGTATGTCAAAGATAAATGGAAATAATAAGTGAAAGTGTTTTAATACAATGAAGTAACTAAAGAATATTGTGTAAAGGTATAATAGTATGTGTCAATACAAAATATTTTATGAATGTAAAAGAAAAGATAATTATAGATTTATTTGTTAAAAAGTTTAATTTTTTGTTTGGAAAGGATAGTAAATCCAAGTAATAATATTGTTTATATTATGTTAATGTCGTATAAAAAGAAAATTTTTTTTGGTAAACAAATTTTGTTATAATTATGGAAATGAAAGTAATAATAAAAGGGTTTATGATATGTTTCTTTTAAAGAAGAATAGTTTGGTTGCTAAATTAAAAGTCATTAATAAATTATAAAATTAAATCAAAACATTCAGTAAAAAAAAGGAAGAAATGACAGAATTTTTTTTTCAAGAGGGGGGAAAAATATGTAACACACTTTAGATGATGTTACATATTAAATTGGCAAGGTTCAGAAAACAAACGAGAATGTATTCAAAAATGTGTAATAATGTACAACTGTATAAAAAAAAAAATTTAATGTATGAGAAATATTTTAATGAGATCTCTGGTTGTTAGTGACATCTAACGGAGAATTTTAAAACGTGTATTAAAATCGGGATGCGCCCTCCGGATGCGCGGTAGGTAGGAAGGTTGCTCGCAACTACTATTTAAGGCCTCTTTTAGCCAAGATGTAAAGGGCAACGGACGTGTCCGAGAGCAAGAAAAATTTTTATTTTGTTTTCAAAGTTTAATTTAAACCTCCTTTTTAAAACATGTTATAATCGTGAGATAGAAGACAGCGTACGCAACCAAGTACAAGATGGGACGCTGAAGTTACCGATGACATTTCCTGAAACTTTCCACGAGGAGGACGCGAGGTTACCAGATGCGAATGCAGCTAAGTGAACGATTTAAGACTTTAAAGATTTATTTCAAAATTTAAAACTTTATACAGCATAACTCAAACTAAAGAACCTTGAACGTTTCAATTCATTTACATAACAGTAATTTACGCACACTTTGGTGCAATTGTGTTCACCTTGAATTATGAAATTTGATTATAAAAAAATGGCAAGTAAACTCGAGTGTAGATTCATTTACAGCCATTGATTGATTAATTGTTTGTTAGAATGTTATCCTTAAAAATTCATGAATTAAATATTAAATGTCCGTAACTGAATGTCAAGAAATTTGTATCATGATTGTAACTTACCTTTTGTTTGCTGAATAAAAGGAGTATAATTTGCTTTAATTGCATTTAATCGAGTAATTATTTAACCAGCACACAATTCTTGCATTTCAAGTTAATAAGCCTTAAGATTTAATTTAATGAGACTCTACTAATTTAAATGATTTAATCTTCTATTTTAAAGTATTACAGTGTAACGGAGTTCTACCATCAAAGGCGTTACAGATAGACGGTTATTGTAACCGTAAACTGTAAGCTAGAACTTAAAATAAAGCTTAAACTAAAAGAATTTAAATTTAATAATAACGTTACAAAATGCGCCACTCTGCTGTTTTATTATCAACCGTTACAAAATGAAACACAAACTCGTTCCTACAAACTTGGCAAAATATCAACGGATACTCCAAAACAAGTTAGGCAAGTGTGACTGAATAGCCTGGCCTAAACAATTATAAAAAAAACTTTATAGCTATTTAGTCGTTTTGGCTGATGTGAAATTAATAATTAGTTATAATACCAGTTGCTTACAACTAAATGAAATATCAGGGTGATTTTTTTAAATCTTCCGTTTTGTATTAGAAATTCGAACAACTAATGTTAATGTGTAAGATTTATGATTTACAAATCGTATACAATTTTAACACGATGTTTAAAAATGTATGAAATGGTCGAGTGCATGTATTTAAAAGTTTTGAGCCTCCTTTCTCGAACAGTTTTACTATTCGATTAGGCAACTAAAACATCATTATAACCAGTGTAATATAGGTCTTCAAGTTACGCGTTTAAAAACGTGGGTTCTCATTTTAGGGCAATAATGGAAATAGTTGTGGTAACACTAACTTGGCTAACGTTTTTCATATGCTGGAGATGACTCTGGACATACCGTAGTACTAGTAAACTTATAGCAACTGGAAACTTGACCTAACTATCGTGGTAACATAAACTTACCAGAATCTTACTTATATTTGTTCCGAAACCATTGTAAATGTGTTGAAACTAATTATTACGCTTTTGACCTAATTCTAAAGGCGAAATCGATGATCCGCCAAACGGATTTTGCGAACCCAGAGACAGATCGATCCAGTATTATATAATTGTATTGTTTTATTATTTAGATATCTTCACTGATTAATATTAAAATAAAATAAAATAATATAATATAAAATGTATATAATTTAATTTTAGGAAAACCTTTAAAGAAAAACTATTACTCTATTTAAATTAACCTCGATATTTTATTTGTTTTCGTAAAACTCACAATATGACAAGGTTCAGTTTTATCTGAAAAGGATGCACAGATATAAACTGTACTTTTCTCTGATCCGTTTACTGTGAAATATTTCTAAAATAGCCTTCAGTTATATAATAACATCATTTCATTTGTTCTCTGAAAACTATTTGTAGAATTCTATTTAAACAAGAAGTAAGAGCAGCCCATTTCAAGACTTTGACAAAACCTACATGCACCATTTTCAAGTCTTACGATTTGATGGCTATTATACTACTACTTATTCGCCAGAATTCATCCTTTCATATTTGAAAATACTGTAGGCATTTGTGGCTCTAAACGTTGCGGGCCCATGGGCAACTCGTTATTCCTGCCTAGTGCTGGGGATTTAATTGGAAAAAATGATAGAGTTACTCAATGCTGATAGAGGATTTTACGTATATTCTTGAAATTAATTGATTAAGCTTAAACCATTCTTGTTGTAATGGGATATTTATACGCTTGGGTTTCTTAAAGCAAAGTTTTAAAATAATCACTTGTATAAAATGAATTGAAACAATATGAAAAAAAACAACCGACTATAGATATAGCTTTTACTATGGAATTACATTCAATGGACTACATAGATAGTTCAGATCATGTAACATTATGTCACGGTTCCCGGCGGGGCGGATATAGTGTTGGCGAATTGTTAGTAGAGTTCTGTCTTTTCAAACATAAACCTAAAATATTTAGTTTATTTTTTCATGGCCTAAACTAAAATTTATTTTATAAAGCATTATTTTATTTTACATTTGTATTGATTGTGGTTTAACCTTGCGACGTTAAACCATAATCCATTATTGGTGGGTTCACGACATTGTATTAAATAGAAGTATGTCCATGTGTATTTACAAATATGTGATTCAACGCTTCTATATCCAATCCAAGAAATTGGTTAACTCCATGTCAAATATACCTAACGATAAGAAGCAGTGTTTATGTACTTCAGTCATGTATATAAAGAATAATAATACAGACTACCACAACGAACAACGCAGAAGTAAATCTTTGGTTGTATTTTAATAGCACAATACAACTTGTTTTTTTTAAGAAGAGGATTGGAGTATGGACAGGTTTCCACAATCCTAACTTGCAATACGAATGGTTTCTGTGGTTAATATGTTGGAATATGCAACAGAAACCAATAGTATATTGCTACAATATCTTAGCATTGCATACTTGTTACCAATTATTTGACCAACGTAAGTGTACCAGTGTTAATTTCTATATTTGCCCTAAAGAGATAAATAAAGAGAAACATAGGTAACCAGAGGCTGAAGTCGAGGATAGAAACAAATAATGCTTTCATCTTTACATAAATATTTCAACATAGAATGAAAAATAATTTTCCTTTAGCTGAGAGAAAAGCACATTATCGGACAAAACTGTTGGTGTTATTTTATTATAAATACAATTTTTACAAATCTTTCGGAGGGATATTCAATACCCACTGCCCTTAGTGATTCACTTTTAACCTACGAATCTAAAAGAAAGAAAGAGATAAAAATACTTGAAGGAAGCCAGATCAGGGTAATGAGAATTCTTCTAGGATAGTGATCATCGCCCGTAGGTTATATTGTAAACAAATATATATGAAGACTATGAGCTATGGCGCCCACAAAATACGGTGATCAGGTTCAGACTTTCATCTTGGAGAAGTATAACAATTAGCTTCATATGGTATCATAAATAATAGTGTCCCTTACTTTAAATGTAAAATTACTCTGATACTAGCTATTGCTAATTGATGAAAGATGAGTTAAATAAATACACAATTAAAAAAAATTGAATAACCTATAAAACAGTCAAACCCTTTTGTATCTCTTTATGCACTAACAATAAGACCGCAATCGCTAGTTTTTACCAGTAACCTGTTTAAACAGTATAACTATGAGTTTTTTTATGGCGAGTTTTTTCAACTGCTTCTCCAGTCATTTCCTCAT
>JBAIZL010000002.1:139678402-139715902 GCA_036971475.1 Prosapia bicincta
GCTTCTCCGTCTGACCCTAAGCCGTGTCTGCTGCATTACCCATCCCTATAGTCTAAGGCTTACTATACTCCTACTATAAACACGCTAGCTCTCTCACATTTTGGCGACAAACTTTCTCTTGCTTCCCCCACTTTCTGCTCCAGCTTGCTACACGTCGCTTCTCCGTCTGACCCTAATCCGTGGCTGCTGCATTACTCATTTCTATAGTCTAAGGCTTACTGCACTCCCACTATACACAAGCTCTCTCTTTCACATTTTGGCGACAAACTTTCTCTTGCTTCCCCCACTTTCTGCTCCAGCTTGCTACTCGTCGCTTCTCCGTCTGAGCCTAAGCCGTGTCTGCTGCAGTACTCATCCCTATAGTCTAAGGCTTACTATACTCCTACTATAAACACGCTAGCTCTCTCACATTTTGGCGACAAACTTTCTCTTGCTTCCCCGACTTTCTGCTCCAGCTTGCTACTCGTCGCTTCTCCGTCTGACCCTAAGCCGTGGCTGCTGCATTACTCATTTCTATAGCCTAAGGCTTAATACACTCCCACTATACACAAGCTAGCTCTCTCACATTTTGGCGAAAAACTTTCTCTTGCTTCCCCCACTTTCTGCTCCAGCTTGCTACACGTCGCTTCTCCGTCTGACCCTAAGCCGTGTCTGCTGCATTACCCATCCCTATAGTCTAAGGCTTACTATACTCCTACTATAAACACGCAAACTCTCTCACATTTTGGCGACAAACATTCTCTTGCTTCCCCCACTTTCTGCTCCAGCTTGCTACACGTCGCTTCTCCGTCTGACCCTAAGCCGTTGCTGCTGCATTACTCATTTCTATAGTCTAAGGCTTACTACACTCCCACTATACACAAGCTAGCACTCTCACATTTTGGCGACAAACTTTCTCTTGCTTCCCCCACTTTCTGCTCCAGCTTGCTACACGTCGCTTCTCCGTCTGAGCCTAAGCCGTGTCTGCTGCAGTACTCATCCCTGTAGTCTAAGGCTTACTATACTCCTACTATAAACACGCAAGCTCTCTCACATTTTGGCGACAATCTTTCTCTTGCTTCCCCCACTTTCTGCTCCAGCTTGCTACACGTCGCTTCTCCGTCTGACCGTAAGCCGTGGCTGCTGCATTACTCATTTCTATAGTCTAAGGCTTACTACACTCCCACTATACACAAGCTAGCTCTCTCACATTTTGGCGACAAACTTTCTCTTGCTTCCCCACTTTCTGCTCCAGCTTGCTACACGTCGCTTCTCCGTCAGAGCCTAAGCCGTGTCTGCTGCATTACTCATCCCTATAGTCTAAGGCTTATTACACTCCTACTTTAAACACGCTAGCTCTCTCACATTTTGGCGACAAACATTCTCTTGCTTCCCCCACTTTCTGCTCCAGCTTGCTACACGTCGCTTCTCCGTCTGACCCTAAGCCGTGTCTGCTGCATTACCCATCCCTATAGTCTAGGGCTTACTATACTCCTACTATAAACACGCTAGCTCTCTCACATTTTGGCGACAAACTTTCTCTTGCTTCCCCCACTTTCTGCTCCAGCTTGCTACACGTCGCTTCTCCGTCTGACCCTAAGCCGTGTCTGCTGCTTTACCCATCCCTATAGTCTAAGGCTTACTATACTCCTACTATAAACACGCTAGCTCTCTCACATTTTGGCGACAAACTTTCTCTTGCTTAACCCATTTTCTGCTCCAGCTTGCTACACGTCGCTTCTCCGTCTGACCCTAAGCCGTGTCTGCTGCATTACCCATTCCTATAGTCTAAGGCTTACTATACTCCTACTATAAACACGCTAGCTCTCTCACATTTTGGCGACAAACTTTCTCTTGCTTCCCCCACTTTCTGCTCCAGCTTGCTACACGTCGCTTCTCCGTCTGACCCTAATCCGTGGCTGCTGCATTACTCATTTCTATAGTCTAAGGCTTACTGCACTCCCACTATACACAAGCTCTCTCTTTCACATTTTGGCGACAAACTTTCTCTTGCTTCCCCCACTTTCTGCTCCAGCTTGCTACTCGTCGCTTCTCCGTCTGAGCCTAAGCCGTGTCTGCTGCAGTACTCATCCCTATAGTCTAAGGCTTACTATACTCCTACTATAAACACGCTAGCTCTCTCACATTTTGGCGACAAACTTTCTCTTGCTTCCCCGACTTTCTGCTCCAGCTTGCTACTCGTCGCTTCTCCGTCTGACCCTAAGCCGTGGCTGCTGCATTACTCATTTCTATAGCCTAAGGCTTAATACACTCCCACTATACACAAGCTAGCTCTCTCACATTTTGGCGAAAAACTTTCTCTTGCTTCCCCCACTTTCTGCTCCAGCTTGCTACACGTCGCTTCTCCGTCTGACCCTAAGCCGTGTCTGCTGCATTACCCATCCCTATAGTCTAAGGCTTACTATACTCCTACTATAAACACGCAAACTCTCTCACATTTTGGCGACAAACATTCTCTTGCTTCCCCCACTTTCTGCTCCAGCTTGCTACACGTCGCTTCTCCGTCTGACCCTAAGCCGTTGCTGCTGCATTACTCATTTCTATAGTCTAAGGCTTACTACACTCCCACTATACACAAGCTAGCACTCTCACATTTTGGCGACAAACTTTCTCTTGCTTCCCCCACTTTCTGCTCCAGCTTGCTACACGTCGCTTCTCCGTCTGAGCCTAAGCCGTGTCTGCTGCAGTACTCATCCCTGTAGTCTAAGGCTTACTATACTCCTACTATAAACACGCAAGCTCTCTCACATTTTGGCGACAATCTTTCTCTTGCTTCCCCCACTTTCTGCTCCAGCTTGCTACACGTCGCTTCTCCGTCTGACCGTAAGCCGTGGCTGCTGCATTACTCATTTCTATAGTCTAAGGCTTACTACACTCCCACTATACACAAGCTAGCTCTCTCACATTTTGGCGACAAACTTTCTCTTGCTTCCCCACTTTCTGCTCCAGCTTGCTACACGTCGCTTCTCCGTCAGAGCCTAAGCCGTGTCTGCTGCATTACTCATCCCTATAGTCTAAGGCTTATTACACTCCTACTTTAAACACGCTAGCTCTCTCACATTTTGGCGACAAACTTTCTCTTGCTTCCCCCACTTTCTGCTGAAGCTTGCTACACGTCGCTTCTCCGTCTGACCCTAAGCCGTGTCTGCTGCATTACCCATCCCTATAGTCTAGGGCTTACTATACTCCTACTATAAACACGCTAGCTCTCTCACATTTTGGCGACAAACTTTCTCTTGCTTCCCCCACTTTCTGCTCCAGCTTGCTACACGTCGCTTCTCCGTCTGACCCTAAGCCGTGTCTGCTGCTTTACCCATCCCTATAGTCTAAGGCTTACTATACTCCTACTATAAACACGCTAGCTCTCTCACATTTTGGCGACAAACTTTCTCTTGCTTAACCCATTTTCTGCTCCAGCTTGCTACACGTCGCTTCTCCGTCTGACCCTAAGCCGTGTCTGCTGCATTACCCATCCCTATAGTCTAAGGCTTACTATACTCCTACTATAAACACGCTAGCTCTCTCACATTTTGGCGACAAACTTTCTCTTGCTTCCCCCACTTTCTGCTCCAGCTTGCTACACGTCACTTCTCCGTCTGACCCTAAGCCGTGGCTGCTGCATTACTCATTTCTATAGTCTAAGGCTTACTACACTCCCACTATACACAAGCTAGCTCTCTCACATTTTGGCGACAAACTTTCTCTTGCTTAACCCATTTTCTGCTCCAGCTTGCTACACGTCGCTTCTCCGTCTGACCCTAAGCCGTGTCTGCTGCATTACCCATCCCTATAGTCTAAGGCTTACTATACTCCTACTATAAACACGCTAGCTCTCTCACATTTTGGCGACAAACTTTCTCTTGCTTCCCCCACTTTCTGCTCCAGCTTGCTACACGTCACTTCTCCGTCTGACCCTAAGCCGTGGCTGCTGCATTACTCATTTCTATAGTCTAAGGCTTACTACACTCCCACTATACACAAGCTAGCTCTCTCACATTTTGGCGACAAACTTTCTCTTGCTTCCCCCACTTTCTGCTCCAGCTTGCTACACGTCGCTTTTCCGTCTGACCCTAAGCCGTGTCTGCTGCATTACCCATCCCTATAGTCTAAGGCTTACTATACTCATACTATAAACACGCTAGCTCTCTCACATTTTGGCGACAAACTTTCTCTTGCTTCCCCCACTTTCTGCTCCAGCTTGCTACACGTCGCTTCTCCGTCTGACCCTAATCCGTGGCTGCTGCATTACTCATTTCTATAGTCTAAGGCGCACTACACTCCCACTATACACAAGCTCTCTCTTTCACATTTTGGCGACTAACTTTCTCTTGCTTCCCCCACTTTCTGCTCCAGCTTGCTACACGTCGCTTCTCCGTCTGACCCTAAGCCGTGTCTGCTGCATTACCCATCCCTATAGTCTAAGGCTTACTATACTCCTACTATAAACACGCTAGCTCTCTCACATTTTGGCGACAAACTTTCTCTTGCTTCCCCCACTTTCTGCTCCAGCTTGCTACACGTCGCTTCTCCGTCTGACCCTAAGCCTTGTCTGCTGCAGTACTCATCCCTATAGCCTAATGCTTACTACACTCCTACTATAAACACGCTAGCTCTCTCACATTTTGGCGACAAACTTTCTCTTGCTTCCCCCACTTTCTGCTCCAGCTTGCTACACGTCGCTTCTCCGTCTGACCCTAAGCCGTGTCTGCTGCATTACCCATCCCTATAGTCTAAGGCTTACTATACTCCTACTATAAACACGCTAGCTCTCTCACATTTTGCCGACAAACTTTCTCTTGCTTCCCCCACTTTCTGCTCCAGCTTGCTACACGTCGCTTCTCCGTCTGACCCTAAGCCGAGTCTGCTGCAGTACTCATCCCTATAGCCTAATGCTTACTACACTCCTACTATAAACACGCTAGCTCTCTCACATTTTGGCGACAAACTTTCTCTTGCTTCCCCCACTTAATGCTCCAGCTTGCTACACGTCGCTTCTCCGTCTGAGCCTAAGCCGTGTCTGCTGCAGTACTCAGCCCAATAGCCTAATGCTTACTACACTCCTACTATAAACACGCTAGCTCTCTCACATTTTGGCGACAAACTTTCTCTTGCTTCCCCCACTTTCTGCTCCAGCTTGCTACACGTCGATTCTCCGTCTGACCCTAAGCCGTGTCTGCTGGAGTACTCATCCCTATAGCCTAATGCTTACTACACTCCTACTATAAACACGCTAGCTTTCTCACATTTTGGCGACAAACTTCCTCTTGCTTCCGACACTTTCTGCTCCAGCTTGCTACACGTCGCTTCTCCGTCTGAGCCTAAGCCGTGTCTGCTGCAGTACTCATCCCTATAGCCTAATGCTCACTACACTCCTACTATAAACACGCTTGCTCTCTCAAATTTTGGCGACAAACTTCCTCTTGCTTCCCCCACTTTCTGCTCCTGCTTGCTACACGTCACTTCTCCGTCTGAGCCTAAGCCGTGTCTGCTGCAGTACTCATCCCTATAGCCTAATGCTTACTACACTCATACTATAAACACGCTAGCTCCTTCACATTTTGGCGACAAACTTTCTCTTGCTTCCCCCACTTTCTGCTCCAGCTTGCTACACGTCGCTTCTCCGTCTGACCCTAAGCCGTGTCTGCTGCATTACCCATCCCTATAGTCTAAGGCTTACTATACTCCTACTATAAACACGCTAGCTCTCTCACATTTTGGCGACAAACTTTCTATTGCTTCCCTCACTTTCTGCTCCAGCTTGCTACACGTCGTTTCTCCGTCTGACCCTAAGCTGTGGCTGCTGCATTACTCATTTCTATAGTCTAAGGCTTACTACACTCCCACTATCCACAAGCTAGCTCTCTCACACTGGGGCGACATATTTTCACTTGCTTTTCCCGCTTTCAGCTCCAGCTTGCTACACGTCGCTTCTCCGTCTGAGCCTAAGCCGTGTCTGCTGCAGTACTCATCCCTATAGCCTAATGCTTACTATACTCCTACTATAAACACGCTAGCTCTCTCACATTTTGGCGACAAACTTTCTCTTGCTTCCCCCACTTTCTGCTCCAGCTTACTACACGTCGCTTCTAAGTCTGACCCTAAGCCGTGTCTGCTGCATTACCCATCCCTATAGTCTAAGGCTTACTATACTCCTACTATAAACACGCTAGCTCTCTCACATTTTGGCGACAAACTTTCTCTTGCTTTCCCCACTTTCTGCTCCAGCTTGCTACACGTCGCTTCTCCGTCTGACCCTAAGCCGTGTCTGCTGCATTACCCATCCCTATAGTCTAAGGCTTACTATACTCCTACTATAAACACGCTAGCTCTCTCACATTTTGGCGACAAACTTTCTCTTGCTTCCCCCACTTTCTGCTCCAGTTTGCTACAAGTCGCTTCTCCGTCTGACCCCAAGCCGTGTCTGCTGCAGTACTCATCCCTATAGCCTAATGCTTACTACACTCCTACTATAAACACGCTAGCTCTCTCACATTTTGTCGACAAACTTTCTCTTGCTTCCCCCACTTTCTGCTCCAGCTTGCTACACGTCGCTTCTCCGTCTGACCCTAAGCCGTGTCTGCTGCAGTACTCATCCCAATAGCCTAATGCTTACTACACTCCTACTATAAACACGCTAGCTCTCTCACATTTTGGCGACAAACTTTCTCCTGCTTCCCCCACTTTCTGCTCCAGCTTGCTACACGTCGATTCTCCGTCTGACCCTAAGCCGTGTCTGCTGCAGTACTCATCCCTATAGCCTAATGCTTACTACACTCCTACTATAAACACGCTAGCTCTCTCACATTTTGGCGACAAACTTTCTCTTGCTTCCCCCACTTTCTGCTCCAGCTTGCTACACGTCGCTTCTCCGTCTGAGCCTAAGCCGTGTCTGCTGCAGTACTCATCCCTATAGCCTAATGCTTACTACGCTCCTACTATAAACACGCTAGCTCTCTCACATTTTGGCTCAAACTTTCTCTTGCTTCCCCCACTTTCTGCTCCAACTTGCTACACGTCGCTTCTCCGTCTGACTCTAAGCCGTGTCTGCTGCAGTACTCATCCCTATAGCCTAATGCTTACTATACTCCTACTATAAACACGCTAGCTCTCTCACATTTTGGCGACAAACTTTCTCTTGCTTCCCCCACTTTCTGCTCCAGCTTGCTACACGTCGCTTCTCCGTCTGAGCCTAAGCCGTGTCTGCTCCAGTACTCATCCCTATAGCGTAATGCTTAATATACTCCTACTATAAACACACTAGCTCTCTCACATTTTGGCGACATACTTTCTCTTGCTTTCCCCACTTTCTGCTC
Source organism: Prosapia bicincta (assembly GCA_036971475.1). Classification (NCBI taxonomy): domain Eukaryota; kingdom Metazoa; phylum Arthropoda; class Insecta; order Hemiptera; family Cercopidae; genus Prosapia; species Prosapia bicincta. The sequence goes on from JBAIZL010000002.1 coordinate 139,685,716, forward strand.
CAGCTTGCTACACGTCACTTCTCCGTCTGACCCTAAGCCGTGTCTGCTGCAGTACTCATCCCTATAGCCTAATGCTTACTATACTCCTACTATAAACACGCTAGCTCTCTCACATTTTGGCGACAAACTTACTCTTGCTTCCCCCACTTTCTGCTCCAGCTTGCTACACGTCGCTTCTCCGTCTGAGAATAAGCCGTGTCTGCTGCAGTACTCATCCCTATAGCCTAAGGCTTACTATACTCCTACTATAAACACGCTAGCTCTCTCACATTTTGGCGACAAACTTTCTCTTGCTTAACCCACTTTCTGCTCCAGCTTGCTACACGTCGCTTCTCCGTCTGAGCCTAAGCCGTGTCTGATGCAGTACTCATCCCTATAGTCTAAGGCTTACTATACTCCTACTATAAACACGCTAGCTCTCTCACATTTTGGCGACATACTTTCTCTTGCTTCCCCCACTTTCTGTTCCAGCTTGCTACACGTCGCTTCTCCGTCTGAGCCTAAGCCGTGTCTGCTGCAGTACTCATCCCTATAGCCTAATGCTTACTATACTCCTACTATACATACGCTTGCTCTCTCACATTGGAGCGACAAACATTCTCTTGCTTCCCCCACTTTCTGCTCCAGCTTGCTACACGTCGCTTCTCCGTCTGAGCCTAAGCCGTGTCTGCTGCAGTACTCGTCCCTATAGCCTAATGCTTACTATACTCCTACTATAAACACGCTAGCTCTTTCACATTTTGGCGACAAACTTTCTCTTGCTTCCCCCACTTTCTGCTCCAGCTTGCTACACGTCGCTTCTCCGTCTGAGCCTAAGCCGTGTCTGCTGCAGTACTCATCCCAATAGCCTAATGCTTACTACACTCCTACTATAAACACGCTAGCTCTCTCACATTTTATCGACAAACTTTCTCTTGCTTCCCCCACTTTCTGTTCCAGCTTGCTACACGTCGCTTCTCCGTCTGAGCCTAAGCCGTGTCTGCTGCAGTACTCATCCCTATAGCCTAATGCTTACTATACTCCTACTATAAACAAGCTAGCTCTCTCACATTTTGGCGACAAACTTTCTCTTGCTTCCCCCCCTTTCTGCTCCAGCTTGCTACACGTCGCTTCTCCGTCTGAGCCTAAGCCGTGTCAGCTGCAGTACTCATCCCTATAGTCTAAGGCTTACTATACTCCTACTATAAACACGCTAGCTCTCTCACATTTTGGCGACAAACTTTCTCTTGCTTAACCCACTTTCTGCTCCAGCTTGCTACACGTCGCTTCTCCGTCTGACCCTAAGCCGTGTCTGCTGCATTACCCATCCCTATAGTCTAAGGCTTACTATACTCCTACTATAAACACGCAAGCTCTCTCACATTTTGGCGACAAACTTTCTCTTGCTTCCCCCACTTTCTGCTCCAGCTTGCTACACGTCGCTTCTCCGTCTGACCCTAAGCCGTGGCTGCTGCATTACTCATTTCTATAGTCTAAGGCTTACTACACTCCCACTATACACAAGCTAGCTCTCTCACATTTTGGCGACAAACTTTCTCTTCCTTCCCCCACTTTCTGCTCCAGCTTGCTACACGTCGCTTCTCCGTCTGACCCTAAGCCGTGTCTGCTGCATTACCCATCCCTATAGTCTAAGGCTTACTATACTCCTACTATAAACACGCTAGCTCTCTCACATTTTGGCGACAAACTTTCTCTTGCTTCCCCCACTTTCTGCTCCAGCTTGCTACACGTCGCTTCTCCGTCTGACCCTAATCCGTGGCTGCTGCATTACTCATTTCTATAGTCTAAGGCTTACTGCACTCCCACTATACACAAGCTCTCTCTTTCACATTTTGGCGACAAACTTTCTCTTGCTTCCCCCACTTTCTGCTCCAGCTTGCTACTCGTCGCTTCTCCGTCTGAGCCTAAGCCGTGTCTGCTGCAGTACTCATCCCTATAGTCTAAGGCTTACTATACTCCTACTATAAACACGCTAGCTCTCTCACATTTTGGCGACAAACTTTCTCTTGCTTCCCCGACTTTCTGCTCCAGCTTGCTACTCGTCGCTTCTCCGTCTGACCCTAAGCCGTGGCTGCTGCATTACTCATTTCTATAGCCTAAGGCTTAATACACTCCCACTATACACAAGCTAGCTCTCTCACATTTTGGCGAAAAACTTTCTCTTGCTTCCCCCACTTTCTGCTCCAGCTTGCTACACGTCGCTTCTCCGTCTGACCCTAAGCCGTGTCTGCTGCATTACCCATCCCTATAGTCTAAGGCTTACTATACTCCTACTATAAACACGCAAACTCTCTCACATTTTGGCGACAAACATTCTCTTGCTTCCCCCACTTTCTGCTCCAGCTTGCTACACGTCGCTTCTCCGTCTGACCCTAAGCCGTTGCTGCTGCATTACTCATTTCTATAGTCTAAGGCTTACTACACTCCCACTATACACAAGCTAGCACTCTCACATTTTGGCGACAAACTTTCTCTTGCTTCCCCCACTTTCTGCTCCAGCTTGCTACACGTCGCTTCTCCGTCTGAGCCTAAGCCGTGTCTGCTGCAGTACTCATCCCTGTAGTCTAAGGCTTACTATACTCCTACTATAAACACGCAAGCTCTCTCACATTTTGGCGACAATCTTTCTCTTGCTTCCCCCACTTTCTGCTCCAGCTTGCTACACGTCGCTTCTCCGTCTGACCGTAAGCCGTGGCTGCTGCATTACTCATTTCTATAGTCTAAGGCTTACTACACTCCCACTATACACAAGCTAGCTCTCTCACATTTTGGCGACAAACTTTCTCTTGCTTCCCCACTTTCTGCTCCAGCTTGCTACACGTCGCTTCTCCGTCAGAGCCTAAGCCGTGTCTGCTGCATTACTCATCCCTATAGTCTAAGGCTTATTACACTCCTACTTTAAACACGCTAGCTCTCTCACATTTTGGCGACAAACTTTCTCTTGCTTCCCCCACTTTCTGCTGAAGCTTGCTACACGTCGCTTCTCCGTCTGACCCTAAGCCGTGTCTGCTGCATTACCCATCCCTATAGTCTAGGGCTTACTATACTCCTACTATAAACACGCTAGCTCTCTCACATTTTGGCGACAAACTTTCTCTTGCTTCCCCCACTTTCTGCTCCAGCTTGCTACACGTCGCTTCTCCGTCTGACCCTAAGCCGTGTCTGCTGCTTTACCCATCCCTATAGTCTAAGGCTTACTATACTCCTACTATAAACACGCTAGCTCTCTCACATTTTGGCGACAAACTTTCTCTTGCTTAACCCATTTTCTGCTCCAGCTTGCTACACGTCGCTTCTCCGTCTGACCCTAAGCCGTGTCTGCTGCATTACCCATCCCTATAGTCTAAGGCTTACTATACTCCTACTATAAACACGCTAGCTCTCTCACATTTTGGCGACAAACTTTCTCTTGCTTCCCCCACTTTCTGCTCCAGCTTGCTACACGTCACTTCTCCGTCTGACCCTAAGCCGTGGCTGCTGCATTACTCATTTCTATAGTCTAAGGCTTACTACACTCCCACTATACACAAGCTAGCTCTCTCACATTTTGGCGACAAACTTTCTCTTGCTTCCCCCACTTTCTGCTCCAGCTTGCTACACGTCGCTTTTCCGTCTGACCCTAAGCCGTGTCTGCTGCATTACCCATCCCTATAGTCTAAGGCTTACTATACTCATACTATAAACACGCTAGCTCTCTCACATTTTGGCGACAAACTTTCTCTTGCTTCCCCCACTTTCTGCTCCAGCTTGCTACACGTCGCTTCTCCGTCTGACCCTAATCCGTGGCTGCTGCATTACTCATTTCTATAGTCTAAGGCGCACTACACTCCCACTATACACAAGCTCTCTCTTTCACATTTTGGCGACAAACTTTCTCTTGCTTCCCCCACTTTCTGCTCCAGCTTGCTACACGTCGCTTCTCCGTCTGAGCCTAAGCCGTGTCTGCTGCAGTACTCATCCCTGTAGTCTAAGGCTTACTATACTCCTACTATAAACACGCAAGCTCTCTCACATTTTGGCGACAATCTTTCTCTTGCTTCCCCCACTTTCTGCTCCAGCTTGCTACACGTCGCTTCTCCGTCTGACCGTAAGCCGTGGCTGCTGCATTACTCATTTCTATAGTCTAAGGCTTACTACACTCCCACTATACACAAGCTAGCTCTCTCACATTTTGGCGACAAACTTTCTCTTGCTTCCCCACTTTCTGCTCCAGCTTGCTACACGTCGCTTCTCCGTCAGAGCCTAAGCCGTGTCTGCTGCATTACTCATCCCTATAGTCTAAGGCTTATTACACTCCTACTTTAAACACGCTAGCTCTCTCACATTTTGGCGACAAACTTTCTCTTGCTTCCCCCACTTTCTGCTGAAGCTTGCTACACGTCGCTTCTCCGTCTGACCCTAAGCCGTGTCTGCTGCATTACCCATCCCTATAGTCTAGGGCTTACTATACTCCTACTATAAACACGCTAGCTCTCTCACATTTTGGCGACAAACTTTCTCTTGCTTCCCCCACTTTCTGCTCCAGCTTGCTACACGTCGCTTCTCCGTCTGACCCTAAGCCGTGTCTGCTGCTTTACCCATCCCTATAGTCTAAGGCTTACTATACTCCTACTATAAACACGCTAGCTCTCTCACATTTTGGCGACAAACTTTCTCTTGCTTAACCCATTTTCTGCTCCAGCTTGCTACACGTCGCTTCTCCGTCTGACCCTAAGCCGTGTCTGCTGCATTACCCATCCCTATAGTCTAAGGCTTACTATACTCCTACTATAAACACGCTAGCTCTCTCACATTTTGGCGACAAACTTTCTCTTGCTTCCCCCACTTTCTGCTCCAGCTTGCTACACGTCACTTCTCCGTCTGACCCTAAGCCGTGGCTGCTGCATTACTCATTTCTATAGTCTAAGGCTTACTACACTCCCACTATACACAAGCTAGCTCTCTCACATTTTGGCGACAAACTTTCTCTTGCTTCCCCCACTTTCTGCTCCAGCTTGCTACACGTCGCTTTTCCGTCTGACCCTAAGCCGTGTCTGCTGCATTACCCATCCCTATAGTCTAAGGCTTACTATACTCATACTATAAACACGCTAGCTCTCTCACATTTTGGCGACAAACTTTCTCTTGCTTCCCCCACTTTCTGCTCCAGCTTGCTACACGTCGCTTCTCCGTCTGACCCTAAGCCGTGTCTGCTGCATTACCCATCCCTATAGTCTAAGGCTTACTATACTCCTACTATAAACACGCTAGCTCTCTCACATTTTGGCGACAAACTTTCTCTTGCTTCCCCCACTTTCTGCTCCAGCTTGCTACACGTCGCTTCTCCGTCTGACCCTAAGCCGAGTCTGCTGCAGTACTCATCCCTATAGCCTAATGATTACTACACTCCTACTATAAACACGCTAGCTCTCTCACATTTTGGCGACAAACTTTCTCTTGCTTCCCCCACTTAATGCTCCAGCTTGCTACACGTCGCTTCTCCGTCTGAGCCTAAGCCGTGTCTGCTGCAGTACTCAGCCCAATAGCCTAATGCTTACTACACTCCTACTATAAACACGCTAGCTCTCTCACATTTTGGCGACAAACTTTCTCTTGCTTCCCCCACTTTCTGCTCCAGCTTGCTACACGTCGATTCTCCGTCTGACCCTAAGCCGTGTCTGCTGGAGTACTCATCCCTATAGCCTAATGCTTACTACACTCCTACTATAAACACGCTAGCTTTCTCACATTTTGGCGACAAACTTCCTCTTGCTTCCGACACTTTCTGCTCCAGCTTGCTACACGTCGCTTCTCCGTCTGAGCCTAAGCCGTGTCTGCTGCAGTACTCATCCCTATAGCCTAATGCTCACTACACTCCTACTATAAACACGCTTGCTCTCTCAAATTTTGGCGACAAACTTCCTCTTGCTTCCCCCACTTTCTGCTCCTGCTTGCTACACGTCACTTCTCCGTCTGAGCCTAAGCCGTGTCTGCTGCAGTACTCATCCCTATAGCCTAATGCTTACTACACTCATACTATAAACACGCTAGCTCCTTCACATTTTGGCGACAAACTTTCTCTTGCTTCCCCCACTTTCTGCTCCAGCTTGCTACACGTCGCTTCTCCGTCTGACCCTAAGCCGTGTCTGCTGCATTACCCATCCCTATAGTCTAAGGCTTACTATACTCCTACTATAAACACGCTAGCTCTCTCACATTTTGGCGACAAACTTTCTCTTGCTTCCCTCACTTTCTGCTCCAGCTTGCTACACGTCGTTTCTCCGTCTGACCCTAAGCTGTGGCTGCTGCATTACTCATTTCTATAGTCTAAGGCTTACTACACTCCCACTATCCACAAGCTAGCTCTCTCACACTGGGGCGACATATTTTCACTTGCTTTTCCCGCTTTCAGCTCCAGCTTGCTACACGTCGCTTCTCCGTCTGAGCCTAAGCCGTGTCTGCTGCAGTACTCATCCCTATAGCCTAATGCTCACTACACTCCTACTATAAACACGCTTGCTCTCTCAAATTTTGGCGACAAACTTCCTCTTGCTTCCCCCACTTTCTGCTCCTGCTTGCTACACGTCACTTCTCCGTCTGAGCCTAAGCCGTGTCTGCTGCAGTACTCATCCCTATAGCCTAATGCTTACTACACTCATACTATAAACACGCTAGCTCCTTCACATTTTGGCGACAAACTTTCTGTTGCTTCCCCCACTTTCTGCTCCAGCTTACTACACGTCGCTTCTAAGTCTGACCCTAAGCCGTGTCTGCTGCATTACCCATCCCTATAGTCTAAGGCTTACTATACTCCTACTATAAACACGCTAGCTCTCTCACATTTTGGCGACAAACTTTCTCTTGCTTTCCCCACTTTCTGCTCCAGCTTGCTACACGTCGCTTCTCCGTCTGACCCTAAGCCGTGTCTGCTGCATTACCCATCCCTATAGTCTAAGGCTTACTATACTCCTACTATAAACACGCTAGCTCTCTCACATTTTGGCGACAAACTTTCTCTTGCTTCCCCCACTTTCTGCTCCAGTTTGCTACAAGTCGCTTCTCCGTCTGACCCCAAGCCGTGTCTGCTGCAGTACTCATCCCTATAGCCTAATGCTTACTACACTCCTACTATAAACACGCTAGCTCTCTCACATTTTGTCGACAAACTTTCTCTTGCTTCCCCCACTTTCTGCTCCAGCTTGCTACACGTCGCTTCTCCGTCTGACCCTAAGCCGTGTCTGCTGCAGTACTCATCCCAATAGCCTAATGCTTACTACACTCCTACTATAAACACGCTAGCTCTCTCACATTTTGGCGACAAACTTTCTCTTGCTTCCCCCACTTTCTGCTCCAGCTTGCTACACGTCGCTTCTCCGTCTGAGCCTAAGCCGTGTCTGCTGCAGTACTCATCCCTATAGCCTAATGCTTACTACGCTCCTACTATAAACACGCTAGCTCTCTCACATTTTGGCTCAAACTTTCTCTTGCTTCCCCCACTTTCTGCTCCAACTTGCTACACGTCGCTTCTCCGTCTGACTCTAAGCCGTGTCTGCTGCAGTACTCATCCCTATAGCCTAATGCTTACTATACTCCTACTATAAACACGCTAGCTCTCTCACATTTTGGCGACAAACTTTCTCTTGCTTCCCCCACTTTCTGCTCCAGCTTGCTACACGTCGCTTCTCCGTCTGAGCCTAAGCCGTGTCTGCTCCAGTACTCATCCCTATAGCGTAATGCTTAATATACTCCTACTATAAACACACTAGCTCTCTCACATTTTGGCGACATACTTTCTCTTGCTTCCCCCACTTTCTGCTCCAGCTTGCTACACGTCACTTCTCCGTCTGACCCTAAGCCGTGTCTGCTGCAGTACTCATCCCTATAGCCTAATGCTTACTATACTCCTACTATAAACACGCTAGCTCTCTCACATTTTGGCGACAAACTTACTCTTGCTTCCCCCACTTTCTGCTCCAGCTTGCTACACGTCGCTTCTCCGTCTGAGAATAAGCCGTGTCTGCTGCAGTACTCATCCCTATAGCCTAAGGCTTACTATACTCCTACTATAAACACGCTAGCTCTCTCACATTTTGGCGACAAACTTTCTCTTGCTTAACCCACTTTCTGCTCCAGCTTGCTACACGTCGCTTCTCCGTCTGAGCCTAAGCCGTGTCTGATGCAGTACTCATCCCTATAGTCTAAGGCTTACTATACTCCTACTATAAACACGCTAGCTCTCTCACATTTTGGCGACATACTTTCTCTTGCTTCCCCCACTTTCTGTTCCAGCTTGCTACACGTCGCTTCTCCGTCTGAGCCTAAGCCGTGTCTGCTGCAGTACTCATCCCTATAGCCTAATGCTTACTATACTCCTACTATACATACGCTTGCTCTCTCACATTGGAGCGACAAACTTTCTCTTGCTTCCCCCACTTTCTGCTCCAGCTTGCTACACGTCGCTTCTCCGTCTGAGCCTAAGCCGTGTCTGCTGCAGTACTCGTCCCTATAGCCTAATGCTTACTATACTCCTACTATAAACACGCTAGCTCTTTCACATTTTGGCGACAAACTTTCTCTTGCTTCCCCCACTTTCTGCTCCAGCTTGCTACACGTCGCTTCTCCGTCTGAGCCTAAGCCGTGTCTGCTGCAGTACTCATCCCAATAGCCTAATGCTTACTACACTCCTACTATAAACACGCTAGCTCTCTCACATTTTATCGACAAACTTACTCTTGCTTCCCCCACTTTCTGTTCCAGCTTGCTACACGTCGCTTCTCCGTCTGAGCCTAAGCCGTGTCTGCTGCAGTACTCATCCCTATAGCCTAATGCTTACTATACTCCTACTATAAACAAGCTAGCTCTCTCACATTTTGGCGACAAACTTTCTCTTGCTTCCCCCCCTTTCTGCTCCAGCTTGCTACACGTCGCTTCTCCGTCTGAGCCTAAGCCGTGTCAGCTGCAGTACTCATCCCTATAGCCTAAGGCTTACTATACTCCTACTATAAACACGCTAGCTCTCTTACATTTTGGCGACAAACTTTTTCTTGCTTCCCCCACTTTCTGCTCCAGCTTGCTACACGTCGCTTCTCCGTCTGAGCCTAAGCCGTGTCTGCTGCAGTACTCATCCCTATAGCCTAATGCTTACTATACTCCTACTATAAACACGCTAGCTCTCTCACATTGGGGCGACAAACTTTCTCTTGCTTCCCCCACTTTCTGCTCCAGCTTGCTATACGTCGCTTCTCCGTCTGAGCCTAAGCCGTGTCTGCTGCAGTACTCATCCCTATAGCCTAATGCTTACTACACTCCTACTATAAACACGCTAGCTCTCTCACATTTTATCGACAAACTTTCTCTTGCTTCCCACACTTTCGGCTCCAGCTTGCTACACGTCGCTTCTCCGACTGAGCCTAAGCCGTGTCTGCTGCAGTACTCCTCCCTATAGCCTAAGGCTTACTATACTCCTACTATAAACACGCTAGCTCTCTCACATTTTGGCGACATACTTTCTCTTGCTTCCCCCACTTTCTGCTCCAGCTTGCTACACGTCTTTTCTCCGTCTGACCCTAAGCCGAGTCTGATGCAGTACTCATCCCTATAGCCTAAGGCTTACTACACTCCTACTATAAACACGCTAGCTCTCTCACGTTTTGGCAACATACTTTCTCTTGCTTCCCCCACTTTCTGCTCCAGCTTGCTACACGTCGCTTCTCCGTCTGAGCCTAAGCCGTGTCTGCTGCAGTACTCATCCCTATAGCCTAAGGCTTACTATACTCCTACTATAAACACGCTAGCTCTCTTACATTTTGGCGACAAACTTTCTCTTGCTTCCCCCACTTTCTGCTCCAGCTTGCTACACGTCGCTTCTCCGTCTGAGCCTAAGCCGTGTCTGCTGCAGTACTCATCCCTATAGCCTAATGCTTACTATACTCCTACTATAAACACGCTAGCTCTCTCACATTGGGGCGACAAACTTTCTCTTGCTTCCCCCACTTTCTGCTCCAGCTTGCTATACGTCGCTTCTCCGTCTGAGCCTAAGCCGTGTCTGCTGCAGTACTCATCCCTATAGCCTAATGCTTACTACACTCCTACTATAAACACGCTAGCTCTCTCACATTTTATCGACAAACTTTCTCTTGCTTCCCACACTTTCGGCTCCAGCTTGCTACACGTCGCTTCTCCGTCTGAGCCTAAGCCGTGTCTGCTGCAGTACTCATCCCTATAGCCTAATGCTTACTACACTACTACTATAAACACGCTAGCTCTCTCACATTTTGGCGACAAACTTCCTCTTGCTTCCCCCACTTTCTGCTCCAGCTTGCTACACGTCGCTTCTCCGTCTGACCCTAAGCCGTGGCTGCTGCATTACTCATTTCTATAGTCTAAGGCTTACTACACTCCCACTATACACAAGCTAGCTCTCTCACACTGGGGCGACAAATTTTCACTTGCTTTTCCCGCTTTCTGCTTCAGCTTGCTACACGTCGCTTCTCCGTCTGAGCCTAAGCCGTGTCTGCTGCGGTACTCATCCCTATAGTCTAATGCTTACTACACTCCTACTATAAACACGCTAGCTCTCTCACATTTTGGCGACAAACTTTCTCTTGCTTCCCCCACTTTCTGCTCCAGCTTGCTACACGTCGCTTCTCCGTCTGAGCCTAAGCCGTGTCTGCTGCAGTATTCATCCCTATAGCCTAATGATTACTACACTCCTACTATAAACACGCTAGCTCTCTCACATTTTGGCGACAAACTTTCTCTTGCTTCCCCCACTTTCTGCTCCAGCTTGCTACACGTCGCTTCTCCGTCTGAGCCTAAGCCGTGTCTGCTGCAGTACTCATCCCTATAGTCTAATGCTTACTATACTCCTACTATAAACACGCTAGCTCTCTCACATTTTGGCGACAAACTTTCTCTTGCTTCCCCCACTTTCTGCTCCAGCTTGCTACACGTCGCTTCTCCGTCTGAGCCTAAGCCATGTCTGCTGCAGTACTCATCGCTATAGCCTAATGCTTACTACAATCCTACTATAAACACACTAGCTCTCTCACATTTTGGCGACAAACTTTCTCTTGCTTCCCCCACTTTCTGCTCCAGCTTGCTACACGTCGCTTCTCCGTCTGAGCCTAAGCCGTGTCTGCTGCAGTACTCATCCCTATAGCCTAATGCTTACTACACTCCTACTATAAACACGCTAGCTCTCTCACATTTTGGCGACAAACTTTCTCTAGCTTCCCCCACTTTCTGCTCCAGCTTGCTACACGTCGCTTCTCCGTCTGAGCCTAAGCTGTGTCTGCTGCAGTACTCATCCCTATAGCCTAATGCTTACTACACTCCTACTATAAACACGCTTGCTCTCTCACATTTTGGCGACAAACTTTCACTTGCTTCCCCCACTTTCTGCTCCAGCTTGCTACACGTCGCTTCTCCGTCTGAGCCTAAGCCGTGTCTGCTGCAGCACTCATCCCTATAGCCTAATGCTTACTACACTCCTACTATAAACACGCTAGCTCTCTCACATTTTGGCGACATACTTTCCCTTGCTTCAATCACTTCCCCCGCTTTCTGCTTCAGCTTGCTACTCGTCGCTTCTTCGTCTGACACTAAGACTAAGCCGTGGCTGCTGTATTACTCATCACTATAGTCTAAGGCTTACTACACTAATATTATACACAAGCTAGCTCTCTCACATAGGTCCGACAAACTTTCGTTTGCTTCCCTCGCTTTCTGCTTCAGCTTGCTACTCGTCGATTCTCCGTCTGACCCTAAGACTAAGCTGTTACTGCTACATTATTCATCACTATAGTCTAAGGCTTACTCCACTCCTACCTTACACAAGGTAGACCCTCACTTTGTGGCGACAAACATTCACTTGCTTCCCTCGCTTCCTGCTTCAGTGTGCTACTCGTCGCTTTTCCGTCTGATCCTGAGACTAAGCCGTTACTGCTACATTACTCATCACTAAAGTCTCAGGCTTACTACACTCCTAACATACACAAGCTAGCTCTCTTACATATGGGCGATAAACTTTCACTTGCTTCCCTCGCTTTCTGCTTCAGCTTGCTACTCGTAGCATCTCCGCCTGACACTAAGATTAAGTCGTTACTGCTGCATTACTCATCACTATAGTCTAAGTCTTACTACACTCCTAACATACACACACTAGCTCTCTCACATTGGGGTGACAAACTTTTCCTTGCTTCTCCGGCTTTCTGCTTCAGTTTGTTACTCCTTGCTTCTCCGTCTGACCCTAAGACTAAGCCGTGGCTGCTGCATTACTCGTTACTATTGTTTAAGGCTTACTACACTCCTACTATACATACGCTAGCTCTCTCACATTGGGGGGAACAAACATTCCCTTGCTAACCGGGTTTCTGCTTTAGCTTGCTACATGTCGCTCCTTCGCCTGATCCTAAGACTAAACCGTGGCTGCTTCATTACTCATCACTATAGTCTAAGGCTTACTACACTCCTACCTTACACAAGCGAGCTCTCTCATGTTGAGGCTAAAACATTGACTTGCTTTCCCCGCTTTCTGCTCCAGCTAGGTACTCGTAGCTTTACCGTCTGAGCCTAAACCTAACCCTTGGCTGTTGCATTACACATGACTATAGTCAAAGGCTTACTGCACTCCTACTATACGCAGGCTACCTCTCTCACATTGGGGCGACAAACTTTCACTTGCTTTCTCCGCTTACTGCTCCAGCTTGCTACACGTCGCTTCTCCGTCTGATTCAGAGACTAAGCCCTGGTTGCTGCATTACCCATCACTATAGTCAAAGGCCTACTACACTCCTACTATACACAAGCTAGCTCTCTCACATTGGGGCGACAAACTTTCACTTGCCTCCCATGCTTTCTACTTCAGTTTTCTACTCGTCGCTTCTCCGTCTGACCCTTTCACTTTCTCCGCTTACTGCTCCAGCTTGCTACACGTCGCTTCTCCGTCTGATTCAGAGACTAAGCCCTGGTTGCTGCATTACCCATCACTATAATTTAAGGCTTACTACACTCCTACTATACACACTTTAGCTCTCTCACATTGAGGCGACAAACTTTCACTTGCCTCCCATGCTTTCTACTTCAGTTTTCTACTCGTCGCTTCTCCGTCTGACCCTAAGACTATGCCGTGGTTGCTGCATTACCCATCACTATAATCTAAGGCTTACTACACTCCTACTATACACACTTTAGCTCTATCACATTGAGGCGACAAACTTTCACTTGCCTCCCATGCTTACTGCTCCAGCTTGCTACACGTCGCTTCTCCGTCTGATTCAGAGACTAAGCCGTGGTTGCTGCATTACCCATCATTATAATCTAAGGATTACTACACTCCTACTATACACAAGCTTGCTCTCTCACATTGGGGCGACAAACTTTCACTTGCCTCCCATGCTTTCTGCTTCAGTTTTCTACTCGTCGCTTCTGAGTCTGACCCTAAGACTAAGCCGTTGTTGCTGCATTACCCATCACTATAATCTAAGGATTACTACACTCCTACTATACACAAGCTTGCTCTCTCACATTGGGGCGACAAACTTTCACTTGCCTCCCATGCTTTCTGCTTCAGTTTTCTACTCGTCGCTTCTGAGTCTGACCCTAAGACTAAGCCGTTGTTGCTGCATTACCCATCATTATAATCTAAGGATTACTACACTCCTACTATACACAAGCTTGCTCTCTCACATTGGGGCGACAAACTTTCACTTGCCTCCCATGCTTTCTGCTTCAGTTTTCTACTCGTCGCTTCTGAGTCTGACCCTAAGACTAAGCCGTTGTTGCTGCATTACCCATCACTATAATCTAAGGATTACTACACTCCTACTATACACAAGCTAGCTTTCTCGCATTGGGCGCCAAACTTTTGACTTGCTTTCCCAGCCCTCAGTTGCAGCTTGCTACACGTCGCTTCTACGTCTGAGCCTAAAATTAAGCGAGGGCTGCTATATTACTCCTGACTATAGGCTAAGGCTTAATACACTCCTACTATACACACTCTAGCTGGGTCACATTGGGGCGGCATACTTTCACTTGTTCTCCCCGCTTTCTGCTTCAGCTTGCTACTCTTCGCTTCTTCGTCTGACCCTAAGACTAAGCCGTGGCTGCTGCATTACTCATCACTATAGTCAAAGGCTTACTACACTCCTACTATACACAAGCTAGCTCTATGACATTGGGGCGACAAACTTTCACTTGCTTTCTCCGCTTTCTGCTCCAGCTTGTTACACGTCGCTTCTCCATCTGATTCTAAGACTAAGCCGTGGCTGCTGCATTACTCATCCCTATAGTCAAAGACTTACTACACTCCTACTATACACAAGCTAGCTCTATGACATTGGGACGACAAACTTTCACTTGCTTTCTCCGATTTCTGCTCCAGCTTGCTACGCGACGCTTCTCCATCTGATTCTAAGACTAAGCCGTGGCTGCTACATTACCCATCACTATAATCTAAGGCTTACTACACTCCTACTATACACACGCTAGATCTCTCACATTCGGGTGACAAACTTTCACTAGCTTTCTCCGATTTCTGCTTCAGTTTTCTACTCGTCGCTTCTCCGTCTGACCCTAAGACTAAGCCGTGGCTGCTGCATTACTCATCACTATAGTCAAAGGCCTACTACACTCCTACTATACACAAGCTAGCTCTCTCACATTGGGGCGACAAACTTTCACTTGCTTTCTCCGATTTCTGCTTCAGTTTTCTACTCTTGGCTTCTCCGTCTGACCCTAAGACTAAGCCGTGGCTGCTGCATTACTCATCACTATAGTCAAAGGCCTACTACACTCCTACTATACACATGCTAGCTCTCTCACATTGGGGCGACAAACTTTCACTTGCTTTCTCCGATTTCTGCTTCAGTTTTCTACTCGTGGCTTCTCCGTCTGACCCTAAGACTAAGTAGTGGCTGCGGCATTACTCATCACTATAGTCAAAGGCCTACTACACTCCTACTATACACAAGCTAGCTCTCTCACATTGGGGCGACAAACTTTCACTTGCTTTCCCAGCTCTCTGTTTCAGCTTGCTACTCTTCGCTTCTTCGTCTGACCCTAAGACTAAGCCGTGGCTGCTGCATTACTCATCACTATAGTCAAAGGCTTACTACACTCCTACTATACACAAGCTAGCTCTATGACATTGGGGCGACAAACTTTCACTTGCTCTCCCCGCTTTCTGCTTCAGCTTGCTACTCTTCGCTTCTCCATCTGATTCTAAGACTAAGCCGTGGCTGCTGCATTACTCATCACTATAGTCAAAGGCTTACTACACTCCTACTATACACAAGCTAGCTCTATGACATTGGGGCGACAAACTTTAACTTGCTTTCTCCGCTTTCTGCTCCAGCTTGTTACACGTCGCTTCTTCATCTGACCCTAAGACTAAGCCGTGGCTGCTGCATTACTCATCACTATAGTCAAAGGCCTACTATACTCCTACTATGCACAAGCTAGCTCTCTCACATTGGGGCGACAAACTTTAACTTGCTTTCTCCGCTTTTTGCACCAGCTTGCTACACGTCGCATCTCCGAATGCCCCTAAGACTAAGCCGTGGCTGCTGCATTACTCATCACTATAGTCAAAGGACTATACATTCCAAGAACTCTTTATTCCTTCCCCAGAGGAAATAGAATGTTTTCGTCAGTCGTCCATGCGACCATTTCCAAGGCTTAAGTGTCAATGTAGATCGCGTCCTATTAAAGCATTGAGTACTTCTACCTAAAAAGAAGAAGACAATTTGTATTTTTTTATAATGGTTTTTATGTGTTCGACGATCTTTAATACGCCGTAGAAGAATGAATCGTTTTAATATACGATTATTACCATTAGTTCTTACCACATCCCTCATACAGTCTATACCCAAAGTAAGGCAAGATTATTTATAATTGATTTTTGTGGTTAGTTTAAATTTTGTTCACCAATCGACGCTAATAGCCTCTAATTATTTAATTATAAATTAAAGTTCATCAAGGGTTTTATTATTATAACCCTACACAAACGCAAAGAGAACCATTAGTTGTATTGATTAGGCAGCTACTTTATAAAATTAAGATATAGACTAAAAATATGTCGTCTCCATAGCAACGTTTAAAAAACAAAGCACTACTTTGCAAATTATATTAGGTAATTATATTACGCTGTAGCAGTGTATAGTTGTACAATGGCGGGAGGTATGACCTGGAGCTATGCTCCTTTAGCGGTATTGTCGGGTTTTTACGGTGTTACAGTCGTGTCGTTAGAGCATAGTAGGAAAGGAATGCACTTCATGTGCACATTGCTTCTGCTGTGGTTCATGTTTCTGGCAGGCTCAGTGGTTGTCCCCAGCTTTATGCTTAATGAAGACGACGCGATTGTAAAGGTGTTCGTAGTACCCCTCTTTACATCATTATACACCTGTGGCTTTCACTTTGTATGGACAGCGTACAAGAAACACCCTTTCTACCTCCGAATCTTCGAGGATGTGGCAAACATAGACAGGAGGCTTCAAAGCTTTGGGCACTACATTGATCATACCAAGCACCGGACATGGGCCATCCTCTTTGCGGTTACAAACGTAACTTCAGTGGTTATCTACTCAGCAACGCTAAAGGTGAAAATCTTCCTTGACGACAGAATAGTGTCTTACTTAATCCATGTGCAGCATTTGTATACAGTTGGTATGATTTGGGGGGTATTGCTTACCTTCGTCTTCTTGCTGCTGGCCGTGCGTTGCCGCATGCAAGTGGCAAGGCAATGCCTGAAGGACCTAAAGGTAATACTGGAGAACGACGAGCCACAGCTCTGCATACTTCAAGTCCTGCCCCCTGTTGAGTCTACGAGTGCATCGCTCCCATCGAGTCATGTATGCAGAAACAAAAGCTAAGGAACTTGAAGAAACTTTACAACGACATTTTCCATGCTCTGCGTTTTACCGTGGAATATTACATCGGTGGCTGCACCTTGTACTTTATATTTTTGGCTTTATATCTTGGATTTGTTATGGGATATCTACGTGGCTACACCTTTACTTTACTGGTATGGCTGTCGTGTCTGTTTTCCCTACCTATGATTTTATCTATTCTCTTATGTACACTTGTGGAGTCGGAAATACAACATGTAAGAGATGGCTTTCTGGAGGTTTTACAATCAAACAAACGTCAGAAATTGCAAAAGCAGTTGAGACAAATGTACCGCTGGATTATGCACGAGGGCAAAGTGATATCAGATGGTTACTTTAATGTAAATGTGAATTCTATCCCATTCATGATAAATGCAGCTTGTACTGTATATATTTCTATTTATGGGTAGTAAATCACGTCTTGCTAAAAGTATATATAACACAAAGAACACTGAAAAAGTTTACGATTTGTTTATATTTGTTTAGTTGACATTGCATAGTCAGTTCCCTAAGAAAACCTTTGCTGCGTCCTTAGTTAAAGATAATGTGTATGCTATACTCAATGTGAGTAACTAATTACTTATTCTAGACATCATACATTATATGCAGTGCAATGTGGCTAAAGTAATAGCTATCTAGCTGAGTGTTATCAATAGACTTGTACTCAGATAAATATCCACAAATAGTCTCATATAATTTGTGAGGAGGTCGTAAGAAGGGGTTCTTCTACTTATCTTGCTGAGACCTTGGCACATGACTATAAAATGTTAATATCAAAATAAAATTTAAATAAAACAGGGCAAGAAGTTCCCCTCCCAATCCTTGGAATGTAGACGTAGCAGAATATAACTGATATGTAGTTGAAATTAGATTTAGTTCAGACGTAAGTGAAATTATTGTATGTAAGGGTAAAGGCCCTTTTGTAATTATAAAAGTATGTAATTATATGTGTAATTATAAAAGTATGTAATTATATGTGTAATTATAAAATTATGTAATTTTATGTGTAATTGTAAAAGTGTGTAATTATATGTGTAATTATAAAAGTATGTAATTATATGTGTAATTATAAAAGTATGTAATTATATGTGTAATTATAAAAGTATGTAATTTTATGTGTAATTGTGATATATTAATTGTTCCCTTGCACCACGAGATATATTTTATATGTTTTTGCTTCATATAAAGTATCAGGTTTGCAATATTTATTTCTCTAGAATAAAATAATTTGACTGAGTATTGCTGTGCAATTCAATTTACTCTTAACAAAAATGTATTTAGTGTTAAAATATAGACTAATAAAACATAACCATCTATAAAACTCGAAACAAGAATTACAATTTTCTGTTGTAAAATGCTATAAATCCCACGATTTTAGAGATATTCAAGTCCTTATGAATTTCTATAGACATGACAGTTCCAATAAAACCAATGTATATTTCAATGTGTTAAACTTTTATGTTATAAACAAATAGATAATTGTACATTTTTGCGTTATGCACATCAGCTCATTTACTCATAAAAATAACTTGTAAAGATGTAGGCTGGTAAGAAAAGCCTTGAAGATTAATAGCTTTACATAAGTGGCTTCCAAGTACAATGGCAATGGAACGGGATCAGCTGTAGTAGAGCCAGACACACGTTGTTACTAAAGCAAGTGTTACATACGAGTTTATTGCTGTTGCAACATATTAGCCATTATTATGTCGTAATAGTCAAGTGACTTTGGAAATATTAGTCTGTGTTATGCCAAAAGGTGTGTGGGTAGGAAATTACTTTTAATATATATATGTTATGTATATTCTTCTAAT
The DNA here is from genome assembly GCA_036971475.1 of Prosapia bicincta. Lineage (NCBI taxonomy): Eukaryota > Metazoa > Arthropoda > Insecta > Hemiptera > Cercopidae > Prosapia > Prosapia bicincta. The sequence continues at coordinate 139,704,392 of JBAIZL010000002.1, forward strand.
GTAGAAGAAGGGTGAACAAAGAAGCCATCGGGTATTTTTCTGCTGTACAGTACTGGACACTATAGGCAAGGATGTCAACTACTTCATACGACAGTGGAGATTAGAATGGAAATATATTGTGCAGATCGAGTTTATTTGGAAAAAGTTATTAAGTTGGTTTTATGTTTTAGTCCTTGATGATCTTAGGCACGTGTTCTGAAATACTTGATAAAGTTATTATTATACCATCTTTTCATAATTAATGACGTCACATACCAAAACATAATATCTTTAGTTACAAATTAATATGTTTGAATTAGACTAAAGTTTACTAATTTTGCCTCTATTAAACTTACACAAATCCAATGTATGTAATGCCGTCAAAGAGGGCAAAGTGGCCACGCATGGTCATTATACCATCCTTAGGGGCCACTTTGCCCGACAGACAAGTAACCCAGTACCAAGTGTCTTGTCTTCTTAGTGAGGTCTTCCTAAATGTAGCAGTCTCTACTAATGCCGTCAAAGAGGGCAAAGTGGCCACGCATGGTCATTATACCATCCTTAGAGGCCACTTTGCCCGACAGACAAGTAACCCAGTACCAAGTGTCTTGTCTTCTTAGTGAGGTCTTCCTAAATGTAGCAGTCTCTACTAATGCCGTCAAAGAGGGCAAAGTGGCCACGCATGGTCATTATACCATCCTTAGGGGCCACTTTGTCCGACAGACAAGTAACCTAGTACCAAGTGTCTTGTCTTCTTAGTGAGGTCTTCCTAAATGTAGCAGTCTCTACTAATGCCGTTAAAGGTTTTCGAAAGTGTGGAATCGTACCAATTAATAGGAACGTTCAGTGATCTGGATTTTGCAGTAGTACTGACAATAAAAAATCCTCTTTCATTGGACACGAGTGCAGGCACATCTCCTACTGCAATTTCTTTCAATAGCTCACAGCTTAGTCCACCATTTATCTGTGAATCATCAAAATAGTCGCAGATCAGCAATACAGTCCATTGCTGTGAGACCAGTGGGTTATTGTGTTCCATCTTCAACTACATCTCCGCTCGTTGGGTCAAAAGATCCAAAGACTACATTTGTTTTGCTACCTAATCAAACAACCCGGAAGCCAGTTCATTTACAGTAAGTCTTAGAGACATAATACCAGTTCCAAAAGCTTGCATTCCAAATAAACGGAAAAAAGGGTCGTCAGTGGTTTTAACATAAAGTCCTTACAAGACAGACCTAATGATCATGAAAATAGAAAAGGAAGAAAAGAAAAAAGCAAAACAATTAAGAACTAATTTAAAGATCCAACAACGTTGTAAATAGTGATAAGGATATAAGTAATGGAAAGAAAGAATCGAGCGATGTTACTCGGATGGTGTTCAAGAATTTCGATGATAGTGATGACAGTGATGTCGATTGTATTTTTTATGGTGATTGTTTCTTTAGTCAAAAGACAATGAAGGTTGGATCCGTTGCTCAAGCTGCTTACAGTGAGCACATGAATAATGCGCTGGTGTGAAATACAGGATAATGACTTTGTGATATTTGTAACAAATTAGGCCTACAAACTAAGAACAAATATCAAAGTAGCTTTAGTATATGTGATTATAAATTAAAAATGAGTGTTCAACCACTGGTTTTACTTAAGAAACGTATAAAACAGTTAAAATTAAATATGTTGCGTAATATAATATTTAAAAGTTATTTTTCTTTAGGTGACAACTTTGCCCGTCATAGCAGGGTTATGCAAGGAATATCAGTTATATATCTCAAACGTAATAAGATATGGCAATTATATTTTTCTTGTGTGAGGGGAACATATTGTACTCAATATTACCACAGATAAACCTGAATTTAAATTTACAGTAACAGCTCTTCCTTAGAGTGGCCATTTTGCCCACCCTTCCCTTATGGTATAAAAATACTACACACATCTATGGCTAGCACCAAATGGGTTGTTAAACAACCATTGTCACATTTTACTTGAATCAATTTACATGAAAAATGATACATCATTATTAAATTTACTATATTTATGTATTCACTGTATCATCCCCTGTATTTATTGATATAACATCAATGATCTGCCCTAATAAATTAGATATAAAAACTAGTTTTATTCTCGTGTAACTAAACCAAAAGGCGTATTACAATAATAACAAAGAGAGTTTAAAATGAAAAACAAACATTTATTTACTAAGAACAATTCATAACAAACATAATAATTGATAAATAATAAATAAAATTATTTGATAAATATGTCTTTTTTGGACTTGTGTATAACATGAGGAAGATGGCTTGGGCTAGGAAAATGTCCTGCATTTACGGCAACATCCCCTCCAAGACACTATGAAGCCCTGGATGAAGGATGTATATGTTATGCAGGACACTTAGTCCTATATCCCTACTTAAGCCTCCTTCCGTCCCTAATTCCAATAAAGTTAGCTGTGGTGGCAAGGTATTCTCCTTAGACTATGTACAGAGATGTGGAAATGCTCTCGGAGACATGTCTCTGCTTCAGCATTGGCGACTATCTCTGAGTACACTGTACGGTCTCTTCCAAACAGAGAAATAAATTCTGGAATACACAAGGCCAGTGTAGTAAGATTGCATTTATTTAAATCTGCAACGAAGCTGAATGGAGCAAATTAAAGAGTATTTTATATGTAAATGCATCGATAATTGTTTCTAAGATAAAATCATAATCCATGTTTACTTTTTGTTTCTAAAACCGAGATTATTTAAATCAAGTAGATCACCATGAAAACTATTTGAATTAGTAATTTTCCCTTAGTAAATATTTCAGTTTATGTTTCTTATAAACTTGATAAAAAGCCAACACTTTAAATAACATCAAACTTTAATACGCCTCGGTTTATTATTGTTATTAATATTACTTTGTAGAATTATGACTATTATCCAGGATCACGTAGAGAGGGAGAAATAACTCTAAATATAGGTATAAAGTTAGCCCCTTAAAACATCTTGGAAGGGGATACGGGGAGATGTGCTCAAGGTCATGCGTAGGACATAGTACTACCACCTAACGGCGTCTAATGGGGGTGTCTTCCATTATATGCTCTTTGAAGGGGGATATTAATAGGCTCTTAGTTAGCGCAATATGCAGGAACATGATGGTTCCTTTGTTCTGAGAACAGAATAGTACTATGACTGATGCATCATCAACAAACACGAGTTTATACGGAGAAGGAGACAGGGTTAAAGTTTGACGTACTTTTGCACATTTATAATTGTTTTAGCGTGAAAGCGTTTTTGCACTGACCTTATGCTTGAAGGGTTGCAGCCCCACAGTAAACAAAGGAAGGAAGAGTGGGAGAGTGACAGAGAGGACTAGGATGTAAGGGAGATGGTAATAAAGCATATAAAATTGCATTCAAATTTGAAATTAATAATTTAAAGCAAAATAATTTAGATATTTCAATCAGTGGTATTTATAATTGTAATAAATTATTTTAAAAATCACTATCTAAAAGTTATACGATGTATGTCAATAAGATAATATTTATATTTCAAATAATTACTACATACAAACTAAATTGTGTTTCATGTTATAAGGTTGTTAAAGTTTTAGATCCCTTACATTCAATAAATAAACAAACATAATTTTTGTAACATAAATTTTAATCAAAGAGTTTTCTAATGCCAAATCGTGTTACACTTACCTCTAAATCATTGTCATATTGCTAATGAGACTCTTTTGCCACTCTTTTTGTGTCCTAAACCCTTGAAAAGTACCTACTCCACGGGTCTTAGAACTTTCAATTAGCAAGTTACAAATCTAAACCTCACTGTGACTGAGCCCAAGAAAGACACCTTTACAAAGCTTTTATTTGCTTGAGTAATACCTATAAACACTTTCCTTTTGTTCTAAGCCCATGTTACATACATTTCCTAAGCTTGTAAAAACGTTAAAATAGCACTTTTTCAGTCTAACATGATGATTCTTGGTTCTGGGATCAGCAGGGAACTCATATCACTCATAGGAGTGATATTTGCCCAAAACGAGTGTATACGGGGAAGAAGACAGTGTTAAAGTTTGAAGATCTTTTGCACATTTATAGTTGCTTCAGCCAGGAAGCCCCCAAGGAAATAGAGACGTTAGTTTAACTTTGACGTTGCGCTTCAGGGGTTGTTGGCCCAACAGTATATAAAAAGAACACAAGCAGAACAGAGAGGACAGGGAGGATCGAGTTGACAGGTAGGATTTAGCTGTCAGGAAGGTCAGGGAGGATCGTGCTGACAGGGAGGATAGAGCTGACAGGGAGGATCAAGCTGACATAGAGGACATGGAGGATCGAGCTGACAAGGTGGGCAGGGAGGATCGAGCTGACAGAGAGGATCGAGCTGACAGGGAGGACAAGAAGGATCTAGTTGACAGAGAGGACATGGAGGATCGAGCTGACAGGGAGGACAGGGAGGATCGAGCTGACAGGGAGTATCGAATTGACAGGGAGGACCGTGGTAGACAATAAATAGTAATAAAACTTCTTCATTGGTTTGAAGATTGCAATCGAAAAAAATGATTCATAAAGTGAAATGATGGAGAACATTTGTTATTGCACAAATAATATTAATAATAATAAATTACTTAAATAAATAATTACTTAAATACTATACTATTAGTATTATTATAAAATATTTTTTGAATGACATTTTAAATTTAAATATTAATTTTGTTTTAACGTTATAAAATTATTATTATCCTAGATTCTTAACAATTAGTTTCGATAGTTAAAACACATAATTTTTATAACAAAAATTTGAATGAAAGTGTTTCAAAATATCAAATTCGGAATAATCCCTGAATTAAATTATTATGCAAATGTGTAACATTTATTTAAAAAATATAAGTATAAATCTATAAAAGACATAAGTCATAAGTATTGGTATAAATACATGAGTTAAAGTCAATACAGTCCAATGACTTTATCCAGTCCTATGACTTTTATTATTATAGTTATTAAATTATAGATTTAGTAAAAGTGATAAAATTCAAATTGTAATTATAGAAAGAGGAAAACTATATTATTATTGCGTACAAAACAATTTGAACTACCTGAACTGTGTCCCTTTTCTATCTGTGAGCAGGCGTAGGTGACAGCAAAGCTTACGTAGTCAGTGCACACCACACTGTATGTGTAAACTAGGGGGTAGCCTAGAACTATAAACCAAAAGTTTAGACGACTGAAAATATTATTATGATTTATTAGTGTAGTCCTGATTAGTTACACAGTGTCAGCAGATAATACTATGTTCCCATGTCTAAACTTTCACATGTTGCATCAGTATGCTTTGCTATATGTACTTACAGCTCCCACTCAGTACCCACCCACATACTGTAGATATAGAAACGCCTTGTTATAAGTACCTACGTCTCAACCTCAGTATCAACCCACATACTATAGATATAGAAACGCCTTGTTATAAGTACTTACATCTCAACCTCAGTACCGACCCACATACTATTGATATAGAAACGCCTTGTTATAAGTACCTATATCTCACACTCAGTATCGACCCACATACTATAGATATAGAAACGCCTTGTTATAAGTACCTACATCTCACACTCAATACCCACCCACATACTATAGATATAGAAACGCCTTGTTATAAGAACCTATATCTCACACTCAGTACCCAACCACATACTATAGATATAGAAACGCCTTGTTATAAGTACCTACATCTCACACTCAGTACCGACCCACATACTATAGATATAGAAACGCCTTGTTATAAGTACCTACATCTCACACTCAATACCCACCCACATACTATAGATATAGAAACGCCTTGTTATAAGAACCTATATCTCACACTCAGTACCCAACCACATACTATAGATATAGAAACGCCTTGTTATAAGTACCTACATCTCACACTCAGTACCGACCCACATACTATAGATATAGAAACGCCTTGTTATAAGTACCTATATCTCACACTCAGTACCCACCCACATACTGTAGATGTAGAAACGCCTTGTTAAAAGTACCTACAGCTCCCACTCAGTAACGCAGCAAAAACTGTAGGTAAAGAAACGCCTTGTTATAAGTACCTACATCTCACACTCAGTACCCACCCACATACTGTAGATATAGAAACGCCTTGTTATAAGTACCTACGTCTCAACCTCAGTATCAACCCACATACTATAGATATAGAAACGCCTTGTTATAAGTACTTACATCTCAACCTCAGTACCGACCCACATACTATTGATATAGAAACGCCTTGTTATAAGTACCTATATCTCACACTCAGTATCGACCCACATACTATAGATATAGAAACGCCTTGTTATAAGTACCTACATCTCACACTCAATACCCACCCACATACTATAGATATAGAAACGCCTTGTTATAAGTACCTACATCTCACACTCAGTACCCACCCACATACTATAGATATAGAAACGCCTTGTTATACGTACCTACATCTCACACTCAGTATCCACCCACATACTATAGATATAGAAACGCCTTGTTATAAGTACCTACATCTCACACTTAGTACCCAACCACATACTATAAATATAGAAACGCCTTGTTATAAGTACCTATATCTCAACCTCAGTACCGACCCACATACTATAGATATAGAAACGCCTTGTTATAAGTACCTACATCTCAACCTCAGTACCCACCCACATACTATAGATATAGAAACGCCTTGTTATAAGTACCTACATCTCAACCTCAGTACCCACCCACATACTATAGGTATAAAAACGCCTTGTTATAAATACCTACATCTCAACCTCAGTACCGACCCACATACTATAGATATAGAAACGCCTTGTTATAAGTACCTACATCTCAACCTCAGTACCGACCCACATACTATAGATATAGAAACGCTTTGTTTTAAGTACCTACATCTCAACCTCAGTACCAACCCACATACTATAGATATAGAAACGCCTTGTTATAAGTACCTACATCTCAACCTCAGTACTCACCCACATACTATAGATATAGAAACGTCTTGTTATAAGTACCTACATCTCAACCTCAGTACCGACCCACACACTATAGATATAGAAACGCCTTGTTATAAGTACCTACATCTCAACCTCAGTACCCACCCACATACTATAGATATAGAAACGCCTTGTTATAAGTACCTACATCTCAACCTCAGTACCGACCCACATACTATAGATATAGAAACGCCTTGTTATAAGTACCTACATCTCAACCTCAATACCCACCCACATACTATACTGAAAGACACGCCTTGTTATTAGTACATACATCTCACACTCAGTACCGACCCACACACTATAGGTATAGAAACGCCTTGTTATAAGTACCTACATCTCAACCTCAATACCCAGCCACATACTATAGGTATAGAAACACCTTGTTATTAGTACCTACATCTCACACTCAGTACCCACCCACATACAATAGGTATAGAAATGCCTTGTTATAAGTACCTACATCTTAACCTCAGTACCCACCCCCATACTATAGGTAAAGACACGCCTTGTTATTAGTACCTACTTCTCACACTCAGTACCCTCCCCCATACTATAGGTAAAGGCACGCCTTGTTATAAGTACCTACATCCCCACTCAGTACCCACCCACATACTGTAGGTAAAGAAACGCATTGCTATAAGTATAACATCCCACACTCAGTAGTGCCTCATAAGCTATAGGTAAAATGGCTTTGCTATATGCAACTATATCTTACATTCAGTAGCGCCCCACAAACTATAAGTAAAGAGACCTCTTGCTATAAGTACATTCATCTCACACTCATTAGGGAACCACAATTTATAGAGAAAGCTATGCCTCGCTATAAGTACCTACATCCCACACTAAGTAGTGCCTCATAAGCTATAGGTAAAATGGCTTTGCTACATGCAACTATATCTTACATTCAGTAGCGCCCCACAAGCTATAAGTAAAGACACCTCTTGCTATAAGTACATTCATCTCACATTCATTAGGGAACCACAATTTATAGAGAAAGCTATGCCTTGCTATAAGTACCTAAATCCCACACTAAGTAGTGCCTCATAAACTATAGGTAAAATGGCTTTGCTATAAGCAACTATATCTTACATTCAGTAGCGCCCCACAAACTATAAGTAAAGACACCTCTTGCTGTAGGAATATTCATCTCACACTCATTAGGGAACCACAATTTATAGATAAAGCTGTGCCTTGCTATAAGTACCTACATCCCACACTAAGTAGTGCCTCATAAACTATAGGTAAATGGCTTTGCTATAAGCAACTCTATCTTACATTCAGTATCGCCCCACAAACTATAGACAAAAACTCTGCCTTGCTATAAGCCCCTACATCTCACACATAATAGCGCTTCACAAACTATCGGTAAACACCCGTCTTGCTGAAAGTACTTAAATAATACACACAGTAGCTCCGCATAAAATATCGGCAAAAGAAACGCTTTGCTGTAAGTACCTTCATCTCGCTTTTAATAGTGTCTCACAAACTATCGGTAATACTAAGCCTTGCAGTAAATACTTACATCTCACACTCAGTAGCGCCTTCTCCGAGGTCTCTGTCTTGTAGCGCCCGTTGTAATTATATACATTGCCTCTGAAATGGTTACAAAGGGAAGTCGTTACTAACAAAAGAACTCGTGTAGTGAAATGGAAAGTTTCTGGAATATATATTGCTATATATAACAGGTACTTTAGGCTGTATAGCTAGGTTTATTGGTTTGCATTGAAATTGTCTTTATATAATCACAAGCTACGTGCAGCAATTCACAATTCTAAAAGTTTTACCGAGTGCAATATGTAACGTATGTAATAATATTACAATAAAATTAGCGAAAGCTTGAAAGCCAATGAGATTTTTGAAAAGAATATTTATCTTTTTTATATTAATTTTATATTTAAAAACATATGATATAGATTAAAGGACAACTTCAAAATGATGACCATGCATTCAAAATTTTATAGTAAAATATTAATAAGGTACCGGTATTTTGTACTACTTGAAGCAATAGATTCTCTCAGGCTGGACTAGTGTCAGGGTAAGTGGGAACATACCTGTAAAGCAACTCCCAGTACTGAAATATTTGTAAAGCATTTACTTCTTGTTAGTAATGCAGCCAGTTTCTTTAGCCTTGACCTCAGATTTCATGCCGTGCTCTGTTTGCATTGATGAACTCAGACAAGCATCTGTTCATTAATTAAAATATTCGTGACCTCATAGTACAGAGTCTAAACTCCTGGGAAAGGTAATTTTTCAAAATTATTTCCCCATTTTCCCCCAGAAAGTGGAATTCGAGATCCTGGTTTAGGGAAAAGCTCGGGAAAATAAACTTCCTAATGGTCCATCAGAATAGAAGAGAATTTGGTTCATTAGATTATTCTAATGAATAGTTATTTAATTTTTTCAGTTTTCCTAGTTTTAAATTGCGTTTTTTAGCAAAGTTTAATGTTTACTATCAAACAATAGTGACTACTTTGGTTTTATTTTAGAAAAAATATCAGGTCTTACCGTAAGAAATATTTCACAGCTCCTGAGAAGTCTCCATTTTGTCCCAGGTTGAAAGTGTTTACCGAACACTCTGTATTCTTGTAGTGCACTTCTTCGGTTTTATTTGGTGTGCTAAAAGCCAAGCCATACCATTTCCCTGTAAACTAACATATACTCAAAAGTATATTAATATTATACACGAAAATATGAAGACCTTAGAATAATTTATATCATTATACCTTCAGAAGTAAAATTAAAATTGTTAAGTAACTTCACACTCCAGTATTATTAATAATATAACCATCGTATTGCAATTATATTATGAGTAGGCCTACCTACTATATTTAGTCATCTAAAGTAAACAATAACATGATTTTATTACAAATAATAACTTAACCACACACCCACGCTCGCCAACACAGTAAATCGAAATGTTAACCGTTGAAGTAAACAATTAATATATTACATATGTAGGAACAAATTCACTTATAGAAATATAATCACTTATAGAAATAAAATAAAGAAATAATCATTAATCTTTAAAGATATAATTTAAACGGACAAGGCCACACTTCCAACCCATATCGAGGACGATTTAGTTCTTTAATTTTCAATTCTACGTAAATTAATCTATATTTATTTATTATGAATGTTTTAGGTTATCTTGTTTTTTTACTACCTTATATTTATATAATTTAGGTTATCGTTTATTGTGTTTGTTTGTTCCACCCCTTTCTATTTATGTATTTTTTTCTGGCTATAATATTAACAATGCTATTACTATTTAACGCTACATATGAAGAATCATTACTTTCTGCTTGTTAAAGTTGTCTAGAGCTGCGGGATGCAGGCAGTCACGTGACCAAACTCCACAACACAGTCCCAGTATGAGAAGCAGACCTGTCCTCATTTTCTGAAAACATATTTACTCTTTTTACCTTTAACTATATTTTCAATCATTCCACGTATAATAAAAAGGGTATAGTCGCTACACACCATTTCCACAATATTAGTTTGTAGTTTTAGTGTCAAAACCGAATAATAATAAAAATAATTTGCTAAATTTTAATAACGATTATAAGAATTAGGCATGTTCAATCATGACAACCCTCTACAAGTTTCTGAAAACAAAATGGTAAAAATCCAAAATATGTTGTAAACACTAAAATAATAACCTTCTATCTAAATACGTTAGCAAATTCTTTATTAGGCAAGATTCTGCTACGGATCTTTGTACCGTTTACACGTAAAATCAAAATCACGGGAAGCGAAATACTCATCAGCCCCAAAGCTGCTAACCTTGTCACTGTTGCCAACAAGAATATAGCAACTACATAATGCACTATTCATGAATTCATTTTATTATTTTTTTCGTAATTTATTCTTTACGTATTTTAAAATGAAAACTATCATGAAGATAAAAAGAAATAATGAAGAAGAGGAAAACAAGAAATGAGTCACGACTTAAAGTACAAGGTAAGAGGCCACAGTAAATATATTAAATAATAGATGCGCCCTGTGTAGTAGATAGTTGTCCACAAAACTAGACATGTAAAGGGCAACAATAAATCAAACTGGCCATATAACGGATCGATTGTTTGTTGCTATGTTGGCAACTACGTTTTTCCTGCGGTGTTGCGCTAAAATCTATTATTTATACAGGACATGATGAAACAAAACTCTCTCCCGTTTTCACTGTAAAGTCGTAGATTGGAATAGTGGGAGAAGCTCGAGTTGTTTGTATCATCAAAGTTTGCACTTTAATTTTACTTACAAACGCAACCATTTTATAGCATTAAATAATTAACTTAATCTGAAAGACGTTGCCCAATCTCAATTACGTTCTACTTAGAACATTTGGTTTCACACAAACTTAATTGTATAATTTCAATACCTTCATCATCAGATGGTGATTATTTAGCTTGGAAGAAAAGGACGAGGCTAAGTTAACCCTTAAATGAAATTTGATAATAATGTCAATGAAGATAGGGAAGGAGAACGAGGTAACTACTCTCCCATTTAGTCACGTGATCCATT
>JBAIZL010000002.1:139723402-140080902 GCA_036971475.1 Prosapia bicincta
CTGGATTCAGAATAGCATAAATACGTCCCCATAACGACCAATTTTACTGTACCAACGACTTTACGATTTCAACAGGGCCATCACAGTATAAACTGTATGAACTTGCAATAGAAGTGGAAGTAAGGGAAATTTAATGACATCGGAAAAGCCATATATTGCCCACATAAACTACCCAATGCACGTGTTACACTTACTTACTTCCCATGTCAAAATGTTTCTATCTCTCTAAAGCACACAAGTACCATTATTTAAAAATTAACAATAACAATTATTTAGTTTATTGTTTACAGCACAAACCTATACAAATTTATATAAATGTTTGAGACAATATTTTATTTGAAATATGATTTTCAACACGGGAAAATTAATTTTAAACTTTCCACTCTTTATTTGTAGAAGCCTTTGAGAAAGGTTTACCTTTATCTTAAGGAAGGTAAGCCCAGCATAGTTCCTTTCAAGAAGAGTAACTTACATATTTACGTATTATTCCTTTGAAACTATTAAATGCCTCTGCACCTTTAATGCCTTTAGAGTTTTGTTCCTTGTTCAGCGAAAAGCTTCGACATCTGCTACTTGATGTATAAAATATGTCAACCTAGGAGGACACTGACTGGATGTTGTTGGCTGACAGGTAAGTCATGTTTACTGAATATTGCAAAACCTCGGCAAACATTGGGACTTGAAAATCTATCTACAGCTATTCTCAGGGTATATAGCCTGACAATCAAATGTTTAAGAATATTTGACCATCCACACTGTTGACACTATCTTCTGGCTTTAGTTTCTTGTGAATAAGATTCTCAAAACATCTGAATTTGTTTAATATTGGAAAAAAGATCCTAAGTTGAATATTGTTCGTCATAATATGAGGTCTTTTTGTTTGTAACACTTGTTTAAACTTAACCTCTACAACACCACGACAAGGAAACATCTATGCTAGACAAGGACGATATTATGAACTGTCTTCGACTAATAGCTTAAGGACGTATGTGGCCAGTACAATGTTTTAATTTTCTCCCATATTTGATCCATCTTTTGCACCTGCTAGCCCAATGTAATTTTGTAATTTGTTAGCTTTATTTATAAGTAAATTTATTTTTGTTCAAGATACTTACCACGAAAGGGTTTTTTTATTTCTTTAAGACTGACGTTTATACTTCAGTATTGCAACTGTCCGCGCATTCAAGTCTCTCTACCCTATATCTAAAGACATTCCAACAGATCCTTGATCTATGAAGTAAATAAATCTGTAGTATTTGTTATACATCGATCCCTAAGCTAAAATGTCTGAAGAAAAGAGTTTTTAAAAGCGGACATTTGTTTTATTACGAACTAATTATGGGCAGTAATGATATCATACTATTTTATCAAGGATCACAATTTATAGCAAACTTGTAATAAAATTTTAAAAAAACATTCAAAAACTATTTTCCCCTCCCTTCAAGCAGTTCGAAATAAAGAAACTCAGGGGTAGTATTTCGTAGCAGGTCTTAAACTCATATGTAACACTTGAATGTCCAGATCGCGGTTAAATGACGTAATATCTGTACATTTATAAACACAAAACTAAAAATAATATATATGTTGTAAAGTTAAACTTTTTATTCAAATATAACTTTGTTTGCACACAAGCATTTGCTAAGGTTAGTGTATTTTCATCCTTACACAGTAAAACCCAACATTAAACCCCAATTTTTAAAAGCACTCGTATTCCTCTTAATATATTACATAACAAAACCAACGCGGTTAGGCTGAAGAAAACAACACCCTACCGGACCCATATACGTTTTTTATGATATAAAATTAAAATGTTAGAAAAGTAAGTATTGTAAAATAATAACTACAAAGGAGATCGACCTTCTCACAAGGGACAAACTCCCTTTATTAAAATCCTGCTCGATCTCACTTTCATGCCTGTATTTAATCATCCATTCATTATATAAAATTTAGCCTAACTTAATCTATTTAACCTATTTCTCTATGTCTCTATTGATTATAAAAAAATAATTATTATTTTAGTTCAAAACAAGATTTTACTAAAGCGAATCTAATAAAAGAGCCTTGCAAAGTGCGTTAGAAACTATCGACCAATATGGGATAACAAATGTAAAACAAACAAAACAATATTGCTATATTGATTATCAGAGTGAAATAGGAAACAACAGAAGTATGTCGTCTCCTAGCAACAGTAACAAAACAAAGCGCTACCTTATAAAATGTATTGGCTTTGCATAATGTGTAGGAGTACAGTCTCGTTGCTCGATGGCGGAGGAAGTAAGAGTGCTACGCTGGGATAGGAGTGGTGTCGCGTGCGTGCGGGACCTCCGTTGCGCCGCTCGAGATATGTTCCTAAAGGGCGCGTTGGTGATATTGTGGCTGGTATGTCCTGGGGTTGTCGCCGAGTGTGTGTTTGAGGATGACGAAGTGATTGGACTAGTGTTTAGAGTGTTATTCTATAAATAATGTAGCAATGGTGTTTATTAATTTGTTATGGACAACTTGCAAGTAATACTCCATCTAACAACAATGTAGCAAGGATATGTACGCAATGTAGACGCTGTTCCTGATGTGCTTATTGTGGCTGGTATGTGCAGTGGTTGTGCCCAGCTGTAAGCTAATGTTGGCCCAGTGATTAAACCAATGTTTAGAGTAGGATACAATGAATGATGTTGCAGCTGCGGTATTTGTTTATTATGGACAACGTACAGGAAGTACCCACTCCGTATTTTCGAGGACATGAGAAGCATTGACAAGAGGCTGCAAAACCTCGGGCATTCCCTTGATCACTGCAAGGACAGAACCTTGGCCGTCCTTCTTGAGAAACGCCATCCCTGTGGTTACATACTCAGCACTGCTGAGGGTGGTAGCTTTCCTTGGCAACTATGTGGCGGCCTACGTAATGCATGGGGAACATGTTCATGCAATGGGGATGGTTTGGGCATTGTCCTTGGGCTTCAGCTTCCTCCTCCTGGATGTGCGTAGCCGCATGCAAATGGCGAGGGAATGTCTGCGAGAGTTGAAGGGAACCCTGCAGAACGACGACCCAAACATCTGCATACTCCACGCACTACCTGCAGTAGAATCTACCAGTGGAGCTCTCCCATCAGACCACGAAATACAGAACCAAGAGGAAGGAATCTTCCAAAACGCAACGGAATATTCCACGCTCTGCGTATTATAATGTATTACTACATTGAAGCCGGCACTTTGCATGTTATAACTGGGATTGTGTACCTAGATTATGTTATGGGAAGACAGCAAGACTAGAGTAATACTGAAGGGGGATGCATTGCCTGATGACACTGCTTTCTCGACCCATGGTTTTATCTCTCTTCTCCTGTACACTTGTGGAGTCAGAAATACTACACGTAACTGAAGACCTTCTTTGTTTATACAATAAACTATCCCTACATATATGTTTACGAAATAGTTGCAATATATGTAATGCTGAATTCTGCACGAAAAAAATTTAATACCTCATAGATACTTCATGAAAATACGAAATCGTCCTAGTTTCTAGTGAATGCAGTTTGTGGTCTGTGTATTTTCTCTATACCTGAAGTAAATGCAGTTTTTACTGAAGTACGTATAACCTAACTCTAATAGAAAATGTGTAAAAGATTATATGTAAGTGGATATTAGATTTAGGTTTCGGTCTATATTTTATTGTATAAATTTTAAGTAAACGCTTACTACAAATATAGTCATTAAAATTGCATGCATCAAAAACAATAGAAAATCTCTACATTTGTAAGTCAAGACTAAATAATATATATAAATCGGTAACAAATACATTATCGAATGATGACAGATAAAATATTACACATAACAAGTCTTTAATGTATCTATCTATATATTTATTTGAATAGCGGTGACCAATTTCCCTTAAATACTTTGGCTTGACACTTAATAAAGATTTGAACTAATGATAACATGCAAATACCTTACAAATATACCCTAAAATAACATGAATATTTTTTCTTAAGATTTTCATCTCTGAACACAAAAGCTTAGTAGTTTTTCTGTCGGCAAAAGCTTATAGCGTTTTTAGAAATATTTATTTTTGTTTGCTCTTTTAAAATAACTAATAAACATCTCAGATTAAAAAATGTCCTTTTAGAGGATTTATTATTTTATAAATATTTCGTATGCAATCTTTCACTTGCATACGTTTTGCTATTATTATTTGAACATTGAAAATTTGAACATATTTACCTTTTAAAGAAATGTAATTTATTCGGTCAGATGGGGAAAGCTACCTGACGTCATCCGACGCCATTAGTTTTACTATCTGGGAGTAGCTTTCATCTATTTAGAGTGGGAAATATAGGAATACGTGATTATATCGCTTCGGGAAGGATGGGCAAGAATAATACTATTTTGTTACAGCTTAGGACATATATTCCTTAAAATAAAATAATTCCACTAAGCACAGGGTGAAAGAAAGATACGCTTAAGTAATAACGCTGACTAACTTTCAATATTTTTTCGGAAACATTTCCAATAATTCTATTTTACGTTGCTGATTACTATATATTTGCTATTCATGTGTTACACTGTGTTTCTTAAGGGAGATATTTTACCCTTGTAGTTTTAGTGTTTATTATTTTTTAGTTTTAGTTGTAGATGAGGGCATTTACAATTTTACTATTTCCACATGCTTTTGCGATTTCATGTTTGTGTGTTTGTTGATAATATGAAACGAATTGACTAGTGATGCATCATATTGGTTGTCGCTGGGAGGTTTTTCCATAGATTTTTTTCTTAAGGGGTGTGTAATCGTGAAATTGGTTATTTATTGCTTCAATACAAAAAACAAAACAAAACATCTCAATAATCAGGTCAAAATCTTTTAGAAATAAAATATATATTGATAATAATGAAAACATTAAGATGATAGAATGGTGTTTGTTTGATTAAGTGAGAATATAGCGCAAAACATGTAAGTAAAACAGAAAGGCTATTTAATAATAGACACAATTAGCATATTAGAGATATACACAGTTTAGTTTACTCATATAAAGATTCAAATATTTTTGCAGGTTTCATAATACATAAACATAATCTACTCGAAATGAAATAAGGAAAATGAATCAAATATCATTCAGAAATTTAAAAAAACACATTAAAATTTTTAAAAAATTACGAAATATTTAAAGTAAAAATGTAGAAATAAGAAACAAACAAACACATATTAAACCTATAAAGCGTTAAATTTTTTTTTAAATACTCAACCACAAAAATAATATTAGTTGCCATAAAGTGGGAGGAAATAGAAGAGGGGGATAAACTACTTGCAACTGAATAAGAATATCAGAAAAGCCCGGGTAAAGATGGTCATGCAAGGTTCTAACTCCAAAGTTGCACAGTACAAGCAGAATATATCAAACATTGGATCAGGTTCTCATTTAGATTGATAACCCACCCCCATTGTCCTCCTGCAGAATCCAGTAGTGCATATACTTAAACTAATTTGTAAACATATACAGTAGGGATGTAGGGATAGTTTATTGAAAATCATCAAGTAGGTCTTTAGTTACGTGTAGCATTTCCGACTCCACAAGTGTACAGGAGAGGAGAGATAAAACCATGGGTAGAGAAAGCAGTGTCATCAGGCATAGCATCCCCCTTCAGTGTTACTCTAGTCTTGCTGTCTTCCCATAACATAATCTAAATACAAAATTCCAGTTATAACTTGCAAAGTGCCGGCTTTAATGTAGTAATACATTATAATACGCAGAGCGTGGAATATTCCGTTGCGTTTTGTAAGATTCCTTCCTTTTGGCTCTGTACTTCGTGGTCTGATGGGAGAGCTCCACTGGTAGATTCTACTGCAGGCAGTACATGAAGTATGCAGATGTTTGGCTCGTCGTTCTGCAGGGTTCCCTTCAACTCTCGCAGACATTCCCGCGCCATTTGCATGCGGCTACGCACATCCAGGAGGAGGAAGCTGAAGCCCAAGAGCACTGCCCAAATCATCCCCATTGCATGAACATGTTCCCCATGCATTACGTAGGCCGTCACATAGTTGCCAAGGAAAGCTACCACCCCCAGCAGTGCTGAGTATGTAACCACAGGGATGGCGTTTCTCAAGAAGGACGGCCAAGGTTCTGTCCTTGCAGTGGTCAACGGAATGCCCGAGGTTTTGCAGCCTCTTGTCAACGCTTCTCAGGTCCTCGAAAATACGGAGTGGGTACTTCCTGTACGTTGTCCATAATAAACAAATACCGCAGCTGCAACATCATTCATTGTATCCTACTCTAAACATTGGTTTAATCACTGGGCCAACATTAGCTTACAGCTGGGCACAACCACTGCACATACCAGTCACAATAAGCACATCAGGAACAGCGTCTACATTGCGTACATATCCTTCCGACAATCTTGTCAGAGCGGACACGACTGTAATACCGCAAACGCTGACGTCACTACTACCGTAGCAAGTGCTGTTACCACTTCCACCATTGTACAACAATACTGTACTCTTCCACATTCCAAAAAAAAGGAAATATAACTGATAACGGAACGTGTTACCGTTGCTAGGGAGGCGATCTACTCCTGTTAAATTATTTCCTTTACTTCAATTTACCTAATTATTATAATTTTATTTATTTACTTTTTATAATTTAATGATTCCGTAAGGAAATCTACATTTATGCAGGTTAAAGGGTAACCATCCGTTTAGCCTAATCTGAACTTAAAGTATAATTTTATTGAAACTTACGGACCTCCTTTCGTATACATAGGAAAAAATAGATAATAAATTTTCCTATTTTTAGGTATTAAACTGTAAAAACAAACTTTGCTCTTATAAATAGATTTTACAAAGTAGGAATAAGGTTTATTAAATGGAGAAATAGGGTTAATATCCTTCTCTCTTTGTAATTTTACATAACGTTTTACTTGCTATTATTTCACGTTTTTGATAAAAGTTATTATATCATTACGCAAATAAACAACTTTGATTAAAGATAATTCATTAAATATTCCCTTGGGAAAGGACTTTACATTACACATGGACCACATAGACACAATGTGACAGAAAGACACAGAAACTAACACAAACACAATATAAACACACACAAACACACTACGAATATATATATATATATATATATATATATATATATATAGAACTATCAAAAAAAAGGTAGCTGCAAAAATAATCAGTATGTAAATAGTTTTTAACGATAAGGATATGAAGTTGTTACTTCTGTATAAAATCACAATCGTAAATCTTTGTTTACGTAACTAAATAATGTAGATCTAGCTACTTTAATGATGACCTAAAGTATATTTATGCTTACGCAGACTTTATATTGTACATTATCTAAGCCTTTGTTAAGTTAGTGTGTAGCGATCTTCAGACTAAGACAGTTCTCCACTCCATGTACTTTGGGAGTATATCAGTTGTATTTGTAAAAAGAGTTATTGTAATAGTTTGTAAGATAAAAATTATTATTTACTATAAAGATTTCTTAAAATATATTTATTATGTATTATACATTACAATTATTTATTTTTAAAAACCATTTGTTTAAAAAAAACACATTACTTATATATATATATATATATATATATATATATATATATATATATATATATTAAATAAGGTGATATGTTTTCTTGTAATATAGTTAATAAATTTAAAATATTTCAAAAACAAGAATACTTTTAATGAATGTATTTATTCAAAGCTTTTCGCCGATAAAAAACAAATTTACAAATTACATATAAAACTGATAATAAAATTAAAAATTTAATAAACAATAACAAAAATCAAAATAATATGCACGAAAGAAATGGAGTATATAATATAAAATGTCAAACTTGTAATAAATTTTATGTAGGACAAACAAAAAAGAAATTTAAAAAAAGATACAAAGAACATTTAAGCGCTTATATCAAACCAAACATATATAAATCAAATTTAGTTACGCATTGTATTAATAATGGACACGAGTTTCCGGAAATAGAAAATATGAAATTAATAAAAGAATTAAATAAAGGATTAAAAATGAATATGTTTGAAACATTGGAAATTTATAAGCATAAAGTTAAAGACAAATTAATTGATGAACAAATTCAAGTGAGATCAAGGCCCCAAACTAATTATAAAGTCATTGATGTTATAGAAAAATTTACATAAAGTGCAATACTTATAAACATATGGTCGTTTGTAGCACATATGATTTAATTTTGTAAAAATATTTTATTAGATAATTATTTTCCTGAAGGTGCTGGTACTATTTTATCGGCGAAAAGCTTTGAATAAATATATTCATTAAAAGTATTCTTGTTTTTGAAATGTTTTTAATTTATTAATTATTATATATATATATATATATATATATATATATATATATATATATATATATATATATATATTCTGTTTGGAGACAGAAAGAAAGAGAGAGAGCAAGAGAAAAAGAGGTAGAGGCATAACATATGCACACCCTCTCTTTGAGTACATGATGTGTTTGTCTAATTAAAACATGTAGCGTTATTTATATTTTCTCCTAGATACTATATATCTCATGCTTACATTATACATTTAAATTATTATATTTTACAACTGTGTTTAATTACTGTTATTATATTTGCAATGACATATATTTTATGGAGTTTATAAGAATATTTGACAATTGTATTTGTGAGATATTTAGGTGATCCTTTCCAATCTGTGTCATGTTAAAGTAAATGTCTCCAAATTTGTTTATTGTTATTTTTGTATAAGTTTAATTATATTAGTACTTTTTGAATATATAAATATTACAATAAATGCAATAAAAATAACAAAACTATAAAACCGTTTCAGTGTTTTCACAATTTCCTTTATATGCACGATACGTTTAACAAACAGATAAGCCAACATTTGTAACATAGTAACAACCTGCAAATATGGGTACTGGGATATGAAGTCAAATGGTCAATTAAAGACAGTACGTCGTTTAAAAGGTAATTTTATATAGAAATACATATCCTGAAAGTGTTTATAACATACAAATCCCTTCCATGGATAAATAACAATTACCAACCCTTAGTTACAAATTTAATAACAGTTACAAAGCCTTCACCATTTATATCTCCCTAACAGAGTTATGCTCAGAAGGACCGACAATACAAGACGCCAGTTAAGTCCAGAGCAGTTGAGCGTATTTTGTATACTTGTCGTGCAGGAGATACCTGTAGAGTTAAGGTGGGTAGAAAGGTATGCTACAACTGCGTACGTAATAGTTATACAAGTATTGCCATTGTTAAATCCTAACGTTATCTGTGGATGAAACTTGATAAAGTTTTTCCCTTTCTTTGTTTGATTTCCTTGATGCAAACAAGATCATGAAGTAATTGTTACAATCAATAATACAATTTGTATAGAAATTTTATTGTTTATTAGTAGATATATAAAGTGTAGACTTCGTATCTTAAGGATGGTAGGGGGGGGGGTGTTTTCTTTATTTCTTCCACCTTTGTAAAGAACAGTGGGAGGGTGTCTTTTGTGTCCGTTGTGTCTTTTTACGTTTGTAGTTTACGCTCTGGTAGTTCATTTGTATCCTCTGGAGATGCTAACTGCATTAGTGAAATGTGCATACAAGTTGTTTAGCTGATATGAAATTTGTATCAAATATCATGTATTTTTGTTAGATATAAATTAGTTAATTGTGAAATCCCGTTTCAAAACATGAATTGTTTCATGAAAAATATTTTCAACCGTTTATAACTCATTGGTAAATGGCTTAAAAAATTTCATAGAATAAAATGTAGATAGAATTTTTAATTTTCATATAGAATAACAACTTTGGCAATGAGCCAAATTTTCCATTGCTAGACATCTATTACTTAAAGATCTATATGAAATTATAAGAGGAAGGTTCCTTGTAATAGTGAAGCAATTACAAGAGATGGATAAACCATCTTCAGGTTCGTAAATTAGAAACGAAAAAAAATAATGAATAAATAGTATAAAAACACAAATCATAGTCCAACACGTATACGGAGAGGAAAATGGAAAATTGCAGGGAAATTCGCTTTTTATTTTGCGACTTGATATTGTAATTCGGACATATGTATATACATATTCGTATTAATTCCATATTAATATTAATTATAAAATAATTATTTTTTGTTAATCTCAGTAGGAATTGGCTTCAAACAATTTTTGTATATTACTTGTTTATTTATTAGAAGTGTTATAACGTGTAGCCTAATGTTTAGAATCAATTTTGCTTTTTTTTAATGGTACAGACCAGAGTTGGACTATACACTATTTTTATTTACACTAATTTTTATTTAGAAATTAGAGTTTTTAGGATGGTAAGACAGAACTGTTTAAAAGTACGTTCAATGTTAAAGTACTAGTTCAAACACAACTAGCTCAAATAAATAAGAAATAAAACACATTTGTGAAATCAGAAGTTGCGGAAATCTGCACTAGTATAGTGCACTGACAGCTATATGATAACTGTATAAAACAACTGTGGCGTAATGTTTAACATAAATAAATGAAACCTATAAACCACAAATAAGTTTTTTCTTTTATTTAAAACCTTATGTACATTTCGATTGCATAGCAATCACCTCAGAGGTAATTTACAATTAAAAAAAAATGATTTTTTTTATTGTAAATTACCTCTGAGGATGATTTCTATGCAATCAAAATGTACATAAGGTTTAAATAAAAAGAAAAACTTATTTGTTGTTTAGAGGTTTCATTTATTAAACTTGTCCGAAAAAATAGATTGTCCAAATAGACTTCAAAATTTCGTACAGTTTCAAAAGATGTTTGCTGTGAAGTAAGGGGAAAAGCGTAGAGCAGCAAAGCTACTCCTGAACGTCTCTTTCTCCAGAAATAGGAAATATTTTTATTATATAGGAACACGTTCATTTTGAACACGGCAAAGTATAATCTTTGAAATCATACAAAATAGGCTGAAAACAAAATACGTTTTCAGTAATACTGAATGACGTGTTAATGACGTAAACAGTAACAGCCAATTGCAAGCCAACACATGGCAAAATGGTATCACGTAAGCTGGTGAGGAGGTATATATGAAAAAAAGTTTTTGTGACAAAAGGTTTTTAGAAAATCATTTGACAACTGTTTTATATCTGGGCCTACTTTATTATAGCCCTTGCCAACTTGTATTTTCTTAGCTCGGGTGTCATGATAATATAATAAATATAAATGTATTTTAACACAAATAATTTTCCAGTAAATCGGTATATCTTAATATTATATTATAAAATGACTGAAAATATCATACTTAGTTTTTATAAATAAGGTTTAATCCTTCAAATAACTGAAGTGGAAAATAATTCGTACTAAAGTATGGAGCATTGATACAAGTGTTAGTAGCCAATTTATTTTTTAAATAAAATAAGTCTAATTTCAAATCTACAATTTAAAATTGTGTTTTTTGCTGCGTGTTTCATATAATGACATAAATTTTAAAGTTTAGAGTTAGCTAAAGATCACTAATTAACTATCCGAATGTGTTGTATTCTATAAATTCTATAAAATGTGTGGTATAGATTATTCTAATTAATGGTCACTTGTTTTGTTTTAAAGATTTTGTTTCTACAGTCCGTAACAAAAGTTGGGAGACTCGAGTTTGGCTGCTCTTAAAACCTAAACTATGCTATCAATTTTTACCAAATAAAAACCAAAATATTCACCATTCCCTTCTGCATTGAGTGGTGTTATTTTAAAAAGAAAATCGGTTTTATTTTCATTTTTATATCATAGCATAACATTTTTTTAAAACAACTTCAATCAATGCAGAAGAGAATGGTGAATATTTTAGTTTTTATTTGGTAAAAATTGATAGCATAGCTTAGCTTTTATGAGCAGCCAAACTCGAGTCTAAAAACTTTTGTTACTAACAAAAGATCCTTCCTTTACACTCATTCATTGTCTTTTCTCCATTTTTGTAACATAACTTCCTTTCCCACTCTAATTTCACTTCATCTTGTGATATTTTTATCCATCTTTTTCCGGTGCCCAGCCTTTATCCTTCCAGACTGCTATCTTGTACAACACCTTCCATCTTTCCCAAACTTTAGTCTCTCCTACAACGTAAACCTCAAGCATCGCATGGATATCCTACAGCCGGGAAGTAATCACCACTAAGCAAATAGTCTCACAGAGTTATGATTTCCAACGATCGAAGCGGAACTACCGTCATCTCTGGCTACAGCACTCCTAACATGGCTGGACACCACATTACAAACACCTTATTGAGAGAGTGTTTTTGCTACGCAAACGATACTTGATTCGTTACTATCGTAGCCTATCCAACCAGACAAACATCTTGGGTATGATCTATCACGGCCTATCTCATATATATATATATATATATATATATATATATATATATATATATATATATATATATATATATATTGTTAGAACTGTAAAACCTATTTTTCAGATATTATTTGTTCTTACTTGTTAACCGTTCGAAGGTTTCGTAACTGAAAGTTTTCCAGAACGTAAATCATTGTAAAAATCTTTCACGATTGTTGATCACGTTTCCAATGAAGTTATATGTTTTGGAACCATTTCACGTCGTAAAAAGTGAAGACGCATCCATGTAACACTTTATATATTTCACCTTAACAGTGTTTTACCTTTTGGGAATCTGGTAACGACCAAACCCGTCGAAGCTCGCGTTTATAAATGAATCTACGCTATAAAGTTTTTAGTTCTTTTGCTAAACTATCGTCCTCTAGATCCGTGTGTCCCCGCAAACCTAGACTCGTGTAACAGATTCAAGTGATCCACTAACTTATTACATTATCGCAATACATCATGAACGTATGATTTTTACATTTATATCTTTCCCAGTTTTACTCCGATTCCAAAAGTGCTCTACAGGCTATTCAAGCAATGTACACTAAGAGCCCTTTAGTTGGAGACATCTTGTGCTCAATACACAGGCTCCATTTGAGAGGTGTCGTGATGTCAATTCTCTGGGTGCCTGGTCACTGCCGAATATTTGGAAACACTAAAGCAGATGAAGGTGCAAAATTAGCAACAAGTATGGTGCCATCGACACGAATGATGGCATCAGATTTTGTATGCAATGTTAAAACTACACTATTCTCTGTTTGGAATGAAGAATGGCAAAATGTAAATAGAAACCAGCTGAGGGACATCAAGAATACCGTCCGACCATGGAGGTCATCTGTTCGTTCGAATCGTAGAGAGGAAGTGGTGGTTACTCGTCTTCGTATCGGCCACTCTTTGTTGCGACATGAGGATCCACCACTATGTCAGTTTTGTGGAGGTACCATCACTGTCAAGCACATTCTGCGTGACTGTAATAAGTTGACCGATTTGTATATACGTTATTACGATCTTCGAGGTAGTTTAAAGGGGGTTTTAAGGGACGATGTTACAGCTATGGATCGTGCCATCGCTTTCTTACGGCACCTGAATCTATTTAATTATATTTAAATTTGTATAATTTTAATTTATTTAGTTTTAGATAATTAAAATCAGTTTTAAACATTTATTTTATTTTGATTAGTTTCATTTATGGAAATTTTATTTTAAATAACACTTGGGGTAGGAGATACAAATCTGGATTGGTTTTTCGCCTGCAAAACATCTGATTACCTACATGTTTGGGATCTAGGACTTTGTCCCTAAGCCAAGTTTTCCATTGCTAGATATCTATTACGTAAAGATGTATATGAAATTATAAGAGGAACTTTAGTTGTAATAATGAAACATTACAAGAGATGGATAGAATAAGAAATTAACGATCACGAGTGGGAAATGGAAAATTAATAATTCCTAATTTATTTTACTATTTACTTTATACAAAGAAATAAAATATCAATTGAAAGATATACCCAATGTAACAATAACAAACAAAAGTTATACCTTAAACACAGATAAAATTATATAGTCATTACAGCTATTACAGTTTCTCAATACTTTTTATATAACAAGCTTTTATTCAATTTTATTCTATTAGTTCAAACTCCTTATATATATAAAGAACTAAGTCAAAATACAAATACAAGAATTATAATTGAATTTACAATTCAAAGCTTTTCGTTGGCTAACAGTACCAACATCATCAGGTATATTAAACTGAAAAGGTTTAATATTCCTGATGATGTTGGTACTGTTATCCAACGAAAAGCTTTGAATTGTAAATTCAATTATAATTCTTGTATTTGTTTGTTGACTTATATTCTTTATTAATACACAAGAATACATATTGCGATATATATATATATATATATATATATATATATATATATATATATATATATGAATTTGTAGTCCATTACGTTAAGTGAATCGTAATTAATCACTTAAACATAATGTTAAAATGATTTATTTATATAAATTTTCAAATTTTCAATTGTTAATAAAATACATTGTATTCATCCACTCAAGTTTAAACAGATTTTTTAAAACTTGTAGTGGATGACAATTGATGTTAATAAAGTTATTTCAAATATTAATTTCAATAATTAAATTATTAATGAATTAATTTTAGTTTTATATGGGAGAAAAACTGTTTACAAAAGGAGCAAAGTGTGTAGTTATTTCTTCCAAATTTGCCTAATATAAGTGATAACATAAGATTTCATAAAAGAGCTGATTTTATGTTACAGGTTTTTTGGTAGAACAGCTGTTTTAAGGCATAGATTATTTTAATTATTTATATTAGTTGTAAATATTTAATTAAAAGTAAATCAAATAAAATTTGTCTTTGTTGACCTAAGTAGGAGTTGTCTTTACAGTTTTGTTTTGTTAATGTTACTTGTATTTATCATTAATATTTATTTTTCTAAAAGAACAACACAATTATTGTGAGAAATCCATATTAAGTAATAAGAAACATAAGACAAAACACAAACGTAACGAATAATTCTTTTTATTTTTTTGTTACAAATTGCATTTATTACAAATTAAAAAATATATTGGTCGTGTATAATTAAATTTGTTATTTAAAAAGCATTGTGAAATGTAGCTGTTGTAATGACTATAAACTTGTATTTATCTTTCAGTTACATCTTAGGTTTGTTAATATTATAAAATTTCCATTATACATAAAACGTAAATTGGTAGTACATTCCCAAGGCTCCGTCTCAGCTTACTGTTTCTGTTGCCAGTAAGAATAACCAGTAGCTCCTCTCGAGTGATTCTTTTGGGAAATAAATTTCAAAATGAGCTAATTTTTTTGAGATTTGAAGTAAAGTAAGATATAATAAAAAAATAATAACTAAAAACAAGTAGCTCACGTAAAAATGGAATCAACTAATAAATAAAATAAAAAATCCAAGTATTTTTCTGTAATTTAGGACAGCACTCCAAATATATACCATAAAGAACAGAATAAGTTAGAACAAGTGGGAAATATTTGCAAAAGAATCAACTGATGAGGCTAACTCAGTGCTGTTGCTTGAAGAAATCGATAATTTTCATTTAAACATGAATGACTGTCGCGCTCAAAGTTATCATAACGTGGCTAATATGGCTGGTATAAAGAAAGACGTTCAGGCTAGAGCCGCGAAAGAATATCCTCGAGTTTCATTTACACGGTATCAAATACAATTCGAATCTTGTACCTACTATCCGATGGTGCGAAGTCTTCTACCAAGTCAACATCACTATTTGGAATGATTCAACTGGTTTACACGATTTTTTCGGAATCAACAAAACGTTATTGCATAATTAGTGATCATGTTCAATCATTAACCATAAAAAAGTTTGTGAAACTTGTTGGGAAGCAAGGATTTCTTGAATCCAAGCTACCAGGTATCAATATACTGAAGTTATGCAAGCACTGATAGAATTTTCGGATAACGTTGAGCAGTATCATAAACTCAATCTCTGATAATTATGGAACATTTTTCTTTCTTGACTTGTCTGATAATTTGGTACGACCTTTTATTTCAAGTAAATCTTGTAAACGAAACAGTGTAAGGGAATATGGCTGACAATATCTACAGAGGCTACTCGATAATTGCCAAGTAGTATTTAAATCTTTAGTGAGAAAGGGCTGCAGGCAAGACATTTCTCCTACAAAAATTGTTGGGAATTTATTGAAATTGAACCAGTTTTCCCGACCAAACCATTAAGGAAGAAAAAAAAGGCATATTTCATTTAAAGGGTCTGATGAAGTTAGTGGTTCCGCAATGAAGGTAACACAAAGATTTTCCTCTCATCAAGGTGGTAAAAAATAATAAATATCATAACCAAATAGATTTATTTTTTAACCTGTGGGTTGCTCTAAAAATAATGTTAATAAATATCTCTCTTAATGTGGCGAGTGTTGAGTGAAATTTTAGCAAGTTGAAACTTATCTTCGATCAATGATGACACAGGAAATGCTAAATTCGTTGGCTATTTTATCCATAGAGAATAATGTTACAAAAAAGTTGGTCCTTAAAGATATTTCAACTTCTTTTGCGAAAGCGAAAGCAATTAAAATTCCTTTTGATTGGTTTAAACTTAAACGCATCGATAAATCAGTTATTCGTAAGATCAAAAATTTTGTTTGTTATAATTCCTACATAATATGTAACCCCTTTCGTAAATATAAATACAAAATAAAAAAGATAATTGTGTTGTGTTTCTAAAATGCATTCTTATAAAAATATCTAGAAGTACCTGATTGAAATCTAATCTTCGGCGCTAATTAACCTCTGGGCGGCTCTGATAACTGGCAGTTATAATAACTGTAGTTCATATAAGTCCTATAGAGTCAAAGTGCATTTTCTCCATTTGTTTTCAAAATTGAGTTATCCATGAACTTGTAAGAAATTTCGGGATGAACATGTCTCTGCATTCAGTTTGTTTCAAAAATATTAATTCGCAACAAAAATATTTTTTCAAAACTAATAAAAATATTAATAAATTCTTTAGAGGTTTTTCTGACTGTTCTGAAAAATGAGGTAAGTGGGAGAAAGTCCGGTTTGATTCTAGAGGACTCATATAAGAAAGTAGAAATATATAAGCATTAAAAACTTAAACCTCTTGTTAATGTACCGTTATAGCATCTAACTGTGCTCCCCAAATCTTTCATATAGTAGCCTCTATCATCTGTTGAACATATGAACATATTCAATTGTTTGAACTGTTCGCTCATTGGTTATTGGTATTGTTAACATGAATTTTATTTATATGTTGTTTGTTGTTTATATGATTTATGCAAAAGTGTAATTTTTAGTAGAAGTGTAAAGCTATGTTAGTCTGTAACTGTTAATTTTTAATAAAATATTTTCCGTATAATTCGTTCCTAAGTGAAATAGCGTTTGCAGTGTTTTCTGCTTATATTCTCAAATTGAAGTGTTGTGAGAGGTTTTACATTAACTTTTGTTAGGTTACGTTTTTTGAAAATTGACAAAAGTAACAAAAAAATATGTTGCACTCTGATTTTAGGCGATTCTAGATCACCAAGTAGCATTTTACCTTCTAGCATTTGGTCATTATTTGGTATGATTATTAACGTACTATTTGGGTATTTATATGTTTAAATATATATTATATATTTGCCACTAACGCTATTTTCTTGAATTTATTTTCGTTACTTATGTATTTTCACGTCCTGAAGTTACTGTCGCTGAAATCTATTTAAGGCCAAATACGCTGAAGAAGAGCACTATCATAATTTTCTACTTAACATTTTGAGAATTGGAACCACGTGGAGAAGTTTCCAGTTAGGATAGATTTGGTTGTAATTCTATACATTACTATATACCTATATTAAAATATACCTATAAAGTGTCCAGTCAGGATAGATTTAATTGTAATTTTATAGTTAAATGTTTAAAATTACTACCAAATCTATCCTGACTGGATACTTCATAGGTATATTTCAATATAGATAGGCTATATAAAATTAAACTTACCTGGGTATAACAAAAATATTAGATATCAATGTAGCTTCAGCACCTGGGTGGGCAATTTGCATATTTACCAAAGTTTAGATCCCTAAAACACCAACTACAGGTGTGACATCAGTGTATCATTCCGCAAACCACGCACAACTTACTCCTCTGCACTGAATTTTTTACCCAACTTTAAATTGATAAAAAATAACTTTCCGTGTAAGATAAAAAAAAACAAATTCTTGTACATATCGTCCTAGAACAATTTTCTATTTTATTCTCAGGTGGTCCCAAATTCTTGCAATTACCGCAATGGTAAGTAGAAAATGATGAACTTGTTCTTCTTCAGCGTATTTGGCCTTAAATAGACCTTAGCGACAAAAACTAATGTCAAATTTGTGTTCAGAACGTAAAAATACATGAAAAGAAAATTCACAAAAATAGCGGTAGTCGCACGTCTATATAATTGCCACTATGTGTTACGCTATTCGGTTTTGTAGGTTGTTACTTATTAGTGTGATATTAAAAGCAGATAAATATTCTTCTGTAATTACTGGCAATCTTATTTTGACGGTTAAGTAATAATTTGCATAGAGCTTTTAGGCATTGCTGTAACATAGTACAAGAAGTATTAAATGTTAGGATATTTGTTTCGTTTAGCCACATAATCGATTTTGGCAAACATAATTATACCTGGGGATGCAGAAACTCATAAAAAAAAACTTCCACCCTCACCCTAAATAATTAAAATTTTGGAAAAAGCTATATTCCAAAACTACCCTACAATATCATCTAAAACCTAACAAACTTACTTTTACTTTTACTGTCTTACTTTTATTTTTTTAGATTGAACAAAATGCCTCAAAAAGTAATTAAACTAGCGGTGATTTTACAAAAATTACAAGTTTGAAAAATATCTTTAAAGAAGCCCATTTGCAACACATTTCACTGTGCAGACAAAATTTATATAATAAAAAACTTTAATTCCCACGGTCACACTACTCGTTCTGTTTATCCATGCTATGCAAGGTTATGTCACATAATCGTTATGGGAAAAATATCTTTAAAGAAGCCCATTTGCAACATATTTCACTGTGCAGACAAAATTTATATAATAACAAACTTTAATTCCCACGGTCACACTACTTATACTGTTTATCCATGCTATTCAAGGTTATGTCACATAATCGTTATGGGAAAAATATCTTTAAAGAAGCCCATTTGCAACACATTTCACTGTGCAGACAAAATTTATATAATAACAAACTTTAATTTCCACGGTCACACTACTTATACTGTTTATCCATGCTATTCGAGGTTATGTCACATAATCGTTATGGGAAAAATATCTTTAAAGAATCCCATTTGCAACACATTTCACTGTGCAGACAAAATTTATATAATAACAAACTTTAATTCCCACGGTCACACTACTTATACTGTTTATCCATGCTATTCAAGGTTATGTCACATAATCGTTATGGGAAAAATATCTTTAAAGAAGCCCATTTGCAACACATTTCACTGTGCAGACAAAATTTATAATAACAAACTTTAATTTCCACGGTCACACTACTTATACTGTTTATCCATGCTATTCAAGGTAATGTCACATAATCGTTATGGGAAAAATATCTTTAAAGAATCCCATTTGCAACACATTTCACTGTGCAGACAAAATTTATATAATAACAAACTTTAATTCGCACGGTCACACTACTTATACTGTTTATCCATGCTATTCAAGGTTATGTAACATAATCGTTATGGGAAAAATATCTTTAAAGAAGATCATTTGCAACACATTTCACTGTGCAGACAAAATTTATATAATAACAAACTTTAATTCCCACGGTCACACTACTTATACTGTTTATCCATGCTATTCAAGGTTATGTCACATAATCGTTATGGGAAAAATATCTTTAAAGAAGCCCATTTGCAACACATTTCACTGTGCAGACAAAATTTATATAATAACAAACTTTAATTTCCACGGTCACACTACTTATACTGTTTATCCATGCTATTCAAGGTTATGTCACATAATCGTTATGGGAAAAATATCTTTAAAGAAGCCCATTTGCAACACATTTCACTGTGCAGACAAAATTTATAATAACAAACTTTAATTTCCACGGTCACACTACTTATACTGTTTATCCATGCTATTCAAGGTAATGTCACATAATCGTTATGGAAAAAATATCTTTAAAGAAGATCATTTGCAACACATTTCACTGTGCAGACAAAATTTATATAATAACAAACTTTAATTCCCACGGTCACACTACTTATACTGTTTATCCATGCTATTCAAGGTTATGTCAAATAATCGTTATGGGACAAATATCTTTAAAGAAGCCCATTTGCAACACATTTCACTGTGCAGACAAAATTTATATAATAACAAACTTTAATTCCCACGGTCACACTACTTATACTGTTTATCCATGCTATTCAAGGTAATGTCACATAATCGTTATGGAAAAAATATCTTTAAAGAAGATCATTTGCAACACATTTCACTGTGCAGACAAAATTTATATAATAACAAACTTTAATTCCCACGGTCACACTACTTATACTGTTTATCCATGCTATTCAAGGTTATGTCAAATAATCGTTATGGGACAAATATCTTTAAAGAAGCCCATTTGCAACACATTTCACTGTGCAGACAAAATTTATATAATAACAAACTTTAATTCCCACGGTCACACTACTTATACTGTTTATCCATGCTATTCAAGGTTATGTCACATAATCGTTATGGGAAAAATATCTTTAAAGAAGCCCATTTGCAACACATTTCACTGTGCAGACAAAATTTATATAATAACAAATTTTAATTCCCACGGTCACAATACTTATACTGTTTATCCATGCTATTCAAGGTTATGTCACATAGTCGTTATGGGAAAAATATCTTTAAAGAAGCCCATTTGCAACACATTTCACTGTGCAGACAAAATTTATATAATAACAAACTTTAATTTCCACGGTCACACTACTTATACTGTTTATCCATGCTATTCAAGGTTATGTCACATAGTCGTTATGGGAAAAATATCTATAAAGAAGCCCATTTGCAACATATTTCACTGTGCAGACAAAATTTATATAATAACAAATTTTAATTCCCACGGTCACAATACTTATACTGTTTATCCATGCTATTCAAGGTTATGTCACATAATCGTTATGGGAAAAATATCTTTAAAGAAGCCCATTTGCAACACATTTCACTGTGCAGACAAAATTTATATAATAACAAACTTTAATTTCCACGGTCACGCTACTTATACTGTTTATCCATGCTATTCAAGGTTATGTCACATAATCGTTATGGGAAAAATATCTTTAAAGAAGCCCATTTGCAACACATTTCACTATGCAGACAAAATTTATATAATAACAAACTTTAATTCCCACGGTCACACTACTTATACTGTTTATCCATGCTATTCAAGGTTATGTCACATAATCGTTATGGGAAAAATATCTTTAAAGAAGCCCATTTGCAACACATTTCACTGTGCAGACAAAATTTATATAATAACAAACTTTAATTCCCACGGTCACACTACTTATACTGTTTATCCATGCTATTCAAGGTTATGTCACATAATCGTTATGGGAAAAATATCTTTAAAGAAGCCCATTTGCAACACATTTCACTGTGCAGACAAAATTTATAATAACAAACTTTAATTTCCACGGTCACACTACTTATACTGTTTATCCATGCTATTCAAGGTTATGTCACATAATCGTTATGGGAAAAATATCTTTAAAGAAGCCCATTTGCAACACATTTCACTGTGCAGACAAAATTTATATAATAACAAACTTTAATTCCCACGGTCACACTACTTATACTGTTTATCCATGCTATTCAAGGTTATGTCACATAATCGTTATGGGAAAAATATCTTTAAAGAAGCCCATTTGCAACACATTTCACTGTGCAGACCAAATTTATATAATATCAAACTTTAATTCCCACGGTCACACTACTTATACTGTTTATCCATGCTATTCAAGGTTATGTCACACAATCGTTATGGGAAAAATATCTTTAAAGAAGCCCATTTGCAACACATTTCACTATGCAGACAAAATTTATAATAACAAACTTTAATTTCCACGGTCACACTACTTATACTGTTTATCCATGCTATTCAAGGTTATGTCACATAATCGTTATGGGAAAAATATCTTTAAAGAAGCCCATTTGCAACACATTTCACTGTGCAGACAAAATTTATATAATAACAAACTTTAATACCCACGGTCACACTACTTATACTGTTTATCCATGCTATTCAAGGTTATGTCACATAATCGTTATGGGAAAAATATCTTTAAAGAAGCCCATTTGCAACACATTTCACTGTGCAGACAAAATTTATAATAACAAACTTTAATTTCCACGGTCACATTAGTTATACTGTTTATCCATGCTATTCAAGGTTATGTCACATAATCGTTATGGGAAAAATATATTTAAAGAAGCCCATTTGCAACACATTTCACTGTGCAGACAAAATTTATAATAACAAACTTTAATTTCCACGGTCACACTACTTATACTGTTTATCCATGCTATTCAAGGTTATGTCACATAATCGTTATGGGAAAAATATCTTTAACGAAGCCCATTTGCAACACATTTCACTGTGCAGACAAAATTTATATAATAACAAACTTTAATTTCCACGGTCACACTACTTATACTGTTTATCCATGCTATTCAAGGTTATGTCACATAATCGTTATGGGAAAAATATCTTTAAAGAAGCCCATTTGCAACACATTTCACTGTGCAGACAAAATTTATATAATAACAAACTTTAATTCCCACGGTCACACTACTTATACTGTTTATCCATTCTATTCAAGGTTATGTCACATAATCGTTATGGGAAAAATATCTTTAAAGAAGCCCATTTGCAACACATTTCACTGTGCAGACAAAATTTATAATAACAAACTTTAATTTCCACGGTCACACTACTTATACTGTTTATCCATGGTATTCAAGGTTATGTCACATAATCGTTATGGGAAAAATATCTTTAAAGAAGCCCATTTGCAACACATTTCACTGTGCAGACAAAATTTATATAATAACAAACTTTAATTCCCACGGTCACACTACTTATACTGTTTATCCATGCTATTCAAGGTTATGTCACATAATCGTTATGGGAAAAATATCTTTAAA
Organism: Prosapia bicincta; assembly: GCA_036971475.1. NCBI lineage: Eukaryota > Metazoa > Arthropoda > Insecta > Hemiptera > Cercopidae > Prosapia > Prosapia bicincta. Next base: position 139,746,492 of record JBAIZL010000002.1, read on the forward strand.
GAAGCCCATTTGCAACACATTTCACTGTGCAGACCAAATTTATATAATATCAAACTTTAATTCCCACGGTCACACTACTTATACTGTTTATCCATGCTATTCAAGGTTATGTCACACAATCGTTATGGGAAAAATATCTTTAAAGAAGCCCATTTGCAACACATTTCACTGTGCAGACAAAATTTATAATAACAAACTTTAATTTCCACGGTCACACTACTTATACTGTTTATCCATGCTATTCAAGGTTATGTCACATAATCGGTATGGGAAAAATATCTTTAAAGAAGCCCATTTGCAACACATTTCACTGTGCAGACAAAATTTATATAATAACAAACTTTAATTCCCACGGTCACACTACTTATACTGTTTATCCATGCTATTCAAGGTTATGTCACATAATCGTTATGGGAAAAATATCTTTAAAGAAGCCCATTTGCAACACATTTCACTGTGCAGACAAAATTTATATAATAACAAACTTTAATTTCCACGGTCACACTACTTATACTGTTTATCCATGCTATTCAAGGTTATGTCACATAATCGTTATGGGAAAAATATCTTTAAAGAAGCCCATTTGCAACACATTTCACTATGCAGACAAAATTTATAATAACAAACTTTAATTTCCACGGTCACACTACTTATACTGTTTATCCATGCTATTCAAGGTTATGTCACATAATCGTTATGGGAAAAATATCTTTAAAGAAGCCCATTTGCAACACATTTCACTGTGCAGACAAAATTTATATAATAACAAACTTTAATTCCCACGGTCACACTACTTATACTGTTTATCCATGCTATTCAAGGTTATGTCACATAATCGTTATGGGAAAACTATCTTTAAAGAGGCCCATTTGCAACACATTTCACTGTGCAGACAAAATTTATAATAACAAACTTTAATTTCCACGGTCACATTAGTTATACTGTTTATCCATGCTATTCAAGGTTATGTCACATAATCGTTATGGGAAAAATATATTTAAAGAAGCCCATTGGCAACACATTTCACTGTGCAGACAAAATTTATAATAACAAACTTTAATTTCCACGGTCACACTACTTATACTGTTTATCCATGCTATTCAAGGTTATGTCACATAATCGTTATGGGAAAAATATCTTTAAAGAAGCCCATTTGCAACACATTTCACTGTGCAGACAAAATTTATAATAACAAACTTTAATTTCCACGGTCACACTACTTATACTGTTTATCCATGCTATACAAGGTTATGTCACATATTCGTTATGGGAAAAATATCTTTAAAGAAGCCCATTTGCAACACATTTCACTGTGCAGACAAAATTTATAATAACAAACTTTAATTTCCACGGTCACACTACTTATACTGTTTATCCATGCTATTCAAGGTTATGTCACATAATCGTTATGGGAAAAATATCTTTAAAGAAGCCCATTTGCAACACATTTCACTATGCAGACAAAATTTATAATAACAAACTTTAATTTCCACGGTCACACTACTTATACTGTTTATCCATGCTATTCAAGGTTATGTCACATAATCGTTATGGGAAAAATATCTTTAAAGAAGCCCATTTGCAACACATTTCACTGTGCAGACAAAATTTATATAATAACAAACTTTAATTCCCACGGTCACACTACTTATACTGTTTATCCATGCTATTCAAGGTTATGTCACATAATCGTTATGGGAAAACTATCTTTAAAGAGGCCCATTTGCAACACATTTCACTGTGCAGACAAAATTTATAATAACAAACTTTAATTTCCACGGTCACATTAGTTATACTGTTTATCCATGCTATTCAAGGTTATGTCACATAATCGTTATGGGAAAAATATCTTTAAAGAAGCCCATTGGCAACACATTTCACTGTGCAGACAAAATTTATAATAACAAACTTTAATTTCCACGGTCACACTACTTATACTGTTTATCCATGCTATTCAAGGTTATGTCACATAATCGTTATGGGAAAAATATCTTTAAAGAAGCCCATTTGCAACACATTTCACTATGCAGACAAAATTTATAATAACAAACTTTAATTTCCACGGTCACACTACTTATACTGTTTATCCATGCTATTCAAGGTTATGTCACATAATCGTTATGGGAAAAATATCTTTAAAGAAGCCCATTTGCAACACATTTCACTGTGCAGACAAAATTTATAATAACAAACTTTAATTTCCACGGTCACACTACTTATACTGTTTATCCATGCTATACAAGGTTATGTCACATAATCGTTATGGGAAAAATATCTTTAAAGAAGCCCATTAGCAACACATTTCACTGTGCAGACAAAATTTATAATAACAAACTTTAATTTCCACGGTCACACTACTTATACTGTTTATCCATGCTATTCAAGGTTATGTCACATAATCGTTATGGGAAAAATATCTTTAAAGAAGCCCATTTGCAACACATTTCACTGTGCAGACAAAATTTATAATAACAAACTTTAATTTCCACGGTCACATTAGTTATACTGTTTATCCGTGCTATTCAAGGTTATGTCACATAATCGTTATGGGAAAAATATCTTTAAAGAAGCCCATTTGCAAAACATTTCACTGTGCAGACAAAATTTATAATAACAAACTTTAATTTCCACGGTCACATTAGTTATACTGTTTATCCATGCTATTCAAGGTTATGTCACATAATCGTTATGGGAAAAATATATTTAAAGAAGCCCATTTGCAACACATTTCACTGTGCAGACAAAATTTATATAATAACAAACTTTAATTTCCACGGTCACCCTACTTATACTGTTTATCCATGCTATTCAAGGTTATGTCACATAATCGTTATGGGAAAAATATCTTTAAAGAAGCCCATTTGCAACACATTTCACTGTGCAGACAAAATTTATAATAACAAACTTTAATTTCCACGGTCACACTACTTATACTGTTTATCCATGCTATTCAAGGTTATGTCACATAATCGTTATGGGAAAAATATCTTTAAAGAAGCCCATTTGCCACACATTTCACTGTGCAGACAAAATTTATATAATAACAAACTTCATTTCCCACGGTCACACTACTTGTACTGTTTATCCATGCTATTCAAGGTTATGTCACATAATCGTTATGGGAAAAATATCTTTAAAGAATCCCATTTGCAACACATTTCACTGTGCAGACAAAATTTATATAATAACAAACTTTAATTCCCACGGTCACACTACTTATACTGTTTATCCATGCTATTCAAGGTTATGTCACATAATCGTTATGGGAAAAATATCTTTAAAGAAGCCCATTTGCAACACATTTCACTGTGCAGACAAAATTTATATAATAACAAACTTTAATTCCCACGGTCACACTACTTATACTGTTTATCCATGCTATTCAAGGTTATGTCAAATAATCGTTATGGGACAAATATCGTTAAAGAAGCCCATTTGCAACACATTTCACTGTGCAGACAAAATTTATATAATAACAAACTTTAATTCCCACGGTCACACTACTTATACTGTTTATCCATGCTATTCAAGGTTATGTCACATAATCGTTATGGGAAAAATATCTTTAAAGAAGCCCATTTGCAACACATTTCACTGTGCAGACAAAATGTATATAATAACAAACTTTAATTCCCACGGTCACACTACTTATACTGTTTATCCATGCTATTCAAGGTTATGTCACATAATCGTTATGGGAAAAATATCTTTAAAGAAGCCCATTTGCAACACATTTCACTGTGCAGACAAAATTTATAATAACAAACTTTAATTTCCACGGTCACACTACTTATACTGTTTATCCATGCTATTCAAGGTTATGTCACATAATCGTTATGGGAAAAATATCTTTAAAGAAGCCCATTTGCAACACATTTCACTGTGCAGACAAAATTTATAATAACAAACTTTAATTTCCACGGTCACATTAGTTATACTGTTTATCCGTGCTATTCAAGGTTATGTCACATAATCGTTATGGGAAAAATATCTTTAAAGAAGCCCATTTGCAAAACATTTCACTGTGCAGACAAAATTTATAATAACAAACTTTAATTTCCACGGTCACATTAGTTATACTGTTTATCCATGCTATTCAAGGTTATGTCACATAATCGTTATGGGAAAAATATATTTAAAGAAGCCCATTTGCAACACATTTCACTGTGCAGACAAAATTTATATAATAACAAACTTTAATTTCCACGGTCACCCTACTTATACTGTTTATCCATGCTATTCAAGGTTATGTCACATAATCGTTATGGGAAAAATATCTTTAAAGAAGCCCATTTGCAACACATTTCACTGTGCAGACAAAATTTATAATAACAAACTTTAATTTCCACGGTCACACTACTTATACTGTTTATCCATGCTATTCAAGGTTATGTCACATAATCGTTATGGGAAAAATATTTTTAAAGAAGCCCATTTGCCACACATTTCACTCTGCAGACAAAATTTATATAATAACAAACTTTAATTCCCACGGTCACACTACTTATACTGTTTATCCATGCTATTCAAGGTTATGTCACATAATCGTTATGGGAAAAATATCTTTAAAGAAGCCCATTTGCAACACATTTCACTGTGCAGACAAAATTTATAATAACAAACTTTAATTCCCACGGTCACACTACTTATACTGTTTATCCATGCTATTCAAGGTTATGTCACATAATCGTTATGGGAAAAATATCTTTAAAGAAGCCCATTTGCCACACATTTCACTGTGCAGACAAAATTTATATAATAACAAACTTCATTTCCCACGGTCACACTACTTGTACTGTTTATCCATGCTATTCAAGGTTATGTCACATAATCGTTATGGGAAAAATATCTTTAAAGAATCCCATTTGCAACACATTTCACTGTGCAGACAAAATTTATATAATAACAAACTTTAATTCCCACGGTCACACTACTTATACTGTTTATCCATGCTATTCAAGGTTATGTCACATAATCGTTATGGGAAAAATATCTTTAAAGAAGCCCATTTGCAACACATTTCACTGTGCAGACAAAATTTATATAATAACAAACTTTAATTCCCACGGTCACACTACTTATACTGTTTATCCATGCTATTCAAGGTTATGTCAAATAATCGTTATGGGACAAATATCGTTAAAGAAGCCCATTTGCAACACATTTCACTGTGCAGACAAAATTTATATAATAACAAACTTTAATTCCCACGGTCACACTACTTATACTGTTTATCCATGCTATTCAAGGTTATGTCACATAATCGTTATGGGAAAAATATCTTTAAAGAAGGCCATTTGCAACACATTTCACTGTGCAGACAAAATTTATAATAACAAACTTTAATTCCCACGGTCACATTAGTTATACTGTTTATCCATGCTATTCAAGGTTATGTCACATAATCGTTATGGGAAAAATATCTTTAAAGAAGCCCATTGGCAACACATTTCACTGTGCAGACAAAATTTATAATAACAAACTTTAATTTCCACGGTCACACTACTTATACTGTTTATCCATGCTATTCAAGGTTATGTCACATAATCGTTATGGGAAAAATATCTTTAAAGAAGCCCATTTGCAACACATTTCACTATGCAGACAAAATTTATAATAACAAACTTTAATTTCCACGGTCACACTACTTATACTGTTTATCCATGCTATTCAAGGTTATGTCACATAATCGTTATGGGAAAAATATCTTTAAAGAAGCCCATTTGCAACACATTTCACTGTGCAGACAAAATTTATAATAACAAACTTTAATTTCCACGGTCACACTACTTATACTGTTTATCCATGCTATACAAGGTTATGTCACATAATCGTTATGGGAAAAATATCTTTAAAGAAGCCCATTAGCAACACATTTCACTGTGCAGACAAAATTTATAATAACAAACTTTAATTTCCACGGTCACACTACTTATACTGTTTATCCATGCTATTCAAGGTTATGTCACATAATCGTTATGGGAAAAATATCTTTAAAGAAGCCCATTTGCAACACATTTCACTGTGCAGACAAAATTTATAATAACAAACTTTAATTTCCACGGTCACATTAGTTATACTGTTTATCCGTGCTATTCAAGGTTATGTCACATAATCGTTATGGGAAAAATATCTTTAAAGAAGCCCATTTGCAAAACATTTCACTGTGCAGACAAAATTTATAATAACAAACTTTAATTTCCACGGTCACATTAGTTATACTGTTTATCCATGCTATTCAAGGTTATGTCACATAATCGTTATGGGAAAAATATATTTAAAGAAGCCCATTTGCAACACATTTCACTGTGCAGACAAAATTTATATAATAACAAACTTTAATTTCCACGGTCACCCTACTTATACTGTTTATCCATGCTATTCAAGGTTATGTCACATAATCGTTATGGGAAAAATATCTTTAAAGAAGCCCATTTGCAACACATTTCACTGTGCAGACAAAATTTATAATAACAAACTTTAATTTCCACGGTCACACTACTTATACTGTTTATCCATGCTATTCAAGGTTATGTCACATAATCGTTATGGGAAAAATATCTTTAAAGAAGCCCATTTGCCACACATTTCACTGTGCAGACAAAATTTATATAATAACAAACTTCATTTCCCACGGTCACACTACTTGTACTGTTTATCCATGCTATTCAAGGTTATGTCACATAATCGTTATGGGAAAAATATCTTTAAAGAATCCCATTTGCAACACATTTCACTGTGCAGACAAAATTTATATAATAACAAACTTTAATTCCCACGGTCACACTACTTATACTGTTTATCCATGCTATTCAAGGTTATGTCACATAATCGTTATGGGAAAAATATCTTTAAAGAAGCCCATTTGCAACACATTTCACTGTGCAGACAAAATTTATATAATAACAAACTTTAATTCCCACGGTCACACTACTTATACTGTTTATCCATGCTATTCAAGGTTATGTCAAATAATCGTTATGGGACAAATATCGTTAAAGAAGCCCATTTGCAACACATTTCACTGTGCAGACAAAATTTATATAATAACAAACTTTAATTCCCACGGTCACACTACTTATACTGTTTATCCATGCTATTCAAGGTTATGTCACATAATCGTTATGGGAAAAATATCTTTAAAGAAGCCCATTTGCAACACATTTCACTGTGCAGACAAAATGTATATAATAACAAACTTTAATTCCCACGGTCACACTACTTATACTGTTTATCCATGCTATTCAAGGTTATGTCACATAATCGTTATGGGAAAAATATCTTTAAAGAAGCCCATTTGCAACACATTTCACTGTGCAGACAAAATTTATAATAACAAACTTTAATTTCCACGGTCACACTACTTATACTGTTTATCCATGCTATTCAAGGTTATGTCACATAATCGTTATGGGAAAAATATCTTTAAAGAAGCCCATTTGCAACACATTTCACTGTGCAGACAAAATTTATAATAACAAACTTTAATTTCCACGGTCACATTAGTTATACTGTTTATCCGTGCTATTCAAGGTTATGTCACATAATCGTTATGGGAAAAATATCTTTAAAGAAGCCCATTTGCAAAACATTTCACTGTGCAGACAAAATTTATAATAACAAACTCTAATTTCCACGGTCACATTAGTTATACTGTTTATCCATGCTATTCAAGGTTATGTCACATAATCGTTATGGGAAAAATATATTTAAAGAAGCCCATTTGCAACACATTTCACTGTGCAGACAAAATTTATATAATAACAAACTTTAATTTCCACGGTCACCCTACTTATACTGTTTATCCATGCTATTCAAGGTTATGTCACATAATCGTTATGGGAAAAATATCTTTAAAGAAGCCCATTTGCAACACATTTCACTGTGCAGACAAAATTTATAATAACAAACTTTAATTTCCACGGTCACACTACTTATACTGTTTATCCATGCTATTCAAGGTTATGTCACATAATCGTTATGGGAAAAATATTTTTAAAGAAGCCCATTTGCCACACATTTCACTCTGCAGACAAAATTTATATAATAACAAACTTTAATTCCCACGGTCACACTACTTATACTGTTTATCCATGCTATTCAAGGTTATGTCACATAATCGTTATGGGAAAAATATCTTTAAAGAAGCCCATTTGCAACACATTTCACTGTGCAGACAAAATTTATAATAACAAACTTTAATTCCCACGGTCACACTACTTATACTGTTTATCCATGCTATTCAAGGTTATGTCACATAATCGTTATGGGAAAAATATCTTTAAAGAAGCCCATTTGCCACACATTTCACTGTGCAGACAAAATTTATATAATAACAAACTTCATTTCCCACGGTCACACTACTTGTACTGTTTATCCATGCTATTCAAGGTTATGTCACATAATCGTTATGGGAAAAATATCTTTAAAGAATCCCATTTGCAACACATTTCACTGTGCAGACAAAATTTATATAATAACAAACTTTAATTCCCACGGTCACACTACTTATACTGTTTATCCATGCTATTCAAGGTTATGTCACATAATCGTTATGGGAAAAATATCTTTAAAGAAGCCCATTTGCAACACATTTCACTGTGCAGACAAAATTTATATAATAACAAACTTTAATTCCCACGGTCACACTACTTATACTGTTTATCCATGCTATTCAAGGTTATGTCAAATAATCGTTATGGGACAAATATCGTTAAAGAAGCCCATTTGCAACACATTTCACTGTGCAGACAAAATTTATATAATAACAAACTTTAATTCCCACGGTCACACTACTTATACTGTTTATCCATGCTATTCAAGGTTATGTCACATAATCGTTATGGGAAAAATATCTTTAAAGAAGGCCATTTGCAACACATTTCACTGTGCAGACAAAATTTATATAATAACAAACTTTAATTCCCACGGTCACACTACTTATACTGTTTATCCATGCTATTCAAGGTTATGTCACATAATCGTTATGGGAAAAATATCTTTAAAGAAGCCCATTTGCAACACATTTCACTGTGCAGACAAAATTTATAATAACAAACTTTAATTTCCACGGTCACACTACTTATACTATTTATCCATGCTATTCAAGGTTATGTCACATAATCGTTATGGGAAAAATATCTTTAAAGAAGCCCATTTGCAACACATTTCACTGTGCAGACAAAATTTATATAATAACAAACTTTAATTCCCATGGTCACACTACTTATACTGTTTACCCATGCTATTCAAGGTTATGTCACATAATCGTTATGGGAAAAATATCTTTAACGAAGCCCATTTGCAACACATTTCACTGTGCAGACAAAATTTATATAATAACAAACTTTAATTTCCACGGTCACACTACTTATACTGTTTATCCATGCTATTCAAGGTTATGTCACATAATCGTTATGGGAAAAATATCTTTAAAGAAGCCCATTTGCAACACATTTCACTGTGCAGACAAAATTTATATAATAACAAACTTTAATTCCCACGGTCACACTACTTATACTGTTTATCCATGCTATTCAAGGTTATGTCACATAATCGTTATGGGAAAAATATCTTTAAAGAAGCCCATTTGCAACACATTTCACTGTGCAGACAAAATTTATAATAACAAACTTTAATTTCCACGGTCACACTACTTATACTGTTTATCCATGCTATTCAAGGTTATGTCACATAATCGTTATGGGAAAAATATCTTTAAAGAAGCCCATTTGCAACACATTTCACTGTGCAGACAAAATTTATATAATAACAAACTTTAATTCCCACGGTCACACTAGTTATACTGTTATTCCATGCTATTCAAGGTTATGTCATATAATCGTTATGGGAAAAATATCTTTAAAGAAGCCCATTTGCAACACATTTCACTGTGCAGACAAAATTTATAATAACAAACTTTAATTTCCACGGTCACATTAGTTATACTGTTTATCCATGCTATTCAAGGTTATGTCACATAATCGTTATGGGAAAAATATCTTTAAAGAAGCCCATTTGCAACACATTTCACTGTGCAGACAAAATTTATAATAACAAACTTTAATTCCCAAGGTCACACTACTTATACTGTTTATCCATGCTATTCAAGGTTATGTCACATAATCGTTATGGGAAAAATATCTTTAAAGAAGCCCATTTGCAACACATTTCACTGTGCAGACAAAATTTATAATAACAAACTTTAATTTCCACGGTCACATTAGTTATACTGTTTATCCATGCTATTCAAGGATATGTCACATAATCGTTATGGGAAAAATATCTTTAAAGAAGCCCATTTGCAACACATTTCACTGTGCAGACAAAATTTATATAATAACAAACTTTAATTTCCACGGTCACACTACTTATACTGTTTATCCATGCTATTCAAGGTTATGTCACATAATCGTTATGGGAAAAATATCTTTAAAGAAGCCCATTTGCCACACATTTCACTCTGCAGACAAAATTTATATAATAACAAACTTTAATTCCCACGGTCACACTACTTATTCTGTTTATCCATGCTATTCAAGGTTATGTCACATAATCGGTATGGGAAAAATATCTTTAAAGAAGCCCATTTGCAACACATTTCACTATGCAGACAAAATTTATAATAACAAACTTTAATTTCCACGGTCACACTACTTATACTGTTTATCCATGCTATTCAAGGTTATGTCACATAATCGTTATGGGAAAAAAATCTTTAAAGAAGCCCATTTGCAACACATTTCACTGTGCAGACAAAATTTATATAATAAAAAACTTTAATTCCCACGGTCACACTACTCGTTCTGTTTATCCATGCTATTCAAGGTTATGTCACATAATCGTTATGGGAAAAATATCTTTAAAGAAGCCCATTTGCAACACATTTCACTGTGCAGACAAAATTTATAATAACAAACTTTAATTCCCACGGTAACACTACTTATACTGTTTATCCATGCTATTCAAGGTTATGTCACATAATCGTTATGGGAAAAATATCTTTAAAGAAGCCCATTTGCAACACATTTCACTGTGCAGACAAAATTTATAATAACAAACTTTAATTTCCACGGTCACATTAGTTATACTGTTTATCCATGCTATTCAAGGATATGTCACATAATCGTTATGGGAAAAATATATTTAAAGAAGCCCATTTGCAACACATTTCACTGTGCAGACAAAATTTATATAATAACAAACTTTAATTTCCACGGTCACACTACTTATACTGTTTATCCATACTATTCAAGGTTATGTCACATAATCGTTATGGGAAAAATATCTTTAAAGGAGCCCATTTGCCACACATTTCACTCTGCAGACAAAATTTATATAATAACAAACTTTAATTCCCACGGTCACACTACTTATTCTGTTTATCCATGCTATTCAAGGTTATGTCACATAATCGTTATGGGAAAAATATCTTTAAAGAAGCCCATTTGCAACACATTTCACTATGCAGACAAAATTTATAATAACAAACTTTAATTTCCACGGTCACACTACTTATACTGTTTATCCATGCTATTCAAGGTTATGTCACATAATCGTTATGGGAAAAAAATCTTTAAAGAAGCCCATTTGCAACACATTTCACTGTGCAGACAAAATTTATATAATAACAAACTTTAATTCCCACGGTCACACTACTTATACTGTTTATCCATGCTATTCAAGGTTATGTCACATAATCGTTATGGGAAAAATATCTTTAAAGAAGCCCATTTGCAACACATTTCACTGTGCAGACAAAATTTATAATAACAAACTTTAATTTCCACGGTCACATTAGTTATACTGTTTATCCATGCTATTCAAGGTTATGTCACATAATCGTTATGGGAAAAATATATTTAAAGAAGCCCATTTGCAACACATTTCACTGTGCAGACAAAATTTATAATAACAAACTTTAATTTCCACGGTCACATTAGTTATACTGTTTATCCATGCTATTCAAGGTTATGTCACATAATCGTTATGGGAAAAATATCTTTAAAGAAGCCCATTTGCAACACATTTCACTGTGCAGACAAAATTTATAATAACAAACTTTAATTTCCACGGTCACACTACTTATACTGTTTATCCATGCTATTCAAGTTTATGTCACATAATCGTTATGGGAAAAATATCTTTAAAGAAGCCCATTTGCAACACATTTCACTGTGCAGACAAAATTTATAATAACAAACTTTAATTTCCACGGTCACACTACTTATACTGTTTATCCATGCTATTCAAGGTTATGTCACATAATCGTTATTGGAAAAATATCTTTAAAGAAGCCCATTTGCAACACATTTCACTGTGCAGACAAAATTTATAATAACAAACTTTAATTTCCACGGTCACATTAGTTATACTGTTTATCCATGCTATTCAAGGTTATGTCACATAATCGTTATGGGAAAAATATATTTAAAGAAGCCCATTTGCAACACATTTCACTGTGCAGACAAAATTTATAATAACAAACTTTAATTTCCACGGTCACATTAGTTATACTGTTTATCCATGCTATTCAAGGTTAAGTCACATAATCGTTATGGGAAAAATATCTTTAAAGAAGCCCATTTGCAACACATTTCACTGTGCAGACAAAATTTATAATAACAAACTTTAATTTCCACGGTCACACTACTTATACTGTTTATCCATGCTATTCAAGGTTATGTCACATAATCGTTATGGGAAAAATATCTTTAAAGAAGCCCATTTGCAACACATTTCACTGTGCACACAAAATTTATAATAACAAACTTTAGTTTCCACGGTCACATTAGTTATACTGTTTATCCATGCTATTCAAGGATATGTCACATAATCGTTATGGGAAAAATATATTTAAAGAAGCCCATTTGCAACACATTTCACTGTGCAGACAAAATTTATATAATAACAAACTTTAATTTCCACGGTCACCCTACTTATACTGTTTATCCATGCTATTCAAGGTAATGTCACATAATCGTTATGGGAAAAATATCTTTAAAGAAGCCCATTTGCAACACATTTCACTGTGCAGACAAAATTTATAATAACAAACTTTATTTCCACGGTCACACTACTTATACTGTTTATCCATGCTATTCAAGGTTATGTCACATAATCGTTATGGGAAAAATATCTTTAAAGAAGCCCATTTGCCACACATTTCACTCTGCAGACAAAATTTATATAATAAGAAACTTTAATTCCCACGGTCACACTACTTATTCTGTTTATCCATGCTATTCAAGGTTATGTCACATAATCGTTATGGGAAAAATATCTTTAAAGAAGCCCATTTGCAACACATTTCACTATGCAGACAAAATTTATAATAACAAACTTTAATTTCCACGGTCACACTACTTATACTGTTTATCCATGCTATTCAAGGTTATGTCACATAATCGTTATGGGAAAAAAATCTTTAAAGAAGCCCATTTGCAACACATTTCACTGTGCAGACAAAATTTATAATAACAAACTTTAATTTCCACGGTCACATTAGTTATACTGTTTATCCATGCTATTCAAGGTTATGTCACATAATCGTTATGGGAAAAATATATTTAAAGAAGCCCATTTGCAACACATTTCACTGTGCAGACAAAATTTATAATAACAAACTTTAATTTCCACGGTCACATTAGTTATACTGTTTATCCATGCTATTCAAGGTTATGTCACATAATCGTTATGGGAAAGATATCTTTAAAGAAGCCCATTTGCAACACATTTCACTGTGCAGACAAAATTTATAATAACAAACTTCAATTTCCACGGTCACATTAGTTATTCTGTTTATCCATGCTATTCAAGGATATGTCACATAATCGTTATGGGAAAAATATATTTAAAGAAGCCCATTTGCAACACATTTCACTGTGCAGACAACATTTATATAATAACAAACTTTAATTTCCACGGTCACCCTACTTATACTGTTTATCCATGCTATTCAAGGCTATGTCACATAATCGTTATGGGAAAAATATCTTTAAAGAAGCCCATTTGCAACACATTTCACTGTGCAGACAAAATGTATATAATAACAAACTTTAATTCCCACGGTCACACTACTTATACTGTTTATCCATGCTATTCAAGGTTATGTCACATAATCGTTATGGGAAAAATATCTTTAAAGAAGCCCATTTGCAACACATTTCACTGTGCAGACAAAATTTATAATAACAAACTTTAATTTCCACGGTCACACTACTTATACTGTTTATCCATGCTATTCAAGGTTATGTCACATAATCGTTATGGGAAAAATATCTTTAAAGAAGCCCATTTGCAACACATTTCACTGTGCAGACAAAATTTATAATAACAAACTTTAATTTCCACGGTCACATTAGTTATACTGTTTATCCGTGCTATTCAAGGTTACGTCACATAATCGTTATGGGAAAAATATCTTTAAAGAAGCCCATTTGCAAAACATTTCACTGTGCAGACAAAATTTATAATAACAAACTTTAATTTCCACGGTCACATTAGTTATACTGTTTATCCATGCTATTCAAGGTTATGTCACATAATCGTTATGGGAAAAATATATTTAAAGAAGCCCATTTGCAACACATTTCACTGTGCAGACAAAATTTATATAATAACAAACTTTAATTTCCACGGTCACCCTACTTATACTGTTTATCCATGCTATTCAAGGTTATGTCACATAATCGTTATGGGAAAAATATCTTTAAAGAAGCCCATTTGCAACACATTTCACTGTGCAGACAAAATTTATAATAACAAACTTTAATTTCCACGGTCACACTACTTATACTGTTTATCCATGCTATTCAAGGTTATGTCACATAATCGTTATGGGAAAAATATCTTTAAAGAAGCCCATTTGCCACACATTTCACTCTGCAGACAAAATTTATATAATAACAAACTTTAATTCCCACGGTCACACTACTTATACTGTTTATCCATGCTATTCAAGGTTATGTCACATAATCGTTATGGGAAAAATATCTTTAAAGAAGCCCATTTGCAACACATTTCACTGTGCAGACAAAATTTATAATAACAAACTTTAATTCCCACGGTCACACTACTTATACTGTTTATCCATGCTATTCAAGGTTATGTCACATAATCGTTATGGGAAAAATATCTTTAAAGAAGCCCATTTGCCACACATTTCACTGTGCAGACAAAATTTATATAATAACAAACTTCATTTCCCACGGTCACACTACTTGTACTGTTTAACCATGCTATTCAAGGTTATGTCACATAATCGTTATGGGAAAAATATCTTTAAAGAATCCCATTTGCAACACATTTCACTGTGCAGACAAAATTTATATAATAACAAACTTTAATTCCCACGGTCACACTACTTATACTGTTTATCCATGCTATTCAAGGTTATGTCACATAATCGTTATGGGAAAAATATCTTTAAAGAAGCCCATTTGCAACACATTTCACTGTGCAGACAAAATTTATATAATAACAAACTTTAATTCCCACGGTCACACTACTTATACTGTTTATCCATGCTATTCAAGGTTATGTCAAATAATCGTTATGGGACAAATATCGTTAAAGAAGCCCATTTGCAACACATTTCACTGTGCAGACAAAATTTATATAATAACAAACTTTAATTCCCACGGTCACACTACTTATACTGTTTATCCATGCTATTCAAGGTTATGTCACATAATCGTTATGGGAAAAATATCTTTAAAGAAGGCCATTTGCAACACATTTCACTGTGCAGACAAAATTTATATAATAACAAACTTTAATTCCCACGGTCACACTACTTATACTGTTTATCCATGCTATTCAAGGTTATGTCACATAATCGTTATGGGAAAAATATCTTTAAAGAAGCCCATTTGCAACACATTTCACTGTGCAGACAAAATTTATAATAACAAACTTTAATTTCCACGGTCACACTACTTATACTGTTTATCCATGCTATTCAAGGTTATGTCACATAATCGTTATGGGAAAAATATCTTTAAAGAAGCCCATTTGCAACACATTTCACTGTGCAGACAAAATTTATATAATAACAAACTTTAATTCCCATGGTCACACTACTTATACTGTTTACCCATGCTATTCAAGGTTATGTCACATAATCGTTATGGGAAAAATATCTTTAACGAAGCCCATTTGCAACACATTTCACTGTGCAGACAAAATTTATATAATAACAAACTTTAATTTCCACGGTCACACTACTTATACTGTTTATCCATGCTATTCAAGGTTATGTCACATAATCGTTATGGGAAAAATATCTTTAAAGAAGCCCATTTGCAACACATTTCACTGTGCAGACAAAATTTATATAATAACAAACTTTAATTCCCACGGTCACACTACTTATACTGTTTATCCATGCTATTCAAGGTTATGTCACATAATCGTTATGGGAAAAATATCTTTAAAGAAGCCCATTTGCAACACATTTCACTGTGCAGACAAAATTTATAATAACAAACTTTAATTTCCACGGTCACACTACTTATACTGTTTATCCATGCTATTCAAGGTTATGTCACATAATCGTTATGGGAAAAATATCTTTAAAGAAGCCCATTTGCAACACATTTCACTGTGCAGACAAAATTTATATATTAACAAACTTTAATTCCCACGGTCACACTAGTTATACTGTTATTCCATGCTATTCAAGGTTATGTCATATAATCGTTATGGGAAAAATATCTTTAAAGAAGCCCATTTGCAACACATTTCACTGTGCAGACAAAATTTATAATAACAAACTTTAATTTCCACGGTCACATTAGTTATACTGTTTATCCATGCTATTCAAGGTTATGTCACATAATCGTTATGGGAAAAATATCTTTAAAGAAGCCCATTTGCAACACATTTCACTGTGCAGACAAAATTTATAATAACAAACTTTAATTCCCAAGGTCACACTACTTATACTGTTTATCCATGCTATTCAAGGTTATGTCACATAATCGTTATGGGAAAAATATCTTTAAAGAAGCCCATTTGCAACACATTTCACTGTGCAGACAAAATTTATAATAACAAACTTTAATTTCCACGGTCACATTAGTTATACTGTTTATCCATGCTATTCAAGGATATGTCACATAATCGTTATGGGAAAAATATCTTTAAAGAAGCCCATTTGCAACACATTTCACTGTGCAGACAAAATTTATATAATAACAAACTTTAATTTCCACGGTCACACTACTTATACTGTTTATCCATGCTATTCAAGGTTATGTCACATAATCGTTATGGGAAAAATATCTTTAAAGAAGCCCATTTGCCACACATTTCACTCTGCAGACAAAATTTATATAATAACAAACTTTAATTCCCACGGTCACACTACTTATTCTGTTTATCCATGCTATTCAAGGTTATGTCACATAATCGTTATGGGAAAAATATCTTTAAAGAAGCCCATTTGCAACACATTTCACTATGCAGACAAAATTTATAATAACAAACTTTAATTTCCACGGTCACACTACTTATACTGTTTATCCATGCTATTCAAGGTTATGTCACATAATCGTTATGGGAAAAAAATCTTTAAAGAAGCCCATTTGCAACACATTTCACTGTGCAGACAAAATTTATATAATAAAAAACTTTAATTCCCACGGTCACACTACTCGTTCTGTTTATCCATGCTATTCAAGGTTATGTCACATAATCGTTATGGGAAAAATATCTTTAAAGAAGCCCATTTGCAACACATTTCACTGTGCAGACAAAATTTATAATAACAAACTTTAATTCCCACGGTCACACTACTTATACTGTTTATCCATGCTATTCAAGGTTATGTCACATAATCGTTATGGGAAAAATATCTTTAAAGAAGCCCATTTGCAACACATTTCACTGTGCAGACAAAATTTATAATAACAAACTTTAATTTCCACGGTCACATTAGTTATACTGTTTATCCATGCTATTCAAGGATATGTCACATAATCGTTATGGGAAAAATATATTTAAAGAAGCCCATTTGCAACACATTTCACTGTGCAGACAAAATTTATATAATAACAAACTTTAATTTCCACGGTCACACTACTTATACTGTTTATCCATGCTATTCAAGGTTATGTCACATAATCGTTATGGGAAAAATATCTTTAAAGGAGCCCCTTTGCCACACATTTCACTCTGCAGACAAAATTTATATAATAACAAACTTTAATTCCCACGGTCACACTACTTATTCTGTTTATCCATGCTATTCAAGGTTATGTCACATAATCGTTATGGGAAAAATATCTTTAAAGAAGCCCATTTGCAACACATTTCACTATGCAGACAAAATTTATAATAACAAACTTTAATTTCCACGGTCACACTACTTATACTGTTTATCCATGCTATTCAAGGTTATGTCACATAATCGTTATGGGAAAAAAAACTTTAAAGAAGCCCATTTGCAACACATTTCACTGTGCAGACAAAATTTATATAATAACAAACTTTAATTCCCACGGTCACACTACTTATACTGTTTATCCATGCTATTCAAGGTTATGTCACATAATCGTTATGGGAAAAATATCTTTAAAGAAGCCCATTTGCAACACATTTCACTGTGCAGACAAAATTTATAATAACAAACTTTAATTTCCACGGTCACATTAGTTATACTGTTTATCCATGCTATTCAAGGTTATGTCACATAATCGTTATGGGAAAAATATATTTAAAGAAGCCCATTTGCAACACATTTCACTGTGCAGACAAAATTTATAATAACAAACTTTAATTTCCACGGTCACATTAGTTATACTGTTTATCCATGCTATTCAAGGTTATGTCACATAATCGTTATGGGAAAAATATCTTTAAAGAAGCCCATTTGCAACACATTTCACTGTGCAGACAAAATTTATAATAACAAACTTTAATTTCCACGGTCACACTACTTATACTGTTTATCCATGCTATTCAAGTTTATGTCACATAATCGTTATGGGAAAAATATCTTTAAAGAAGCCCATTTGCAACACATTTCACTGTGCAGACAAAATTTATAATAACAAACTTTAATTTCCACGGTCACACTACTTATACTGTTTATCCATGCTATTCAAGGTTATGTCACATAATCGTTATGGGAAAAATATCTTTAAAGAAGCCCATTTGCAACACATTTCACTGTGCAGACAAAATTTATAATAACAAAATTTAATTTCCACGGTCACATTAGTTATACTGTTTATCCATGCTATTCAAGGTTATGTCACATAATCGTTATGGGAAAAATATATTTAAAGAAGCCCATTTGCAACACATTTCACTGTGCAGACAAAATTTATAATAACAAACTTTAATTTCCACGGTCACATTAGTTATACTGTTTATCCATGCTATTCAAGGTTAAGTCACATAATCGTTATGGGAAAAATATCTTTAAAGAAGCCCATTTGCAACACATTTCACTGTGCAGACAAAATTTATAATAACAAACTTTAATTTCCACGGTCACACTACTTATACTGTTTATCCATGCTATTCAAGGTTATGTCACATAATCGTTATGGGAAAAATATCTTTAAAGAAGCCCATTTGCAACACATTTCACTGTGCACACAAAATTTATAATAACAAACTTTAGTTTCCACGGTCACATTAGTTATACTGTTTATCCATGCTATTCAAGGATATGTCACATAATCGTTATGGGAAAAATATATTTAAAGAAGCCCATTTGCAACACATTTCACTGTGCAGACAAAATTTATATAATAACAAACTTTAATTTCCACGGTCACCCTACTTATACTGTTTATCCATGCTATTCAAGGTAATGTCACATAATCGTTATGGGAAAAATATCTTTAAAGAAGCCCATTTGCAACACATTTCACTGTGCAGACAAAATTTATAATAACAAACTTTATTTCCACGGTCACACTACTTATACTGTTTATCCATGCTATTCAAGGTTATGTCACATAATCGTTATGGGAAAAATATCTTTAAAGAAGCCCATTTGCCACACATTTCACTCTGCAGACAAAATTTATATAATAAGAAACTTTAATTCCCACGGTCACACTACTTATTCTGTTTATCCATGCTATTCAAGGTTATGTCACATAATCGTTATGGGAAAAATATCTTTAAAGAAGCCCATTTGCAACACATTTCACTATGCAGACAAAATTTATAATAACAAACTTTAATTTCCACGGTCACACTACTTATACTGTTTATCCATGCTATTCAAGGTTATGTCACATAATCGTTATGGGAAAAAAATCTTTAAAGAAGCCCATTTGCAACACATTTCACTGTGCAGACAAAATTTATAATAACAAACTTTAATTTCCACGGTCACATTAGTTATACTGTTTATCCATGCTATTCAAGGTTATGTCACATAATCGTTATGGGAAAAATATATTTAAAGAAGCCCATTTGCAACACATTTCACTGTGCAGACAAAATTTATATTAACAAACTTTAATTTCCACGGTCACATTAGTTATACTGTTTATCCATGCTATTCAAGGTTATGTCACATAATCGTTATGGGAAAGATATCTTTAAAGAAGCCCATTTGCAACACATTTCACTGTGCAGACAAAATTTATAATAACAAACTTCAATTTCCACGGTCACATTAGTTATTCTGTTTATCCATGCTATTCAAGGATATGTCACATAATCGTTATGGGAAAAATATATTTAAAGAAGCCCATTTGCAACACATTTCACTGTGCAGACAACATTTATATAATAACAAACTTTAATTTCCACGGTCACCCTACTTATACTGTTTATCCATGCTATTCAAGGCTATGTCACATAATCGTTATGGGAAAAATATCTTTAAAGAAGCCCATTTGCAACACATTTCACTGTGCACACAAAATTTATATAATAACAAACTTTAATTTCCACGGTCACACTACTTATACTGTTTATCCATGCTATTCAAGGTTATGTCACATAATCGTTATGGGAAAAATATCTTTAAAGAAGCCCATTTGCCAATCATTTCACTCTGCAGACAAAATTTATATAATAACAAACTTTAATTCCCACGGTCACACTAATTATTCTGTTTATCCATGCTATTCAAGGTTATGTCACATAATCGTTATGGGAAAAAAATCTTTAAAGAAGCCCATTTGCAACACATTTCACTGTGCAGACAAAATTTATATAATAACAAACTTTAATTCCCACGGTCACACTACTTATACTGTTTATCCATGCTATTCAAGGTTATGTCACATAATCGTTATGGGAAAAATATCTTTAAAGAAGCCCATTTGCAACACATTTCACTGTGCAGACAAAATTTATAATAACAAACTTTAATTTCCACGGTCACATTAGTTATACTGTTTATCCATGCTATTCAAGGTTATGTCACATAATCGTTATGGGAAAAATATATTTAAAGAAGCCCATTTGCAACACATTTCACTGTGCAGACAAAATTTATAATAACAAACTTTAATTTCCACGGTCACATTAGTTATACTGTTTATCCATGCTATTCAAGGTTATGTCACATAATCGTTATGGGAAAGATATCTTTAAAGAAGCCCATTTGCAACACATTTCACTGTGCAGACAAAATTTATAATAACAAACTTTAATTTCCACGGTCACATTAGTTATTCTGTTTATCCATGCTATTCAAGGATATGTCACATAATCGTTATGGGAAAAATATATTTAAAGAAGCCCATTTGCAACACATTTCACTGTGCAGACAACATTTATATAATAACAAACTTTAATTTCCACGGTCACCCTACTTATACTGTTTATCCATGCTATTCAAGGCTATGTCACATAATCGTTATGGGAAAAATATCTTTAAAGAAGCCCATTTGCAACACATTTCACTGTGCACACAAAATTTATATAATAACAAACTTTAATTTCCACGGTCACACTACTTATACTGTTTATCCATGCTATTCAAGGTTATGTCACATAATCGTTATGGGAAAAATATCTTTAAAGAAGCCCATTTGCCACACATTTCACTCTGCAGACAAAATTTATATAATAACAAACTTTAATTCCCACGGTCACACTACTTATTCTGTTTATCCATGCTATTCAAGGTTATGTCACATAATCGTTATGGGAAAAATATCTTTAAAGAAGCCCATTTGCAACACATTTCACTATGCAGACAAAATTTATAATAACAAACTTTAATTTCCACGGTCACACTACTTATACTGTTTATCCATGCTATTCAAGGTTATGTCACATAATCGTTATGGGAAAAAAATCTTTAAAGAAGCCCATTTGCAACACATTTCACTGTGCAGACAAAATTTATATAATAACAAACTTTAATTCCCACGGTCACACTACTTATACTGTTTATCCATGCTATTCAAGGTTATGTCACATAATCGTTATGGGAAAAATATCTTTAAAGAAGCCCATTTGCAACACATTTCACTGTGCAGACAAAATTTATAATAACAAACTTTAATTTCCACGGTCACATTAGTTATACTGTTTATCCATGCTATTCAAGGTTATGTCACATAATCTTATGGGAAAAATATATTTAAAGAAGCCCATTTGCAACACATTTCACTGTGCAGACAAAATTTATAATAACAAACTTTAATTTCCACGGTCACACTACTTATACTGTTTATCCATGCTATTCAAGGTTATGTCACATAATCGTTATGGGAAAAATATCTTTAAAGAAGCCCATTTGCAACACATTTCACTGTGCAGACAAAATTTATAATAACAAACTTTAATTTCCACGGTCACATTAGTTATACTGTTTATCCATGCTATTCAAGGTTATATCACATAATCGTTATGTGAAAAATATCTTTAAAGAAGCCCATTTGCAACACATTTCACTGTGCAGACAAAATTTATAATAACAAACTTTAATTTCCACGGTCACATTAGTTATACTGTTTATCCATGCTATTCAAGGTTATGTCACATAATCGTTATGGGAAAAATATATTTAAAGAAGCCCATTTGCAACACATTTCACTGTGCAGACAAAATTTATAATAACAAACTTTAATTTCCACGGTCACATTAGTTATACTGTTTATCCATGCTATTCAAGGTTAAGTCACATAATCGTTATGGGAAAAATATCTTTAAAGAAGCCCATTTGCAACACATTTCACTGTGCAGACAAAATTTATAATAACAAACTTTAATTTCCACGGTCACACTACTTATACTGTTTATCCATGCTATTCAAGGTTATGTCACATAATCGTTATGGGAAAAATATCTTTAAAGAAGCCCATTTGCAACACATTTCACTGTGCAGACAAAATTTATAATAACAAACTTTAATTTCCAAGGTCACACTACTTATACTGTTTATCCATGCTATTCAAGGTTATGTCACATAATCGTTATGGGAAAAATATCTTTAAAGAAGCCCATTTGCAACACATTTCACTGTGCAGACAAAATTTATAATAACAAACTTTAATTTCCACGGTCACATTAGTTATACTGTTTATCCATGCTATTCAAGGTTATGTCACATAATCGTTATGGGAAAAATATATTTAAAGAAGCCCATTTGCAACACATTTCACTGTGCAGACAAAATTTATAATAACAAACTTTAATTTCCACGGTCACATTAGTTATACTGTTTATCCATGCTATTCAAGGTTAAGTCACATAATCGTTATGGGAAAAATATTTTTAAAGAAGCCCATTTGCAACACATTTCATTGTGCAGACAAAATTTATAATAACAAACTTTAATTTCCACGGTCACACTACTTATACTGTTTATCCATGCTATTCAAGGTTATGTCACATAATCGTTATGGGAAAAATATCTTTAAAGAAGCCCATTTGCAACACATTTCACTGTGCAGACAAAATTTATAATAACAAACTTTAGTTTCCACGGTCACATTAGTTATACTGTTTATCCATGCTATTCAAGGATATGTCACATAATCGTTATGGGAAAAATATATTTAAAGAAGCCCATTTGCAACACATTTCACTGTGCAGACAAAATTTATATAATAACAAACTCTAATTTCCACGGTCACCCTACTTATACTGTTTATCCATGCTATTCAAGGTAATGTCACATAATCGTTATGGGAAAAATATCTTTAAAGAAGCCCATTTGCAACACATTTCACTGTGCAGACAAAATTTATAATAACAAACTTTATTTCCACGGTCACACTACTTATACTGTTTATCCATGCTATTCAAGGTTATGTCACATAATCGTTATGGGAAAAATATCTTTAAAGAAGCCCATTTGCCACACATTTCACTCTGCAGACAAAATTTATATAATAAGAAACTTTAATTCCCACGGTCACACTACTTATTCTGTTTATCCATGCTATTCAAGGTTATGTCACATAATCGTTATGGGAAAAATATCTTTAAAGAAGCCCATTTGCAACACATTTCACTATGCAGACAAAATTTATAATAACAAACTTTAATTTCCACGGTCACACTACTTATACTGTTTATCCATGCTATTCAAGGTTATGTCACATAATCGTTATGGGAAAAAAATCTTTAAAGAAGCCCATTTGCAACACATTTCACTGTGCAGACAAAATTTATAATAACAAACTTTAATTTCCACGGTCACATTAGTTATACTGTTTATCCATGCTATTCAAGGTTATGTCACATAATCGTTATGGGAAAAATATATTTAAAGAAGCCCATTTGCAACACATTTCACTGTGCAGACAAAATTTATAATAACAAACTTTAATTTCCACGGTCACATTAGTTATACTGTTTATCCATGCTATTCAAGGTTATGTCACATAATCGTTATGGGAAAGATACCTTTAAAGAAGCCCATTTGCAACACATTTCACTGTGCAGACAAAATTTATAATAACAAACTTCAATTTCCACGGTCACATTAGTTATTCTGTTTATCCATGCTATTCAAGGATATGTCACATAATCGTTATGGGAAAAATATATTTAAAGAAGCCCATTTGCAACACATTTCACTGTGCAGACAACATTTATATAATAACAAACTTTAATTTCCACGGTCACCCTACTTATACTGTTTATCCATGCTATTCAAGGCTATGTCACATAATCGTTATGGGAAAAATATCTTTAAAGAAGCCCATTTGCAACACATTTCACTGTGCACACAAAATTTATATAATAACAAACTTTAATTTCCACGGTCACACTACTTATACTGTTTATCCATGCTATTCAAGGTTATGTCACATAATCGTTATGGGAAAAATATCTTTAAAGAAGCCCATTTGCCACACATTTCACTCTGCAGACAAAATTTATATAATAACAAACTTTAATTCCCACGGTCACACTAATTATTCTGTTTATCCATGCTATTCAAGGTTATGTCACATAATCGTTATGGGAAAAATATCTTTAAAGAAGCCCATTTGCAACACATTTCACTATGCAGACAAAATTTATAATAACAAACTTTAATTTCCACGGTCACACTACTTATACTGTTTATCCATGCTATTCAAGGTTATGTCACATAATCGTTATGGGAAAAAAATCTTTAAAGAAGCCCATTTGCAACACATTTCACTGTGCAGACAAAATTTATATAATAACAAACTTTAATTCCCACAGTCACACTACTTATACTGTTTATCCATGCTATTCAAGGTTATGTCACATAATCGTTATGGGAAAAATATCTTTAAAGAAGCCCATTTGCAACACATTTCACTGTGCAGACAAAATTTATAATAACAAACTTTAATTTCCACGGTCACATTAGTTATACTGTTTATCCATGCTATTCAAGGTTATGTCACATAATCGTTATGGGAAAAATATATTTAAAGAAGCCCATTTGCAACACATTTCACTGTGCAGACAAAATTTATAATAACAAACTTTAATTTCCACGGTCACATTAGTTATACTGTTTATCCATGCTATTCAAGGTTATGTCACATAATCGTTATGGGAAAGATATCTTTAAAGAAGCCCATTTGCAACACATTTCACTGTGCAGACAACATTTATATAATAACAAACTTTAATTTCCACGGTCACATTAGTTATTCTGTTTATCCATGCTATTCAAGGATATGTCACATAATCGTTATGGGAAAAATATATTTAAAGAAGCCCATTTGCAACACATTTCACTGTGCAGACAACATTTATATAATAACAAACTTTAATTTCCACGGTCACCCTACTTATACTGTTTATCCATGCTATTCAAGGCTATGTCACATAATCGTTATGGGAAAAATATCTTTAAAGAAGCCCATTTGCAACACATTTCACTGTGCACACAAAATTTATATAATAACAAACTTTAATTTCCACGGTCACACTACTTATACTGTTTATCCATGCTATTCAAGGTTATGTCACATAATCGTTATGGGAAAAATATCTTTAAAGAAGCCCATTTGCCACACATTTCACTCTGCAGACAAAATTTATATAATAACAAACTTTAATTCCCACGGTCACACTACTTATTCTGTTTATCCATGCTATTCAAGGTTATGTCACATAATCGTTATGGGAAAAAAATCTTTAAAGAAGCCCATTTGCAACACATTTCACTGTGCAGACAAAATTTATAATAACAAACTTTAATTTCCACGGTCACATTAGTTATACTGTTTATCCATGCTATTCAAGGTTATGTCACATAATCGTTATGGGAAAAATATATTTAAAGAAGCCCATTTGCAACACATTTCACTGTGCAGACAAAATTTATAATAACAAACTTTAATTTCCACGGTCACATTAGTTATACTGTTTATCCATGCTATTCAAGGTTAAGTCACATAATCGTTATGGGAAAAATATCTTTAAAGAAGCCCATTTGCAACACATTTCACTGTGCAGACAAAATTTATAATAACAAACTTTAATTTCCACGGTCACACTACTTATACTGTTTATCCATGCTATTCAAGGTTATGTCACATAATCGTTATGGGAAAAATATCTTTAAAGAAGCCCATTTGCAACACATTTCACTGTGCAGACAAAATTTATAATAACAAACTTTAATTTCCACGGTCACATTAGTTATACTGTTTATCCATGCTATTCAAGGATATGTCACATAATCGTTATGGGAAAAATATATTTAAAGAAGCCCATTTGCAACACATTTCACTGTGCAGACAAAATTTATATAATAACAAACTTTAATTCCCACGGTCACACTACTTATACTGTTTATCCATGCTATTCAAGGTTATGTCAAATAATCGTTATGGGACAAATATCTTTAAAGAAGCCCATTTGCAACACATTTCACTGTGCAGACAAAATTTATAATAACAAACTTTAATTTCCACGGTCACACTACTTATACTGTTTATCCATGCTATTCAAGGTTATGTCACATAATCGTTATGGGAAAAATATCTTTAAAGAAGCCCATTTGCAACACATTTCACTGTGCAGACAAAATTTATAATAACAAACTTTAATTTCCACGGTCACATTAGTTATACTGTTTATCCATGCTATTCAAGGTTATATCACATAATCGTTATGGGAAAAATATCTTTAAAGAAGCCCATTTGCAACACATTTCACTGTGCAGACAAAATTTATAATAACAAACTTTAATTTCCACGGTCACATTAGTTATACTGTTTATCCATGCTATTCAAGGTTATGTCACATAATCGTTATGGGAAAAATATATTTAAAGAAGCCCATTTGCAACACATTTCACTGTGCAGACAAAATTTATAATAACAAACTTTAATTTCCACGGTCACATTAGTTATACTGTTTATCCATGCTATTCAAGGTTAAGTCACATAATCGTTATGGGAAAAATATCTTTAAAGAAGCCCATTTGCAACACATTTCACTGTGCAGACAAAATTTATAATAACAAACTTTAATTTCCACGGTCACACTACTTATACTGTTTATCCATGCTATTCAAGGTTATGTCACATAATCGTTATGGGAAAAATATCTTTAAAGAAGCCCATTTGCAACACATTTCACTGTGCAGACAAAATTTATAATAACAAACTTTAATTTCCACGGTCACATTAGTTATACTGTTTATCCATGCTATTCAAGGATATGTCACATAATCGTTATGGGAAAAATATATTTAAAGAAGCCCATTTGCAACACATTTCACTGTGCAGACAAAATTTATATAATAACAAACTTTAATTCCCACGGTCACACTACTTATACTGTTTATCCATGCTATTCAAAGTTATGTCAAATAATCGTTATGGGACAAATATCTTTAAAGAAGCCCATTTGCAACACATTTCACTGTGCAGACAAAATTTATATAATAACAAACTTTAATTCCCACGGTCACACTACTTATACTGTTTATCCATGCTATTCAAGGTTATGTCACATAATCGTTATGGGAAAAATATCTTTAAAGAAGCCCATTTGCAACACATTTCACTGTGCAGACAAAATTTATATAATAACAAATTTTAATTCCCACGGTCACAATACTTATACTGTTTATCCATGCTATTCAAGGTTATGTCACATAGTCGTTATGGGAAAAATATCTTTAAAGAAGCCCATTTGCAACACATTTCACTGTGCAGACAAAATTTATATAATAACAAACTTTAATTTCCACGGTCACACTACTTATACTGTTTATCCATGCTATTCAAGGTTATGTCACATAATCGTTATGGGAAAAATATCTTTAAAGAAGACCATTTGCAACACATTTCACTATGCAGACAAAATTTATATAATAACAAACTTTAATTCCCACGGTCACACTACTTATACTGTTTATCCATGCTATTCAAGGTTATGTCACATAATCGTTATGGGAAAAATATCTTTAAAGAAGCCCATTTGCAACACATTTCACTGTGCAGACAAAATTTATAATAACAAACTTTAATTCCCACGGTCACACTACTTATACTGTTTATCCATGCTATTCAAGGTTATGTCACATAATCGTTATGGGAAAAATATCTTTAAAGAAGCCCATTTGCAACACATTTCACTGTGCAGACAAAATTTATAATAACAAACTTTAATTTCCACGGTCACACTACTTATACTGTTTATCCATGCTATTCAAGGTTATGTCACATAATCGTTATGGGAAAAATATCTTTAAAGAAGCCCATTTACAACACATTTCACTGTGCAGACAAAAGTTATATAATAACAAATTTTAATTCCCACTGTCACACTACTTATACTGTTTACCCATGCTATTCAAGGTTATGTCACATAATCGTTATGGGAAAAATATCTTTAACGAAGCCCATTTGCAACACATTTCACTGTGCAGACAAAATTAATATAATAACAAACTTTAATTTCCACGGTCACACTACTTATACTGTTTATCCATGCTATTCAAGGTTATGTCACATAATCGTTATGGGAAAAATATCTTTAAAGAAGCCCATTTGCAACACATTTCACTGTGCAGACAAAATTTATATAATAACAAACTTTAATTCCTACGGTCACACTACTTATACTGTTTATCCATGCTATTCAAGGTTATGTCACATAATCGTTTTGGGAAAAATATCTTTAAAGAAGCCCATTTGCAACACATTTCAGTGTGCAGACAAAATTTATAATAACAAACTTTAATTTCCACGGTCACACTACTTATACTGTTTATCCATGCTATTCAAGGTTATGTCACATAATCGTTATGGGAAAAATATCTTTAAAGAAGCCCATTTGCAACACATTTCACTGTGCAGACAAAATTTATATAATAACAAACTTTAATTCCCACGGTCACACTACTTATACTGTTTATCCATGCTATTCAAGGTTATGTCACATAATCGTTATGGGAAAAATATCTTTAAAGAAGCCCATTTGCAACACATTTCACTGTGCAGACAAAATTTATAATAATAAACTTTAATTTCCACGGTCACACTACATATACTGTTTATCCATGCTATTCAAGGTTATGTCACATAATCGTTATGGGAAATATATCTTTAAAGAAGCCCATTTGCAACACATTTCACTGTGCAGACAAAATTTATAATAACAAACTTTAATTTCCACGGTCACACTACTTATACTGTTTATCCATGCTATTCAAGGTTATGTCACATAATCGTTATGGGAAAAATATCTTTAAAGAAGCCCATTTGCAACACATTTCACTGTGCAGACAAAATTTATATAATAACAAACTTTAATTCCCACGGTCACACTACTTATACTGTTTATCCATGCTATTCAAGGTTATGTCACATAATCGTTATGGGAAAAATATCTTTAAAGAAGCCCATTTGCAACACATTTCACTGTGCAGACAAAATTTATAATAACAAACTTTAATTTCCACGGTCACATTAGTTATTCTGTTTATCCATGCTATTCAAGGATATGTCACATAATCGTTATGGGAAAAATATATTTAAAGAAGCCCATTTGCAACACATTTCACTGTGCAGACAACATTTATATAATAACAAACTTTAATTTCCACGGTCACCCTACTTATACTGTTTATCCATGCTATTCAAGGCTATGTCACATAATCGTTATGGGAAAAATATCTTTAAAGAAGCCCATTTGCAACACATTTCACTGTGCACACAAAATTTATATAATAACAAACTTTAATTTCCACGGTCACACTACTTATACTGTTTATCCATGCTATTCAAGGTTATGTCACATAATCGTTATGGGAAAAATATCTTTAAAGAAGCCCATTTGCCACACATTTCACTCTGCAGACAAAATTTATATAATAACAAACTTTAATTCCCACGGTCACACTACTTATTCTGTTTATCCATGCTATTCAAGGTTATGTCACATAATCGTTATGGGAAAAAAATCTTTAAAGAAGCCCATTTGCAACACATTTCACTGTGCAGACAAAATTTATAATAACAAACTTTAATTTCCACGGTCACATTAGTTATACTGTTTATCCATGCTATTCAAGGTTATGTCACATAATCGTTATGGGAAAAATATATTTAAAGAAGCCCATTTGCAACACATTTCACTGTGCAGACAAAATTTATAATAACAAACTTTAATTTCCACGGTCACACTACTTATACTGTTTATCCATGCTATTCAAGGTTATGTCACATAATCGTTATGGGAAAAATATCTTTAAAGAAGCCCATTTGCAACACATTTCACTGTGCAGACAAAATTTATAATAACAAACTTTAATTTCCACGGTCACATTAGTTATACTGTTTATCCATGCTATTCAAGGTTATATCACATAATCGTTATGGGAAAAATATCTTTAAAGAAGCCCATTTGCAACACATTTCACTGTGCAGACAAAATTTATAATAACAAACTTTAATTTCCACGGTCACATTAGTTATACTGTTTATCCATGCTATTCAAGGTTATGTCACATAATCGTTATGGGAAAAATATATTTAAAGAAGCCCATTTGCAACACATTTCACTGTGCAGACAAAATTTATAATAACAAACTTTAATTTCCACGGTCACATTAGTTATACTGTTTATCCATGCTATTCAAGGTTAAGTCACATAATCGTTATGGGAAAAATATCTTTAAAGAAGCCCATTTGCAACACATTTCACTGTGCAGACAAAATTTATAATAACAAACTTTAATTTCCACGGTCACACTACTTATACTGTTTATCCATGCTATTCAAGGTTATGTCACATAATCGTTATGGGAAAAATATCTTTAAAGAAGCCCATTTGCAACACATTTCACTGTGCAGACAAAATTTATAATAACAAACTTTAATTTCCACGGTCACATTAGTTATACTGTTTATCCATGCTATTCAAGGATATGTCACATAATCGTTATGGGAAAAATATATTTAAAGAAGCCCATTTGCAACACATTTCACTGTGCAGACAAAATTTATATAATAACAAACTTTAATTCCCACGGTCACACTACTTATACTGTTTATCCATGCTATTCAAGGTTATGTCAAATAATCGTTATGGGACAAATATCTTTAAAGAAGCCCATTTGCAACACATTTCACTGTGCAGACAAAATTTATATAATAACAAACTTTAATTCCCACGGTCACACTACTTATACTGTTTATCCATGCTATTCAAGGTTATGTCACATAATCGTTATGGGAAAAATATCTTTAAAGAAGCCCATTTGCAACACATTTCACTGTGCAGACAAAATTTATATAATAACAAATTTTAATTCCCACGGTCACAATACTTATACTGTTTATCCATGCTATTCAAGGTTATGTCACATAGTCGTTATGGGAAAAATATCTTTAAAGAAGCCCATTTGCAACACATTTCACTGTGCAGACAAAATTTATATAATAACAAACTTTAATTTCCACAGTCACACTACTTATACTGTTTATCCATGCTATTCAAGGTTATGTCACATAATCGTTATGGGAAAAATATCTTTAAAGAAGACCATTTGCAACACATTTCACTATGCAGACAAAATTTATATAATAACAAACTTTAATTCCCACGGTCACACTACTTATACTGTTTATCCATGCTATTCAAGGTTATGTCACATAATCGTTATGGGAAAAATATCTTTAAAGAAGCCCATTTGCAACACATTTCACTGTGCAGACAAAATTTATAATAACAAACTTTAATTCCCACGGTCACACTACTTATACTGTTTATCCATGCTATTCAAGGTTATGTCACATAATCGTTATGGGAAAAATATCTTTAAAGAAGCCCATTTGCAACACATTTCACTGTGCAGACAAAATTTATAATAACAAACTTTAATTTCCACGGTCACACTACTTATACTGTTTATCCATGCTATTCAAGGTTATGTCACATAATCGTTATGGGAAAAATATCTTTAAAGAAGCCCATTTACAACACATTTCACTGTGCAGACAAAAGTTATATAATAACAAATTTTAATTTCCACTGTCACACTACTTATACTGTTTACCCATGCTATTCAAGGTTATGTCACATAATCGTTATGGGAAAAATATCTTTAACGAAGCCCATTTGCAACACATTTCACTGTGCAGACAAAATTAATATAATAACAAACTTTAATTTCCACGGTCACACTACTTATACTGTTTATCCATGCTATTCAAGGTTATGTCACATAATCGTAATGGGAAAAATATCTTTAAAGAAGCCCATTTGCAACACATTTCACTGTGCAGACAAAATTTATATAATAACAAACTTTAATTCCTACGGTCACACTACTTATACTGTTTATCCATGCTATTCAAGGTTATGTCACATAATCGTTTTGGGAAAAATATCTTTAAAGAAGCCCATTTGCAACACATTTCACTGTGCAGACAAAATTTATAATAACAAACTTTAATTTCCACGGTCACACTACTTATACTGTTTATCCATGCTATTCAAGGTTATGTCACATAATCGTTATGGGAAAAATATCTTTAAAGAAGCCCATTTGCAACACATTTCACTGTGCAGACAAAATTTATATAATAACAAACTTTAATTCCCACGGTCACACTACTTATACTGTTTATCCATGCTATTCAAGGTTATGTCACATAATCGTTATGGGAAAAATATCTTTAAAGAAGCCCATTTGCAACACATTTCACTGTGCAGACAAAATTTATAATAATAAACTTTAATTTCCACGGTCACACTACTTATACTGTTTATCCATGCTATTCAAGGTTATGTCACATAATCGTTATGGGAAATATATCTTTAAAGAAGCCCATTTGCAACACATTTCACTGTGCAGACAAAATTTATAATAACAAACTTTAATTTCCACGGTCACACTACTTATACTGTTTATCCATGCTATTCAAGGTTATGTCACATAATCGTTATGGGAAAAATATCTTTAAAGAAGCCCATTTGCAACACATTTCACTGTGCAGACAAAATTTATATAATAACAAACTTTAATTCCCACGGTCACACTACTTATACTGTTTATCCATGCTATTCAAGGTTATGTCACATAATCGTTATGGGAAAAATATCTTTAAAGAAGCCCATTTGCAACACATTTCACTGTGCAGACAAAATTTATAATAACAAACTTTAATTTCCACGGTCACACTACTTATACTGTTTATCCATGCTATTCAAGGGTATGTCACATAATCGTTATGGGAAAAATATCTTTAAAGAAGCCCATTTGCAACACATTTCACTGTGCAGACAAAATTTATATAATAACAAACTTTAATTCCCACGGTCACACTACTTATACTGTTTATCCATGCTATTCAAGGTTATGTCACATAATCGTTATGGGAAAAATATCTTTAAAGAAGCCCATTTGCAACACATTTCACTGTGCAGACCAAATTTATATAATAACAAACTTTAATTCCCACGGTCACACTACTTATACTGTTTATCCATGCTAATCAAGGTTATGTCACACAATCGTTATGGGAAAAATATCTTTAAAGAAGCCCATTTGCAACACATTTCACTATGCAGACAAAATTTATAATAACAAACTTTAATTACCACGGTCACACTACTTATACTGTTTATCCATGCTATTCAAGGTTATGTCACATAATCGTTATGGGAAAAATATCTTTAAAGAAGCCCATTTGCAACACATTTCACTGTGCAGACAAAATTTATATAATAACAAACTTTAATTCCCACGGTCACACTACTTATACTGTTTATCCATGCTATCCAAGGTTATGTCACATAATCGTTATGGGAAAAATATCTTTAAAGAAGCCCATTTGCAACACATTTCTCTGTGCAGACAAAATTTATAATAACAAACTTTAATTCCCACGGTCACACTACTTATACTGTTTATCCATGCTATTCAAGGTTATGTCACATAATCGTTATGGGAAAAATATCTTTAAAGAAGCCCATTTGCAACACATTTCACTGTGCAGACAAAATTTATAATAACAAACTTTAATTACCACGGTCACACTACTTATACTGTTTATCCATGCTATTCAAGGTTATGTCACATAATCGTTATGGGAAAAATTTCTTTAAAGAAGCCCATTTGCAACACATTTCACTGTGCAGACTAAATTTATATAATAACAAACTTTAATTCCCACGGTCACACTACTTATACTGTTTATCCATGCTATTCAAGGTTATGTCACATAATCGTTATGGGAAAAATATCTTTAAAGAAGCCCATTTGCAACACATTTCACTGTGCAGACAAAATTTATAATAACAAACTTTAATTTCCACGGTCACATTAGTTATACTGTTTATCTATGCTATTCAAGGTTATGTCACATAATCGTTATGGGAAAAATATATTTAAAGAAGCCCATTTGCAACACATTTCACTGTGCAGACAAAATTTATAATAACAAACTTTAATTTCCACGGTCACATTAGTTATACTGTGTATCCATGCTATTCAAGGTTATGTCACATAATCGTTATGGGAAAAATATCTTTAAAGAAGCCCATTTGCAACACATTTCACTGTGCAGACAAAATTTATAATAACAAACTTTAATATCCACGGTCATACTACTTATACTGTTTATCCATGCTATTCAAGGTTATGTCACATAATCGTTATGGGAAAAATATCTTTAAAGAAGCCCATTTGCAACACATTTCACTGTGCAGACAAAATTTATATAATAACAAACTTTAATTCCCACGGTCACACTACTTATACTGTTTATCCATGCTATTCAAGGTTATGTCACATAATCGTTATGGGAAAAATATCTTTAAAGAAGCCCATTTGCAACACATTTCACTGTGCAGACAAAATTTATATAATAACAAATTTTAATTCCCACGGTCACAATACTTATACTGTTTATCCATGCTATTCAAGGTTTTGTCACATAGTCGTTATGGGAAAAATATCTTTAAAGAAGCCCATTTGCAACACATTTCACTGTGCAGACAAAATTTATATAATAACAAACTTTAATTTCCACGGTCACACTACTTATACTGTTTATCCATGCTATTCAAGGTTATGTCACATAATCGTTATGGGAAAAATATCTTTAAAGAAGACCATTTGCAACACATTTCACTATGCAGACAAAATTTATATAATAACAAACTTTAATTCCCACGGTCACACTACTTATACTGTTTATCCATGCTATTCAAGGTTATGTCACATAATCGTTATGGGAAAAATATCTTTAAAGAAGCCCATTTGCAACACATTTCACTGTGCAGACAAAATTTATATAATAACAAACTTTAATTCCCACGGTCACACTACTTATACTGTTTATCCATGCTATTCAAGGTTATGTCACATAATCGTTATGGGAAAAATATCTTTAAAGAAGCCCATTTGCAACACATTTCACTGTGCAGACAAAATTTATAATAACAAACTTTAATTTCCAAGGTCACACTACTTATACTGTTTATCCATGCTATTCAAGGTTATGTCACATAATCGTTATGGGAAAAATATCTTTAAAGAAGCCCATTTGCAACACATTTCACTGTGCAGACAAAATTTATATAATAACAAACTTTAATTCCTACGGTCACACTACTTATACTGTTTATCCATGCTATTCAAGGTTATGTCACATAATCGTTATGGGAAAAATATCTTTAAAGAAGCCCATTTGCAACACATTTCACTGTGCAGACAAAATTTATAATAACAAACTTTAATTTCCACGGTCACACTACTTATACTGTTTATCCATGCTATTCAAGGTTATGTCACATAATCGTTATGGGAAAAATATCTTTAAAGAAGCCCATTTGCAACTTATTTCACTGTGCAGACAAAATTTATATAATAACAAACTTTAATTCCCACGGTCACACTACTTATACTGTTTATCCATGCTATTCAAGGTTATGTCACATAATCGTTATGGGAAAAATATCTTTAAAGAAGCCCATTTGCAACACATTTCACTGTGCAGACAAAATTTATAATAACAAACTTTAATTTCCACGGTCACACTACTTATACTGTTTATCCATGCTATTCAAGGTTATGTCACATAATCGTTATGGGAAATATATCTTTAAAGAAGCCCATTTGCAACACATTTCACTGTGCAGACAAAATTTATAATAACAAACTTTAATTTCCACGGTCACACTACTTATACTGTTTATCCATGCTATTCAAGGTTATGTCACATAATCGTTATGGGAAAAATATCTTTAAAGAAGCCCATTTGCAACACATTTCACTGTGCAGACAAAATTTATATAATAACAAACTTTAATTCCCACGGTCACACTACTTATACTGTTTATCCATGCTATTCAAGGTTATGTCACATAATCGTTATGGGAAAAATATCTTTAAAGAAGCCCATTTGCAACACATTTCACTGTGCAGACGAAATTTATAATAACAAACTTTAATTACCACGGTCACACTACTTATACTGTTTATCCATGCTATTCAAGGTTATGTCACATAATCGTTATGGGAAAAATATCTTTAAAGAAGCCCATTTGCAACACATTTCACTGTGCAGACAAAATTTATATAATAACAAACTTTAATTCCCACGGTCACACTACTTATACTGTTTATCCATGCTATTCAAGGTTATGTCACATAATCGTTATGGGAAAAATATCTTTAAAGAAGCCCATTTAGAAAATATACAAGCTCTTAAAGGTCTTTCCACTCATACTTACACAAGAGGCCTATAACCTCGGACCTGGTTTACCCAGGCTAATAGGCACACACTTTGGCTTTTTAGTAATGGGTAACGCACCATGTCTATCTGGCAGTGATCTTCATAGTAACTCCAGCTCTCAATTATCAACTACACTTCTAGTTGTCAACGACATTGACCTTCACGACTCACTACAAAGGTTTTGGCAACAGGAAGAACCCCCTGCTGTGTCTAAGCTTTCTCAAGAAGATACATTATGTGAAGATCACTTTCTCGCCACTCATACTCGGGACCAATCTGGCCGTTATTACGTCCGACTACCATTCAAGACTGAACATCCTCCTCTGGGTCAATCTCGTTTAAATGCAGAAATAATACTGATCTAACTGTACCTCATTACTTCCTTCCTCACCATGGTTTTTTAAAGGAGTCTAGCAGCACAACTCGTTTACGTACTGTATTTGATGCTAGTTCTGAAACCTCTAGTGGTATTTCTCTTAATAATATTTTATTAACAGGCAAAAAGATGCAAACGAATATTTGTGATTTATTACTAAATTTTCGGATTCATAACGTTGTTTTTTCTTGTGACATTCGTCAAATGTATAGACAGTTAAAAATGCACCCTGATGACCAGTGCTATCAGATGATCTTATGGCGTGAAAGTCCAGATCAGCCCTCTTTAATCTACAAGCTCACGACAGTGACTTACGGAGTGAATTGTTCACCGTATCTTGCCATTAGAACCTTACATCAGCTCGCTGCAGACGAAGGTGACTCCTATCCTGAAGCTGCAAATATTCTACGCACGCAGACGTTCGTAGTTGACATCATCTCTGGAGCTGACTCTGAAGAAAAGCATGTTGTCAACCTGCGCGTCGGCGACCTCGTGTTAGTGCATCAACCTGCACTACCTCGCGCATGGCCTCTGGCTAGAATAAGTAGTGTTTCTCCAGGAAAGGATGGTGTAGTAAGAGTGGTTCATTTGAAGACAAAGCAGGGAGCCTTGACAAGACCTGCTCACAAGGTTTTCCCTCTACCTCTAAGCTCATAATGAACTTGCGCCATAGTGCGCTCACTTTTTGTAAAAGAGATATTTTTATTTTCCTTTATGAACTTTTTATTTTTATAAAATCTAAAGATATTATATATCTTTAGTAAATCGCAAAATATAAGCCATCACACGCTGGAGTCGGCTAAAGTGAGAAAACTGAGTGAGGAGCTCCCATTCATGAGGAGCAGTTGATATGAGAGATATAGGTGAAATGGGTTTCTCTTCTCCTGTGTCAGTAAGTTTTGCAGGCATAAAATGAGATACAGGCCAGTTATCATTAGATTTTTGTAGCCAAAAGGGGCCGTACCACCATAATGAGTGCTGTGGTAAATCTTTAGGAAGTAACCCACGCGACGCGCAATCAGCAGGATTATCTTCACTCGCTACGTGTCTCCAGTAATGAGAAGGCACTAATTCTTGTATCTGGGCTACCCGGTTGGCGACAAACGTCTTCAATCGATGAAGAGGTGTTTGTAACCATGTCAGTGTTACTGTCGAATCACACCATAGAAATACAGAAGAAAATTTCACCCTTTTTTCAAAAAGAGAGATAACATATCCCACTAGTTGGGCGAGTAAATGAGCTGCACTTAGCTCTAATCGAGGTACCGTGAGCCTTTTCAGAGGGGCTACCCGTGTCTTCGATATTACTTGCCGAATTAACACAGAGTTGTCGCTAAGTTGGCATCTCAAATAAACGACGGCGGCATAACCGTTCTCAGAAGTATCTGAGAAACCGTGTAACTCAAAGTTTCTCGAGTGTGTTATTCGTAATTCACGAGGAATTACAATTTCTCGTAGAGTATTAGCCGAGTCTGTAAAGGTTTGCCATAATTTCAATTGTTCAGATGGAAGTGGTTCATCCCAGTTCAATCTTTTGATCCAGATTAGATGCATAAAACGTTTGGCCCACATAACAATGGGTGAGAGAAAGCCACAAGGGTCGTAAATCTGGGCAATGATACCGAGAATTTGACGTTTAGTTCTGGAATTGTGAGGAAAATTCAAATTATAGGTAAACGTATCGGTAGAGGGTGACCAGTGAAGACCTAATATAGTGAAATGTGGTTGTTTACTGCCTTGAAGGAATACAGGGGTCTCTAAATGAGCATCAGGAAGAACTTGCAGCAGTTGACTGGAGTTAGATGTCCATTTGCGTAGTTCAAAGCCTCCGCGAGCCAGGAGCGAGATGAGTTGTTTACGGAGGCTCAAAGCCTTTTCTTCAGAGTCAGCTCCAGAGATGATGTCATCTACGAACATCTGCGTGCGTAGAATATTTGCAGCTTCAGGATAGGAGTCACCTTCGTCTGCAGCGAGCTGATGTAAGTTTCTAATGGCAAGATACGGTGAACAATTCACTCCGTAAGTCACTGTCGTGAGCTTGTAGATTAAAGAGGGCTGATCAGGACTTTCACGCCATAAGATCATTCATAGCACTGGTCATCAGGCTGCATTTTTACCTGTCTATACATTTGACGAATGTCACAAGAAAAAACAACGTTATGAATCCGAAAATTTAGTAATAAATCACAAATATTCGTTTGCATCCTTTTGCCTGTTAATAAAATATTATTAAGAGAAATACCATTAGAGGTTTCAGAACTAGCATCAAATACAGTACGTAAACGAGTTGTGCTGCTATACTCCTTTAAAACACCATGGTGAGGAAGGAAGTAATGAGGTACAGTTAGATCAGTATTATGAGCGTATATCATGTGACCAGAGGCTAAGTAGTCAGACATAAAATCAGTATATAGGGATTTAAATTGAGGTTGAGCACTAAATTTCTTCTCTAGAGAGTGCAGTCTTTTTTCTGCATTTAAACGAGATTGACCCAGAGGAGGATGTTCAGTCTCGAATGGTAGTCGGACGTAATATCGGCCAGATTGGTCCCGAGTATGAGTGGCGAGAAAGTGATCTTCACATAATGTATCTTCTTGAGAAAGCTTAGACACAGCAGGGGGTTCTTCCTGTTGCCAAAACCTTTGTAGTGAGTCGTGAAGGTCAATGTCGTTGACAACTAGAAGTGTAGTTGATAATTGAGAGCTGGAGTTACTATGAAGTTCACTGCCAGATAGACATGGTGCGTTACCCATTACTAAAAAGCCAAAGTGTGTGCCTATTAGCATGGGTAAACCAGGTCCGAGGTTATAAGATTCTTGAGTAAGTATGAGTGGAAATAAAGCACCACCAAGAAGAACGTCTATGCCTCCTGGCAAGTGAA
Organism: Prosapia bicincta; assembly: GCA_036971475.1. NCBI lineage: Eukaryota > Metazoa > Arthropoda > Insecta > Hemiptera > Cercopidae > Prosapia > Prosapia bicincta. The sequence goes on from JBAIZL010000002.1 coordinate 139,787,383, forward strand.
ACGTAGGGTCTGCCAAAACATAAGGACGAACCTTGGAAAGAACGTCAGAGTCTACTTGTGTGCTTGGTAGGTTAACACATATTTTTTCCAATATTAAAAATCTTTCATTAATTGAAATAACCTTGCCCCCAAGAGTTTCAACAGCAATTGAGGTGAGACCTTTTGAGCGTAAGGGTACCTGAGACAATCCTACCACACTATGAGTGGTCTTAGTACGAGGAGCACACAATAATTGAGCAGCACGCTCGGTGAGAAAACAAGATTGACTGCCAGAGTCAACAAGAGCACGAAATACATGAGTAAAACCGTTAGACGAGGTAAGCTTAACAAGTAGAGTGCCTAACAGAACAGTATTAGAGATTTGAGACGTATTCTGCTTTTCTTGACAGGTCATAGTGATTGGAGAAGGGGTTATTTCCTGTTAAAGTGTCGGAGAGTCTTGACGCGAAGTTTGAGGTGTGGTCCGTTGCAGCGTAGAGTAATTTTCAAAATGTAATAATGTATGATGATTTTTGTGGCATTTGTAGCAACTAAACTTTGACCTACAGTCGTTAAGATGGTGAGTACCTAAGCATGAGGTACAACGCCCCTTTTCCTTTACAATTTTGAGACGGGATTTGGCGTCCTGACTCTTGAAGTCCGGACACGAATATACCTTATGGTCAATTTTATTGCATATAAAGCATGGATGAGGTTTAACTTTAATGGAGGAGCCTTCTCCATAATTGTAGGACATCAGTGATACTTTTTGTTTAAAGTATTGATTTTGGGAACCAGAGGGGGTGCGTGATCCAGACGAGGAGGGTTTCGAGGTGAAAGGAGAATGAAGATTGGCATCTTCAACTTCATTACATTCTTTATTTAAAAACTTAATAATTTCCGCTGCATCAGGTATTGTAGTGGAGTCAACTCTCTCTTGAGTAATACTTGATGAACGGAAGTTTTCAAAACGGTTCCTAAGTTCACTATCCATTTTTCGTAAAAGCATAGCAGATAACAAAGGATTTTTACTAGTGATATCGACGTCAAGACCTTTAAGAGCTTGTATATTTTCTGAGTATAAATTTACAAAATTTCTCATTTGTTTAGGCGTGTTGTTTACAGAGGGCAAATCTAAAATTTGATTGAGGTGTAAAGTAACTAACCACCTCGGCGAGTGATATCTTTCTTTTAATAAGTCATAGGCCACTTTATAATTAGCGTCAGAAATAAGGAGAGATTTAATTAAATTTAGCGGTTCTCCTGAGATAACGCTCAATAAATATTGAAGTTTAGAAACTGCTGGTAACGATGCATTTTCATGAATGCTAGCGTTAAATATATTAATGAATGACATCCATTCGAGAAACTCACCATCGAAATGCTTGAGTTCAAGCTTAGGCAGTCGTATATGTAACTGAGGAGTAACTATTTCTCATTTAGGCCTTGTTGATGACATCTTACTTTCTATCAAATATACGGTAAAATTAACATAATCGACTAACTCGTTGATGCTGTTAAGAGGAGCGTAGTTGGGTTGAAAATTCGGGTTAGCCTGTATTTCTAGTTCATGATAAATGTCTAAAATATCAGAAAATTCTTCACGAAGCCTATTTATAGATTTAGCGCGCACCAACAATTTTTGCAGGATTGACTTATCAGATGTTTTTTTTGTTAGATCAAAAATCTCTTGAATTTGACTAAATATATTGTCATTCTTTGATTTAATAACTGCCAAAGATTTTGCCATGATTAAATGATGGTTTTATAGTAGAAGATGAGATAATTGCTTTAATTTTTAAATTACAAAATGTTTTAAAGAGATTAGGAATATGAGCGTATATGTTTGACGGAGAGATAAATAAGCCTAAGTAAATGAGATAACCTTCTATAAACAACTGAAATCACTTTTCATAAACTTTTACAATTAATTTAAACCAACATATTAATGCACGCCAAAGCCAAACAAAGATAAGAGAGGATCAGCTGTTTCATATACTGCCACATGAAACTAGTTTTCCAGTGTTTGCATGCACAGACAAAGTTTGAAAAAACTTGTAGAAATTGTAGAATGAACACATATAATGAATTGTATTTTATTTTATTTTTTATATAGGTCTTAAGGCTCAAGATCCGGCCCGGCTGGACCAAATTTGTTTGGTAACAATATTTTCGGAGGACCAATAATTAATTATATAAACTAATAGATTGATTTACGTGCACCATGGAATACGCACTTATTACACTAGCGTATTAAATAAGCGATTTCGGGCCAGAAAACTTGTTCGTATTCCACGCACTGATAACAATAGGTTTAATAATCAATAAAACAGTTACATTTACGTGTGCTAGTACCGAAGGTACGGAGATTGAAAGTATAAGAATATATTATAACGTAGTGGTGTATCGAACTACACTCCGGAAAGGTCTAACTTTCTCTGCCGGTTCAAACTGCAGAACCAATCTTATCACGGGTGAGCTTTGTCTGACTTTGGCGGCGGGTTTAAAATAAAGAAATGAGTCTATATTAATTTTAAATGCGTAACATTAGTGTATTGGTATTTTATGTTGAATGAGGCTATGGTGGAGTTCTGTGATATAAGGATGTTTTAATTTTTGTGGATCATATTCACGGTATGTAGATTAAGATGGTAGGTCTCACAAAGTGCATTCGCAGTAGCAAACCGGGCCGATGACGTCATTGGTACCTAGCCATATGAATCCCAATTTTATACGTACATCTGTGTTATTTCCTATTGTCCTGTGATTGCTGATGTTGCTATTAACTACCATTGGTGTGGCTAACTGTGTATTATTGTATGTTTAGTGACTACTTGTGTTAATATTGTGTGTGATTATGGTTTTATTTTACTAACAAGTCCGCACTGAGAGCAATGTAAGTACATTAGGCCTAAACATATTTCAAATAACTACAATTCCTTGTTGCGCCATTGCGGGTTGTACAAACCATTCGGACAAAGCCAAAGAACTATATTTATCGTTTCATAGATTCCAAAAGGATCAAAATTTTACTCAAAACATGGGTGAATGCATGTAAAAGAAATATACTTTTAATTCCAAAACAGTAAGAATATGTTCTGAATACTTCGTATCAGACAATTTTGAATGATATTTACAATCCGAGCCCTTGGGTCTCTCCCACAGGCATATTTTAAAGGTAAACTCGTTTCCAACGCAAAAAATACCTACCTTAAAAAACTTAAAAAATTAACGGACTAACAAAGATAGATGCACATTTTAAACAATTCGAAAACAACAATAGACATAAACACTCTTTTACTTGAAAATAAAATGCTCCAAGACAAATTTGTCATTTTAACAAATAGCTAATAATCACATTTTACAATTAAAGGTTAAACTCAATGCTACGAAGATATGTTTTCAAAATATCAAAAACAGTTTCTTTTGAAAGGGAAATGCACAATTTGGTCACCAGAAGATGTACCCAAAGCTGTCACTATTAGTTGTATTTCCAAAAAAGGGCTATCTTATTTTAGAGAAGTACTACAATATCCTCTCACCAGTGAAGCAACAATTTCAAGACTTCTGTCACAGTTTTCCACACCTCCTGGGTTCTTAGACATACGTTTAAATTTACTTAAAGCACATGCTAATATTATTACAAAGGAATTGAAAAAGATGTTATCATGAGTTTTGATGAGATGAAAGTGCGATCAGACATGTGCTACGACAGGATAGAAGATATGTTTAGAGGGCCACATGATAGTGTACAAGTAATTCTTATAGGAATCCTAATCGCCAAGTGGAAGCAGCCTAGGTTTTACCAATTGCATTAGTCTGTTACAACGGATATATTTTTAGAAGCTACTAAACTTGTTGAGAAAAGTGGATTTAGGTTACGAGGGAAGCTCTAACCAGAAATTAAAAATCGGATGGGTATATCTCCAGAGGCCTCTTCATTACCAAACCCATGCTTTGAAAAACGAATGATTTGGTCTTTTTCTGACGTCCCTCATGTGTTAAAACTGATTCGGAATCATCTTTTAGATCAAGGGTATGAACTAAAGGATGGTAAAAAAGTTACCAAACACATTTTACTTGTCTCAGATAAAAAGCAAAAAACTACCGATTTGAAGTTCGCATGTAAAATTACAGAGAGTCACCTACTTTTCTCAGGAAATGAAAAACAGAATGTAAGGAAAGCTGGCGAACTTCCTTCCAGAACAGTAGTCAAAGCGGTGAATTATGTTTTCCCTGGAAACGAGCGTGTAGTATACTTTTTAAAAGTTGTTAACGACGCGTTAGATGTTTTGAATTAAAGAGCCCCTCATCATCCAACTAATAAGCTATAAAGTGCTTACGGCACTTATCTGGAGAAACAGCTACATATTTTAAATCAGATGTATGACCAATGCTCCACTTCTCGAGTTATTGGGAGAAAAACCTTGTTACATTTTCAAGTAGGATGTATGGTTTCAATCCGTAGTCTACAGGGGTTATTCGATGAGTTGGTACTTGAAGGATACCAGTACTTACTGACATCCAGGTGTAATCAAGACGTTGTAGAGTCATATTTCTCCCTAATCAGAAGTTTAGGCAGTTTCTAACACCATCCATTACCCACAACTCTAACTCATAGAATAGAATCGTTATTATTATTAGAAGGTGCAACTGAAATTTTAAAGACAGGCAATTAATGAAGTGGACTCCGTTGCTAATTATATCGAAGAATGTGAGACATCAAACATGGCGATGAATAACAGCGTAAACAATCCAGGTGACCTTGAAAACCAAGAGTACGATTTACCTGTCGATGGTTTATAAAATCACTTGACAAACAAGGGCAGATGAACAAGAATGTAGTGAATTTTTGGACTTATTAGAAATATTAGCAAAATATATAGCGTACCGTGTTTTTAAGAAAGGTATCAATACACCTTTCAAGTACGGAAATACAATTTTTAAATCCACGACAAACACTTATAACTGGGTTAGGGTTATCTCTAGAGGTGGCCAAATCGAACCGTCTGCAGATTGGTTAAGTCGTTATTAAGCTTGAAATTGAATTTTAAAAATTTCAATTATTGCTGATCATTTAAATATTCAATCGTATTAGTTAAGTCGATTGACCTACTATTAGTAGGTTGTATATTGATTTCCTATAACCTCTCCAGCAATGACGTAGATCCACCCTCCACCTGTTCTTTGGGTTTCTGTCCTGACCGGATACTTTGTAGGGGTACGTAAATAGACTAATAGAGTAGTTTAGTATAACAAAGTGAGATTATTCATAGGTAGTTCTTTCGTACTGGACAATATTTGCAGGAAGTTGTTATAGTGATGCATTTGCTCTACGGGTGCATTATCGTACAACGGACTTCCTTATAATTATAAAACAATAAAATGGGTAACATCAAAAATAAAATTAGAGAACAATATTATTAACATAGCAAGAACAAACTGTTACATATTTAATTGTAACAATTCATGCCAATGAAACATTCTAACCACTACTGCAGTTACAATCACTGTAAAACATTTTCTTTTTGACGTCACCCTTTTTAGTGTTTTATGAAATGTTTTATAATCATACACAAATTCGCAGTACGAAAACGAACCTGTAATTGAAAAGTTGCCTGTATAAATAAATAGTTGTACCTGACTCGCAAGTTCAGAGCATTTATTTAACAATAACCTCTGCGAGTGTAAACATGATTAGTAACTAAACTTATGTTCGAGGGGGTCCATTTGGAACCCCTCGAACAAATATTTGGCTCCCCTCGAATAAATATTGTTACCATCAGCTCCTATTTAATGTCATCTTGAGAAAGGTTACAACCAGCTCTAAGGTGCTTGTCTGCACGCTCGTTACAGTCAAGGCCTGACTGTCCAGAGACCCAATATCCAGGGTACCCTTTATTTATGTTTAAAATTTGGAGTATGGGTTCCTTGCACCTGACAAAACATCACTCTTTTGTGGTAATGTAGAGGAAATATCATGCAATGCTGAGGTTAAAAGAAAGACTACCTTCGCTTAGCGGTGCAACTCCAAAGCCTTAGAGTCATGAAAAATGGTTGCCACTTTGTATTCAATGTGATTTTCGTGTAAACCACTGAAACTAATTTCGAACTGGACTCTCCCAAGGCAAATCCGTCCTTGTAAACGTGGGAACATCCAGTGGCTGGGTAGTTAGTCAGCATTTATAATGCAGATGGCCATCAGTCACTGCGGTTTGATGACGCTGGGAAGAACCAGATTCACTGGAATATAAGGAGCTACCGAGGGATTTGAGGGGAAGGAAACGCCTATTCCTCTCCCTAATTGATAAACTTCTCCGTAAGAACTGAGTCTGTCCTGGTTTATTTTGAGTATTAAAACGGACGTTTTAGAAGCGCTACTTTTTTTAAAAGCTTTCGACCCTATACAAATTATATAATAACTAAATATGTAAATATAAAATGTGAAAAATATTTATATTACAGTAGTTCATTAAATCGAACAACAATAAAACAAACGCTGAATTTACATTACCATGGTTTCCTAAAGACATTTTGAATCATATTTTCTTAGTTTGAGAGCAAAAATATGAAGCTTAAAAACGTTTGGAGACTCAGTAAGTTTTATTCAAATTATTTAATCTAACGTCGGTTATATCGCTATATATTCCTGGCCACTAGACGATTTATCTGGTCAATTACGAATAAACCACTCTCACAGTCGAATTAGACTTAAGATATATATATATATATATATATATATATATATATATATATATATATATATATTGTAACACACTTTAGATGGTGTTACATATTAAATTGGCAATTTCAGAAAACAAACGAGAATGTATTCAAAAATTGTAACAATATACAAATATATAAAAAATTGTGATGTGTTAGAAATTTTTTTAATGAGATCTCTGGTTGATAGTGACATCTGTCGGAGAGTTTAAAAACAAGTAAATTAAAGTCCGTCTGCGCACATGCGATGCGCGGTAGTGGGGAAGGTTGCTTCCAACGATAGTTTAAGGTCTCTTTTAGCCAAAATGTGAAAGGGCACGGACCTATCCGAGAGCGAGGAAATTTCATTTATTTTTCAAAATTTAATGTAATCTTCTTTTTCTTAAACACGTTATAATCATGGTGTAGAAGACAGCATACGTAACCAAGTACAAAGATGGGACGCTGAAGTTACCGATGACATTTCCTGAGACTTTTCCACTAGAGGGATGCGAGGCTACGACATGTGAATACAGCTAAGTGGATGATTTCAAACTTTAGAGATTTATTACAAAATTTAAAATGTTAGAAAGTTTAACTCAAATTAATGAACCTTGAACGTTCCAACATATATATATAAATGTAATTTACACATTATTTGGTGCACTGTGTTCACCTTGAATTATAAAATTTTATTATGAAAGAAAGCAAGTAAACTCGAGAACAGATCCAATTTCAGCCATTGATTGATTTATTGATAGATTGCTATACGTAAAAATTCATAAGCAAATATTAAATGTTCAATAATCCGTAACTGAAGCAATGTCTAGAAATTTGTATCATGATTATAATTTATGTTATTTTTTTGTTAAATAAAATGAGTGTAATTTGCTTTAATTGAATTCAAAAGAGTAGTTATTTAACCAGCACACAATTCCATGCATTTCAAGTTAATAATCCTTAAAAATTAATTTAATGAGACTCTGCTAGTTTAAATGGTTTAACTTTGTATTTTAAAGTATTTTAATGTAACGGAGTTCTACCTTCAAGTTTTGAAGAGCGTTACAGACAGACGATTATTATTACGCCTGAACTGTAAGCTAGAACTAAAAACTAAAACTAAAACTTAAAATTTAAACTAAATTAATAATTTCTTATAAACGTTACAAATGCGCAACTCTGCTGTAAGGCTAAAATTCTGCTAGAACTTTGTCGATATTAAATAAGCTTAATTTGAAATGTAAATTTGTGTGTTGGCTGAAAGAAAATTAAAAATGGCTGAAAATAACCGATTTAATTAATTATATTCAAAAAGGTAAAAATTTATTCATTAATCATTTAACAGTAGAAGTTATTTTAAAATGTATAAATTGAACGTAAAAGGTTGTGGCTTGTGGATTGTGCAAACAGCTTTGGAAGATAGGGGAGAAACCAGTTATAACCTGTTTTTACTTGAATTGTAAAGTGTAGAGTTTCAAGGTCAGATACTATTGTTGTTTAAAATATAAGTCATAACGTGCGTAGTAAAAGTTTAGATATTGTTGTACGTTTGTGCATGGCCCTGAAAGCCAGTTGTAGAGTACAATGTTTACACAGGTGCAAGTCCAATGTTTGCATAAAGCGTGTTTAAACGTTTCGAGTTTGCTTGACTTTCCTGTATGAAGAATATATTCTCGTTAATTTTCTGAAATCAATTCTATTAAACAAAATGGCTTTAAAAATAGACCTTTTGTCAAAAGAGGAATTAGAATATAATAAAAAAGAAAATTATAATTGAAGTTAACAGTGATATGATTTTAAAAGTAATGTTTAATAAAAAAAATAAATTTATGAGTTAATTTTAAAGGTATTTAAATTTAAATGTATAAGTTGTGTAATAGTCATATAAAAAAAAATTTCAAGCAAAATTTATCTTTTAAAATAGTTGAAATTTCTTAAAATTTTAAATTTGGAAATATGCAAGCTTTATTTTTTAAAAAGAGGAATAAATTAACAAGGAAAATAGGAATGTGCCTTTGTACAGAATTTACACTCCACGACAACACTCACATTGTATGTCAAAGTGCACGTTGGCATGCTATATATCATTCTACATGAGAGAGACTTAGACAACAATCTCAAAACACACAATACTACACCGATTCAATGACTTATGGGGAATCAACAGACTATACACTTGACCAAAATTGTGTATAAATGTGCAAGCAAAGGTTCCGTTTAATTTCAATTCTTATTTGTAAATACAAAGAGCTTAGCAAAAAATTAATTCAATTTGTTTACAGAAATATTTGAAAGATGTTTTAAGATGTAATAGAATACATATAGTCCTTTGTGTGTCAACATGCTAGCTATATGATTTTTAAATTAAAATATGAGTTTTAATTTAAGAATAATGTAATTGGATTTTCAAAGTATGGGTTTTGAAATCCAAAAGAGGTATAAGATGTACGAAATATTGTAGAGATAATAAAAGGTCATGAGGCAATGGTACATGCTTAAAGTTGTAAATGGAGAGGAGAATATGTAGATAAATAGAGTCGATAATGTAGAAATGTTTTAGCTTACAGGAAGTAAGCGGTATTCACAAATTCCAGAGATTGGATTGTGAAGAATATAGCTAGGGCATATGTAAGGTAATGTTGACAAACAAAGAGCAATTAGAAACAGAGTAATTTTCAACGAGTTAATTTTTAACAAAGAGTAATTGGAATAAATAGTAATTTCAAAGAGTTAATTTAAATAAAGGGTAAATTTATTAAGAGTAAAAAAATGTTATTTTGAAATTAGAAGAGATATATAATTGTGTGCTTATGAAATAAAAATGTTTACAAGAAGTTTGATTTTTGAAAGAAAATATTTTCAAGTATGCAATGTTTTTAAAAATTTATATTGTAAAATAAATCAATTGAGAATTTATAAGACAAGTTTCTAAGAGTTAATTTAAAATAAGAAATATTTATTAAAGGATTTTTAAATCAAAATTAAAGTTATTATAATATATGTATGTCAAAGATAAAATATCAATGGAGATAATAAGTGAATTGTAGGTTTACATGGAAGTTTGAATTTTTGCAAAAAGGGTTTTAAATCAAATGCAGAGTAAATATTGTTTATATTATGTTAATGTCCTATAGAAATGTTTTTTGTTAAACTAAGTTTGTTCTAATTATGGAAATGAAAGTAATAATAAAAGGGTTTATGATATGTTTCTTTTAAAGGAGAATAGTTTGGTTGCTGAATTATAAGTCATTAATAAATTATTAAATTAGATAAAAACATTCAGTAAAAAAAAAAAAATGAAATAACACAATTTTTTTCAAAAGGAGGGAAAAGTATGTAACACACTTTAGATGGTGTTACATATTAAATTGGCAATTTCAGAAAACAAACGAGAATGTATTCAATAATTGTAACAATATACAACTATATAAAAAATTGTGATGTATTAGAAATATTTTTAATGAAATCACTGGTTGATAGTGACATCTGTCGGAGAGTTTAAAAACAAGTAAATTAAAGTACGTCTGCGCACATGCGATGCGCGGTAGTGGGGAAGGTTGCTTCCAACGATAGTTTAAGTTCTCTTTTAGCCAAAATGTGAAAGGGCACGGACCTATCCGAGAGCTAGAAAATTTTATTTATTTTTCAAAATTTAATGTAATCTTCTTTTTCTTAAACACGTTATAATCATGGTGTAGAAGACAGCGTACGTAACCAAGTACAAAGATGGGACGCTGAAGTTACCGATGACATTTCCTGAGACTTTCCACAAGGAGGATGCGAGGCTACGACATGTGAATACAGCTAAGTGGACGATTTCAAACTTTAAAGATTTATTACAAAATTTAAAATGTTAGACAGTTTAACTCAAATTAATGAACCTTGAACGTTTCAACATATATATATAAATGTAATTTACACATTATTTGGTGCACTGTGTTCACCTTGAATTATAAAATTTTATTATGAAAAAAAAGCAAGTAAAATCTAGTACAGATCCATTTTCAGCAATTGATTGATTTATTGATAGATTGCTATACGTAAAAATTCATAAGTCAAATATTAAATGTTCAATAATCCGTAACTGAAGCAATGTCTAGAAATTTGTATCATGATTATAATTTATGTTATTTTTTTTGTTAAATAAAATGGGTGTAATTTGCTTTAATTCAATTCAAAAGAGTAGTTATTTAACCAGCACACAATTCCATGCATTTCAAGTTAATAAGCCTTAAAAATTAATTTAATGAGACTCTGCTAGTTTAAATGATTTAACTTTGAATTTTAAAGTATTTTAATGTAACGGAGTTCTACCTTCAAGTTTTGAAGAGCGTTACAGACAGACGATTATTATTACGCCTGAACTGTAAGCTAGAACTAAAAACTAAAACTAAAACTTAAAATTTAAACTAAATTAATAATTTCTTATAAACGTTCTTATAAACGTAATAATTTCTTATATATATATATATATATATATATATATATATATATATATATATATATGACGTTGATATATAACTGGGCAGATGATGGTCTAACTAGAACATTTTGTACTTAATTAGTAAATGCAGTTAAATTTTATGTAGGTAAATTTAGTGAAAACTTTTGCGCTCTGTTTAATGCTAAATTTCAAGGTTTCCAACTTATTGCCGATAATGAACATATTGTTATTTTTATCAAAACTAAGTAACTTATCGCATTGCTAAATAACTATTAAAACTATATAAATGTTTCATCAGTGTACTCTGGAATTAGTTTGTTTATTGGTCGTGTATTTATTCTATTAGATACAGTACATGAATCTATTTCACTATATTTGATTTACAAATGGCGACGTATATTTTATGTATATTGAATATTTACGTTAAGAGCTCTGTTATTGAAACCCATTATTCTCTCTTTCTCTCTCTCTCTCTCTCTTTCTCTCTCTCTCTCTCTCTCTCTCTCTCTCTCTCTCTCCTATATAGACACATATATGCACACAAAGGTAATAGGTCATCTAAATTGTAAACAAAGGCTTGCTATAACTGAATAAATACAAAAGATATCACTAGAAAACCTTATTTTCTGCGTTACATTACCTTAAATTACTTTTCTATAAAGTAAACGTAGGTGTGTAAGCCAGGGGTTACGAAATAACGATTTTCAAGGACTCCCTCGTTATAATGACAAGGACCCCACAAATTCTTAAACCTAAATTGTAAACCACACACACAGTAATTTGATTTATATTAGTTATTAATATGCCATTTATGGACAGCCTACCCACTTACTTTAAGGTGGAAACTGTTTTTATATAAGAATATTAAATTTGATTCTACTGCATGTTTAATACAAATACATTCAAGAAGTTTTTTGTTTTGTATTTAAGATACAAAATATAAAACTATCTCATGTTAAAGTTAGTAGGTCCAGACGAAATTCATTAAACTTATTTATATTAGTATTTTGTTTGGAATGAGGAGTTAATGAAGTAAACACAAGTATCAAAAGTCTGTTATAATTGCGACAAACAAATAAAAAACTATTGAATACAAATATAATAAGAATATTAATAATATTAGTTCAAACCTATTTTAATGTAACTAAAACAAACCATATCTTAACAATAATTTCAGTGAGATTAGTTGAATCTGTCCTTTGAGTTGATGATTTCAGAAATGTTAGGCTCCATTCCTAAAACTTTTACTCTGACGTCATACTGCATATCAAGCCGATTCCTATACTTATTTTTCATGAAGCACATAGTTGAGGATGCATGTTCACATCTCTTGGTAGTTGGAAACTGTAGAACTACCATCATTGCCTTATTGCTAAGTGTTTTGTAGTCTTTTGTACTGGCAACGAACTCTCTACCATGTTGTTGCTATTAAAACATTATTTAGTGTGCCACTGTCGGTCAGTTCAAGTCGATCTTGCTCCTCTTCTGAAGGACTCTGAATCTTTTACATTCCAGAGAACCAGAAATAATTTCTAATCCAACTCTCATTAGTATCTGGTCCAGGAAAGTATTCCATTAAAGTGGTTGCTAAAATTTGAAGGTGGTAGGTTATGCTTTCCTTTATTTGGTTTATTAAGGTTTCATCAGAAGACCCCAAAAACTCTTTTCTAGAGGGAAAATTTGTAAGAGAACATTTATCGACCCTTATTGCCAAAAACAGACAATTTTATACCATGGAACAAACGTTATCTTCAAATTTGAACATATTTATATTGTTACTTTGTAAGCTTAGTTTCAAAAACTTCAAATGTTCAAACAGCTCAGTAAGCTGTCTACGTAAATCTCAATCCTTGGTATCTAGAAGGAAAATTCCTTATCATCAAAAAACCTTTTCAGTATAGGCCTACCACCTAGAGACTACCTTACTTCGGTATGAATAAGATGCGGAGCATTCTCACTGCCCTATAACAAAGAAAACAATCTAGACTGGATAGCTTTAATGTAGTTAATACGTTGAACTACTTCATTGAGAGTTTTATGCAACACTTCAGGCAATCTCTTGGCTACCAAAGCTTCTGTGTTTAAATATAAATATTTTAATATCAGTGACATCTCACTTACCCCTGAGACATTGCGCGCGGACCCTTAGGGGTTAGTTCCAGTTGGGAACCACTGCAGTAGGCACCCGTAGCGTGCTTCCACTTTTTCGATGCCGATGTTACACTCCTTAGCTGCCAACGAACGAAGTTACGTATTTGATTTCTTCAATAACTATCAAAAGGTTTTCCGCACCTTTTGGAAAGGAGTGTCGCCAAAGATAAAAATCGTAGATTAAACCCCTTCATCAAAATACCGTTGCTATCACTTTTTAAAAGTCTAAAAGGGATTTTTCTACCTTTTATTTTGCTTTACAGTTAGAGTGATGCAAATCTATAGATTGGTTATTTGCTTCTGTCCTTTTGGTGATCATTTTCCTTCACTATATGTCGCAGAAACGTTTCCCCATGGGGGGGAGGTTTGTGTGTTATTGGTGCCACCATTTTTCTAATATTCACAAAAAAAACTCGTAAGCAACACCACACCGTAAATAAACAATGCTCATACTGAGGTAGGAGTTGTGAGGCAGAATATATATATATAGTATGCTTCCAGTCACAGCCTGCCAGTCAGCCTGACAAGAGTAACATTTTTGCCTTGTTGTTCTGTGTTATTCTGACACCAATATGTAGAGGGCGCCGCAAGCAAGATATTGAGGAAGTACAGCCTCTATTCTAATAGATAATAATATTCTTTCAAAATTTAAAGAATTTATAATAATAAATACATCTTCACAAACGTGTAAATATAGTGAGTATATAAATATTAGTATCATCTATGCTAGCTAAAATCGTACAACAATCAAGAATAAACGTCATTTATATAGCCATGGTTACGTAAAAATATTTTTCATTATTTTTTGTTGGAATAAGAACTAAACTATGAAACTTAATATCGTTTGGAAACTTTGTGAGTATTGGTTAACTAAATTAACGAAATGTTAACTTACAACAAAACACATTCCTATCCTACTGTTTGTGTGTGTCAAGTACGAATACCCATAGTGGAAGTAAGCGTAGGTTATCTGTGATTGCCAAGGGTTTCAGGTGGGTCTAAGGACAGCCTAACTAGAGCCTTATGTAGGCCTATGTTTCGAGTGAATAATAATTTTTTGATGTTCCCATTTTAGATAGGGTTTTATTCAATCAAACTAAATAACGCAGTTTGGTATTTTGTTTCAGTTTCTAAAATACGGTAGAAAACTGTTTACTCTAGTTTTAGTTTAGTAGTTCCTGGCATGTGAGTTATTTATCATCCATTAGTAAAAGTCTTTGTATCGATGTACTTGGGCTACTACACCTTGTCTCCCTTCTCCTGTAGAACCGTGTCTCCCTTCCTCACAATTGCCTCTTACCTCCCAACATTTCATTCACCACTTACTTCACACGTCTAGGTGGCGTATTTATATCCAAGATAAATCTATTCCTTTTTAACTAATTTGTTCCCTTTCAAATATAGGAAATATTTCAAACATTTAGTTTAGATTTTAATCCTAAAGTTAAAGGTTTCACAGATAATACTCATGCAAATATAGATCCTAATTAGATGGCTTGATATTTTTTTTAGTATATTTAAAAGTATTTTATATATTCCTTTAAATTTATGTTTTTTAGTAAGTTTGTTGTGAATTTAGAATAACTCTCTAGCAACACAGATTTTATAAAAACTAGTTAAATTTAAAACGCCATTATTCTCTCTCTCTCTCCCTCCCCCTTTCATTTGAATATCGGTGTTTTCATCATTAGGATGAAGTTGGCTCTCTTAAAAGCGCATTATTTGTCCAATATTGTCTAATATGTTTGTAGTAAAACAGTAGAATATAATTTATCAACACTTTCAATTCAATAAAAATAAAATAAACGAAGTGGAAATGTTGTTGTAAGTACAGAAATGTGCACAGGAAGACAAGTATTTAGCTTGATTAGTTGGAATACGTAAAGAGCGTGTGGAGTTCTGCGTCAGGAAAGTGAAACAAGGACATTGTTGTGAGGACTTTATCATTGTATTAAAGGGATACAAGAGCTGGAGATGGCCAAATGATTAACCGTAAATTTATCTTATAGACAGAGAGGACAGGTGGAGGAATCTACGAAGTCCAATCGATGTAAGGATCGTTTTATAAGGCTTATTGAAGCTGGTTAACGTAAGACGAGACTTCCCTGAAAAATTTTAAAGCCTGGTTAAGCGTGTTTGTCTGCTTAATTCATTATAAAACAATCTCTTTTCTGTGTAAAAGTTGGAATATGGTTGGATTATGCACCTTGCGACGGCACTGCGTTTTTGATGTAAGGGAGAGGAAATAGCCTGCAACTCTGAAGTAGAAAAGAAGAACAATTTTTTTGTATCGCTGCTAGCTGGAAGCCATTCTGAGACATAACAAATGGCTGAACCCTCGCCTTTAAAGAGGTAAACCTTCTGGCAAGGTGGATGAAGGTTGTAAAAATCCAGTTCCGCTGGTCTCTGCCGCGGTAGATCCGTCCTTGTAAATGTGGGTAGATTCGACATTAGGGTAGTTGTTAGCCAGTATTTGTAATGTAGTTGGCTTCAAGAGATGGTGCAGTCTCCTGAGCGTCGCCTGAAGGATATGAGGGCATCAAAAGTGCCTTCGCTCGCCCTGATTGGATAAGACTTAAGACTACAGAACGAGAGGTTTGGTTGTGGCTTATTTTGAGTCTCAAGCCGGACATTGGCAGAGCGGAAGGTTTTCCCGACGTTTCCGACCCAGTATGACACTTCAAAAAATTTCCGTAATATCTAAATTATGTAATTATAAAATATACACAAATATTTATATCACTATACCCAAATAAAAACGTACAACTAAGCTTACACAATATTTACACTACCATAGTTAAAACATACCATGACATATTGAGTCATATTTTGTTAGACTAAAAGCTAACATATGAATCATAAAATCATTTGCAGTTTTAATCAAATTAATTACCAGTATTTTAGATATAACAAAATACATCCCAGACACCTAGACGGTATATGACGGCAATCACAAACAAACCATTAGGAAAGTCAGGTTAGGCCTAAAAACTAATAGGTATACTTGATGTCGACATTTACTCGCCCGAAAGTCCGCATAACTATATACCTTATGTAGGCCTAAGCTTTGGTTAAACGGCACGTTTCCAAGGTTTCCACCTTCTTGCTGGGAATGTACATATTGTACATATTATTATACATAAAACAACATCGCAATATTAAATTATTACAACTAAATAAATGGCACAGCAAATTATTTTAGAATTAATTGATGTGTATTTTTTTACCATTGGCCAAAGTATTTCAATCGGTTCACTTTATCTAGTTAACTTTATTGTATGTACAACTGGCAATTGGTGGGGTATTGATATCCGTTTAGTAGTTAGTATTTTTCTTGTTCCTTTCGTTTCGTATAAAATGGAAATTCTATTCGTAGTTACTTTATTTAAAGATTATATCTGCTCATGCACAAATGCCAGTGTTAGCAACAATTTCTAAATTATAACCGTTTTCTCTCTCTCTCTCTCTCTCTCTCTCTCTCTATATATATATATATATATATATATATATATATATATATATATATATATATATAGGGAATTTCTACACGAAATTCTATTGGTTAGAAAACATTTTTGTAAAATATTTGAAGTGGAAGAGATCATAGCAAATCTGTCGCTATCTATAAAGGGCTCTCAGTTGTAGTACTTTCAGCAGAAAAGGGTTACTGCACATACCTGGTATACCATAAAGAATAATAATATACTTCGAAATACTACATAGTAAGGAAAATGGACTCGATCACTGGAGAGGAGAGTTAGTTTCGGCATCGTTAGACCTTGCGATTTATGGACAAAAATCTCTACAAATGTATAAAAAGCACGTCCCACTAACACCTGCAGCTTGAGAAATTTTCAGAAGTTCCCACCGAAGACAAAGATAAAGCGAAGCAGATTCGGAAAGAATAATTATAAGGGTTTTGATTACAAATAACATATCGCCAAATTAGAGCTAGTTAATTCCTAGCATAGTTTATGTAATTTATGTATAACTACCTGTAAATGATACAACTTAAAACTCAAATTTAAAGTAAATGTGTCATATTAAAAAACAATTAGCTGTGTATTAATTTGATTCCCTTAGAGTCAAATATACTGTAGTAGGCCTACATCTTAAGTAAACTCATGTAAGCATTTCTATACAAATTCCAATACGGTTAAGGTACATCATTCTACTTTTACCTACCAAACTAAATACCCATTTATCTATTTTCTGAATATCCATCTAATTTTATGTCTATTATTTTTAATACAATAATAAATGTTGACAAATTTTAATGTCTTTTTTTCAGAAGCGACATTTCGGCTTCGTGGTTTGGAGGTGAGTAATAATTTTACTAAACTAAACTAAATAGTATTTATAATAAATAATATCTATAATAATAATCTATAAATAATATTTCTACTAAACTAAATAAGTTTAGGAACGCAGCAAGCTCTCTCAGCTTATATGGGAGCACACCAAGCCGGAGACTCTATATCTTGCCGTATTCGTTTATAGACTATCATTGAGTCTTATTGCCTTTAGTAGATCCTAGCTGTTTACTCTTGCTAAGAATCTATAACTTAGCATTCTATCCACATCTTGTAATGCTTCATTATTGCAAGGAACCTTTCTCTTATAATTGCATATACATCCTATGAATTGAATTTCTACCTATAGGATTGTTACCTCAATGCCTAAGTGCTTGATTTCATCACGTAGTCATTCAGTTTAAACGCGTCCCAGACATCAACTTTTACAAATTTAATTAATAAATAAATATTTGAAAAAATTGTATTAACATCAATTGCCCTCCACTAGGGGTGAAAAAAATTATTTCATTGGTTGATTAAAAAAGTATTTTTATTAAAAAGATAGCCTTCATCATGGGCGAATATCTATGATGAATTCATCTAAACCCATTAGTTCAGTGAATAGTCTAAGCTATAACTAATCTGTCTGAACCGGTGTAGATATAGTGTAAGTAAATTGTTATTTTAACCGTATTCTTGAAGTGTACATGTTATATTAGCTATACTCACTACCGATGGCTTTGCCATCTTAACTCACTGAAGAATTAATTATTGACTGTGTGTTGGTGTTCGTTAGTACAGCCTCGTCTTATCTGAACTTCCCTTAACCGAAACCTGGGTTTAAATAGGCCAAATAGTTTTGTAAGAAAATACAACTACTGTAATATTTTATAGTAGAAAATGTTTTATGTGGTTTTTCTTGAAGAAATATACTTTAGGATACTTAGCATGGCTCATCCGAAAAGGTTCCGCCCCCATTATGTCGGATAAGCGGGAGTGTTATTGTATTTCGTTATTACGTTTTCTCCCTGCAACGCTCCGCGATGATGGCAACAGCTGATCACTTTTACAGCGCGAGACAATTTGCAAACATTGTAAGAACTTGAGTGGTATTTGGCATTAACATGAACATATGATGATAGTGTTATATTTTATATTGTACGCGAGAAGAGTGTTGTAAAGTGTAGCGGAATGAAGATCCTGTTTCTATAAACATTTTATAATGACAATCACGTGTTACCGCCTAATCACAATGACTTTACACTTTTGTATAAGAAATTTTGTGTTGCGCTGTTTTACATTATTTTACATAGTCCAGACGAACATTTAAAAAACTTTACATAAATATGTATTGAAAAACTGTTGATCTGAATTTAAATTTATTTTTAATTTTTATTTTCTATTCACAGAATGCTGAAATGAATGTCTACCCGCTTACATGTTCTTTGTCTCGACCATATCTTCGACATTACCCCTTTCGACACAACCTTTTCTAAATCTCTTGAAGAACAGGTCATTTCAGGTAAGCAACGAACAAAATTACTTAATAAAATAAAACAATACACTAAATTGTATGTTGGTCAGTTACAAAAAACTTTTTATTTAAATTTCTAAATCAATATACACTATTTTGTAAATTATTTTATGCTAAATAAAATGTTAGTTAATAGCAGGGGTGGACGTTGTATTTCGTGAATAAATGGGGCTGATGTTTAAATTTATACGGTTTACTTTTATTTTTTGATGAAGTAATTTATCGTACTTCGCAACATCCAATTCGTGGGTTACACGTTTCTAAGTCCGATGTTTTCATAAAGTCACAAAACATTGCCAAGTACTATTAAATTGTGATGTTTTTCTCAAGAAAGTGTCTATTCTTGAATTTAGAGAACGTGTTAGAGTCCTGTAAGGCTACAGGCACAGGCAAAACTAATGTCAGTTATTTCAGTGATTTATTAGATGATTTATTTATTGGATCTTCTAAGTAAATTATTAATAACAAGAAAATCTAATCTATTATCAGCACTCGACAAAGTGTGGAGTCTTGCGCCGAAGAAAGAGAGAAGTTTTCTCGAGTAAGCTTTACTTTATCAATACATTTATACACTGAAAACGTTTCCTAATTATTTCCTTTGGAAGTTCTGGCACATACGTCACAACGTGTCGGTTAGGGTTTGTGGCCTAAAGATGTCCTAAGGGAGTAAAGCTAGCTCTAGCCTTGCACATTACTACGTCAGCTCTGTACGATATTCCAAGCTTCCACAATCTTTTTATAAGATTCGGCTCACTAAATTATATATAAAGATGTGTACACTTGTGCATCATTGTTGGACGATAACTTCTACACCCTGCAGCTCGCGTCGTGGAGACAAAACATAAAATTAATGTGACAGGTTTTGTATTTGATACAATCGTCTACGATTGTTCCAGACACTTTTACTACAAATGTCTTGAGACGAATTTAGATTCTTTGGCTCTACAAGAATACCTAAACAAATTCGTTTTTGGCAGTGCTTCCCCACAAAATGTTTTCAAAGACCCCACCATCGGTCGCTACATTGACAGGAACTCTCAAATTCTTAAACTTAAATTGTAGATTACACCCAAAATAATTGGAGTTATATTACTTATTAGTAAGTATTTCATGGTTTGACTACCCACTTGCTTTAAGGTAGAAACCATTCTTACATATGGATAATAAATATGATGCTACCACAAGTTTTTTACAAGTACATTCAAGAAGTGCTTTAGTTTTATTTAAAGTACAAAATGCAAAACTATCACATGCTGAAGTCCAGGTCCAGGTGTAGTGAGATGAGTTGAATCTGTCCTTTGTATTCATAATTTTGGAGAAATTTTAAGCTCCGCACCTGTCACTTTCACTATGGATGCGAATTTTCTAGTGCTGTTTCATTTTTTGTTGAAGCCGCTACAGTGTGGCTGCTTCATTGGTGTAATAAGAAAGAAACGTTCACAGTTATTTCAAAGTAAAACAGTGCGGATATCACGCACTAACAATACCAATCAACCATTTGAGGGGTTCTCGAACTATGTCAGTACTGTGCCGTATGTCATATAATTTTCAGACCCCTCCCCCAGCCACGTAAAATATTATATTGTTGTACTTTTCAGGAGAAAAAACCTATTATAATATAGTAGGGATGGAACGGTTCTTAAACTTTTCGATTCCATTATCAATTTCGATTTTTCTTGTTATATATGCCTCCATGATATTCTCTAATAACAATTTAGCTTAAAATATAGTGAAGCCTTTTGTAAACTCTGTTTCAATGTAATAGGCTACACAAAACGTTGTTTGTTATGATTTGTGAATAGGAATATCTGAAAGCATGGCAAATATATCGGATAAATGTGACAATTCAACGGATCATGAATGCTTGCGATCGTCTTTGTTGTGGTTCGTTAAAAATATTAATAATATTTTTGTGATCACAATTTGCGTTAAAATTCATTCAAACCAACTAATACATTAATAAAACATAGTTGATGATTAGTTATTTTCCCAATAAATTACACAGTTCACTTATTTTAACAATTAAAAAACAAGAATAGGAATCGGCGCTTTAATCAATGCAGAATCGAGTATCGACTATCACTAGATACAATTACAATCAACGACTCCTGGAATAGAGAATCGGAATCAGCGCATCTGTACAACATAGTGTACTTCGGTCTGGGTGACGATGCAGCTATAGAAAAATCATTGTACATAAAAATTAAGTTGTACTAAATTTATGAAATAGCGGTGTGCTCGTAAAATTTATCAAGTGTAATGCACTTTAATTCCATACAATTTAGATTAAATAAAAGGAATAAATATTTTTAAAATAAGTAATTGAGAAAAATACACGATACGAATAAATCTGTTTATTCTGATTTAGCTGCCACCAGAGTCATCGAAATTCTTCTTGCTTTGACGCCGGCCTAGGATCGGCACCGTTTTGGCCTTGGATGTAACCAACCCGCGTTCGTGCACCGCACACGTACATCCCGGGGAGCGGAACTACACCGTTTGCAAAATGGGTTTCTAGCAAACAATAACGCAAGATATTAGCAAACGTGAGTACAACAGAATTGAGGTTACTGAAGTTTAACTGCATTCAAAGACTAACCTTCCATAAATTCTTACGAGATATAAAACATTGACAGAAAGATTTCCTCCCGGGATGTGCGGAAGAAGACGGACGAAGCAACAGTGAAACACCATTTTAGTGAATAAAAGTAAAGCCGGCCAGTAAAAAAACGCCGACCAGGCAGAAAAATCCAGTAAACAATCAAACCAGAACTTCAAAATTACAGCAAAAATTTCAAATAAAGTAAATGAAGCAGAGCCTTAAAATGCAAAAATAATCTGCAATAGAACACGTCGACATATTTGTAGCACGAAATATAACTTCCAGTCATTTTGTATTATTGCCGTGTTTTTTTTTTATGTAATACATTATCATAAGTATATATATATATATATATATATATATATATATATATATATATATATATAAATTTAAATATATAAAATTTTAAAATTTAAAATTTTAATTATAAATCCTAAACAAACAGGATTTAGCTACAAATATCATGCCCGATCCAAATACCTAATAACTAGAATGTGTAAAGAAAAACCATTCTAAAGAAGGGACAGTTTTGTTCATTTGGAAGAGAAGTAGAATACAAACAGTGAAAGGACGTGAAAATGCAGCTAGGGACCATTGGCATTGGAAAATACCAGCAAGAATATATCGTATGATAGGTCACAACGTATCTTAAGAATTTTGTGATTGGAGGAAGTCTCACTACCAGAGGAGGAGTAGTCATAGAGGGAAGCTGAAGACAACGAAGGCAGTTTTTAGCGTCGTATGAGTAGTTAACCGGAAAGTCGTTTCGAACTCGCTGTGCTTTCTAAATTAAAGTGTAGAAGAATCATAAGGCCTAAATCGTTTGCAGTGGTAGCCTGGTAGCCCAATATGTGAGTTTCCCAACCCTTTTAGAGATTTTACTTTCTAAATGTGGTCGTTTTAACAGAATTTGTGTTGCGTTTTCTAAGTATTGAAGTCAGTAAAAAAAGGGCAGCGAAAATTGTATTTCGAATGTAAAAGCAGAGCAGTGACTAAAGTTCAAGTTACCAAGGTCAAATCTAAAAGCTTTAAATTGTCGGGTTGAGAAAATTCTAAATAAATCCAAATTCTAAAATTTGAGCCAAAAGCCGGAAATGAATTGACATAGATAAAAAAGTATAAAGATATTAAAATTATAACCTTGTAATAAATAAGAACTTTCGAATTTTAAAAACTAAATTGCGGTAACACGTAAAACAGTAAAGAAAGAATGGAGGCAGAAGAGCGATAACCAACTCCAAATAATCTTCTTCTTTTGAAGTCAATTTTCATGAAAACATGTTTTTGAGTATAGTGGCTATATCTTGTTAGAACAATTAAACCCTGAGACAAATATGACGCCATACTGGTTTACGTCATAAAACCAAGATGGCGGTATTAAACTAGTCAGATGTAAAGAAACGTTTAGAAATAGTCAAAATTGAAATAATCACTTCAACCTTAAATAAAGGTAGTTTTAAATGAGTATACAAATTAAAACGAGTAAAAATGTTTGTAAAATGTTGCAAATTAAGAAGTAAATAAATAAAGGGTTTTTTACAAAAATATCAGGAGTACATGAGGAACCTTAACATATATAATTGTGCTACTTCTGGGGAACTAAACTAAATTTCTAGGGTTGTGTGTGTGTCTGTATGTGTGTCTGTGCGTGTGTGTGTGTGTGTGTGTGTGTATGGGCGTGTGTGTGTGTGTGTATGGGCGTGTGTGTATGTGTGTGTGTGTGTGTTTGTGTGTGTGTGTGTGTGTGTATGGGCGTGTGTGTGTGTGTGTATGGGCGTGTGTGGTAGACTACTTTCGGAAATACTTGTATATAAACTTTCCAGATGTTTTTAACAAATACTGCTCAGTTGCATGGGTGGATTCTGATTAATCTCCTCTTTCAACCTAATAACTTACAATATTAATATAAAAATATATATGCATTGAATTGTACACAAGATCATTTCGGACATCAGCACCATTTTCCCAGTAATATCTTTTCCCAGGGAGTGTATTGTAACCAGTAACAATCAGTATGCCAATAAAGACTTTCATCTCATATGGACTCAAAAGTGGATCTGGTTCATTTTTAAACAAGGCATATTTTGTGGATTCGAGTATCATTTTTTCAATAATCGGTTCATTGAAGAATAGTTCAAACGGGCTTCTACCGGGCTAAGCGTACGAAAAGCAGTATAGTCACTATCAGGGAAAAGTACAGTTTTATGAGTTAAATTATTTTTTAACCACGTAGATGGTTTTCTTGCTTTCTTCTTTACAAATTTACCCTCACACCTTTTCTTTTTTGGATGTGACTTTTCAGGAGTGACCTCCTCCCCATTATTTTCTCTCAAATTACTTATAGAAGTAAGTAATTACCACAGTCTCATTCCGAGAAAATATTTCAGCCCCTGATCTAAGCTGTCGTCCACTCACGTTATCTACAAAGCCAACTTCATCTTCATCAGCGGAATCTTCGTCGGTTAAAACTACAGCTTCAGGCGGCTCAATGAGTATTCCGTCAAAATGCATATCTTCATCCTCTTCTAAAATGAGAAGTGCTTGCTCCAATGTAATATCTCTGCAAATAAAATGTTGTGTATAATATATGAATATATATGTACACATACACACACACGTAAATGAGAATAAATAGATAAATAAATAAATAAATAAATATATATATATATATATATATATATATATATATATATATATATAATGAAATATTCATTTGGAGATAAAACTATTACCCTAAAAACAGCAATGTCATGCCTAATGCCAAGCGCTATGTTAAGAGCAGCAAAAGAAATTGAGGTTCTGTTTGTTTTGATGCAAGTAATATCACCAATTGCAATTTAAAACAAGCATAATATATCTAGATATAAGTTCATTCAGTATTTTTCTAATTTACTACTATATTTTTGTATATTTTAGTACTTACTTGAAAACACAATTAATTTTCATCAAAGAAAAATCACATGTGAAGCTCAAACAATAACAGTGACTAACAAACTGTGACTCATTAGCTGGGAAGTTTGGCAAAATGTTGACTACAGTATAGCCAACTGCTTCATCAACCTAAAACTAAAATTAGTTTTGCCTAATGGTTTAGAAAAATGTTTTTAGCATTGCATGTAATATGGTACCGCTAGGATTTGCCGGGTTTTAATATAAAAATATCAATATTCAATAGTATCAGGCTTATAGTTTATTGTACACACTCTAATTCCCTTAAGGAAATGCATTAAAACACAAAATAGAGTGCAATATTTCCTTATAACCAGACAATTGTCTGAGATATATTAGTAAGTTGTGATTTTAGTCCAGGTAAAGAATTAAAAATTTTTTAAATTATTAGATTTTATTTTATTTATTATTGTTTGTAGTTTCTATATAAATTTCATCACATAGTGCCCAATAACTATACATAGGTATTAAATATATGCATTTCGCATATAGATAATTTCTATGTTTATAGGAATTAACATTGAAAACGATGTAAACATAAACTCTAAATTTAGAGGAAAGCCGTTATTTAGCCTAAATGAAATTATTTGTTCCAGATGAGGATTCACGCATGAACTAATAAAGCTTTAAACGTGCCGCAAGCTGGACCTAAAGTTTTACTCTGGAAAGGAAAATGGCGGGTGCCTGTAGACCTTTACACTTGGAAAATAAAAGAACTTGAACTCAAGTGAATGGAGAAGGTAAATTTATTATACTATAAAGTAAACGTTTCTAGCTTGATATTTACTCTTAGAGGTTCTTTCGGCTTTAGATTTAGCGTTGTAGGATGTCTTTTGTCGAGACACAACCTGAATTTTAACATCGCAATGGCCCCTTGTTCAGTAAATTTGGCGCACTTATTAAAAATTATTTTTTCTTACAAGGTATCGCTAGCGGTCTTGATTTTATTTAAAAAAATTCAATAACTGAGTAACGCATTGAAGAAACTCAAAGCATTTATGTAGAAATTCTGTAAATTATTGCCTACAGTAACATTTCATTCTATCGTCTTCTGACTTGCTTAAAACGAAGTGTTGAGTTGAGCCGACATTCCGTCATGGAAAGTGTTACATCCCTGCTTGGCCTCACTTACAACAGAGATAATAAATGTTCCCACTTAGAGACTGCAACAGAATTTAAAGAGACGACTTCACATACCTTGAGACTTCACAATATTGATAGTTGTTTAGTGTGTACAAAACAATTTGTCAGTCTAAAAACGTTTAACAATTCGTAAACGAGTAATTAGACGGTAAAGTATGGGCTTTAAGACAAATCAATAAAGAATAATGGAACTAACGCCGTGTGCTGTTCCTCACCCTACTATAGCAACAGTACTTTTATAGGACAATAGTATTCCCTAATGAGAACTGCCTTACTGCATAGGACTGCCTTACTGCCAAGGGCGTATGTATTGTACACTCGTGAGGCGTTATTGTGGTAATATATGTTTTACCAAAATGTATTTCAGTGCATTTTATCAATCTACATCTTGTGAGATTTCGTAAACTTATCAGTTTATTTTCAACCACTCATATATAATTGATAGTTGTAAGGTCAGTGACTCATGGCTCGCGCGTTTAGCGTCGTCGCTTTCGTATCTTTTATTTTACAATAAACCTTTTCTGTTCGTTGCTATTTTACAAATCTCGACTAAAATAGCATTTGTGATTACTTTTATATTACATGTTCCTATAAATTACTTCTTCTTGTAGATAACCATTCTTTTCTTGTAGACAACACTTACTTGTAGATTGCTTTTTATTATATTAGTTTTCTTGTAGATTTCGTTTTTTTGTATATTACATTTTTGTCTAAATTCTTTTTTTTTGTAGATTAATTTTCTTGTAGGAAACCTTATCTTGTAAACTACCTTCTTTGTCATTGTGTGAGGTATCAGAACTTTGCTGGTATAACCCTTTATTCGCGTAGATAAAGAGTATTTAAATGGTAGTTGATTTCAATTTACATGTAGAATTATTACTTCCTAGGCATGCAATGGTGTTCACATGACCTATAAGGCAGCATACAGCTTACAGACAGTGAAGCATGTGGCATTATCGTTTTGCCAATAAACCCATTATAAACCTATTTCAACTTCTCCATTAGCGTCAAATTCATTGGACAGTTCTTTTTCCAACACCGAGTATTTTCCACTTCCATATGAAGTGGTATTATGTTTCTGACTAAGAATATTTCTTGTTCCTAACTTTAACTTAAATCATCTTTTTGTGCTTGATAATTTTTTTAACGTGTTCGTTATAAAGTGTGCCATTTCCCACAAGCATAACCTTCTCTCTGCTCAGCTTTATTGAAGAAGTTCTTAAAGTCATATAATTGCCATATAAAGATGTAGCCTCTTCAGCTACTCTTCTATGAAATGAACGAAAATCAATTTCCTACACAATGTATTTTCAATTAGAAATAAAGTGCTAGTTATCGCCAGCATCACTAAACGTAAGAGACCGTTCTTTATCGAGTCTTCTCCATTTTCAGGTGAAGTTGTTTCTGAGTAAATCTTTCTTGTTCTCAACATCAACTTAAAACTTCTTTTCGTACGTAGTATTTTTAACGTGTAAATTGTGAAGTGCACCATTTCACACATATATACTCTCTGTACAGCTCTATTAAATAAGTTCCCAAAGTCAAATAACTGCCTCCGCGTTTGATAACAAACATTTGTTGTTGGTGGCTTCAAGGGGAATGGAGCTCTGTACACTACGTGATGGTAAGTACAAACAACACTCACAATGGCCCTTCTGTATATAGCAACACTTATGTACTGTACTGTAATATTTTACAAATTATACAGTATGTAATGTACATATGCATGTCCCGTATCTATGTACATGTACCACCGTATACTGTAATTGTCTGTAAGTATAGTATTTAACACACCTAGTCCTTATTACTCGCGGATATGGAGGCACAACTGTAATCATATTTGTCCACATTGTTATGCTTGTATGTTTACCTTTTTATTCCTCTTTATTTACAGTTTGAATACCTGTAATAGTTTTTATTTAAAGGACAAAAACATCTAAAATAATTTGTTTAATTAGCTACAAGCAGTGCACTTTCTATTTGCTCGTACGCATTCTTAGAATATTTGGTGAATGTTTTATAATTGAAGGGGCAAATTCTAAGATGGAGCGTAAAGTTTAAAACCATGTAATATTATTTTCTTTACAAATTACATTGTTCTAACCGTGGCAACTAATAGTTTAAACTTAGGTATTTAATAGAAGAACTCACTTAGTTTAATGAAGCTGGCTTTCTGGAATTAGTTACAATTTTACCTAATAATACTTACTTTAAGTTAACAATGGATTTTACAAACAAATTGTAGGCTCTCCTGTGGGATCTAACACCTAGCCTATATAATTCAATAGAGAATGGGAGATCTGGAAAAAGTAAAAGACATTTAAGTCTATATTAACAGCTTGAGTATGATAATTTCACCGCCGTTTTTCCGAATAGAACGCGTGATGTAGTCGGTTTGTTTAATAAATGTACTAGAGTTATGATAGAAATATTAAATTTAGGGTTCTCCTAAAGAGTGTAATAGCCTACCTTCGTATACATTACCTGGTTTGTGTCACAACCAAATCTATCCTTATAAAATACTTTGAAGCTATATACATTTGTATTATATAACAGGGGTATGTTTTATAAAAACCTCCAGTGTATAGGGTTTATGTGTGTAACAAAGTTATTTTGCAATTTTTGCAAATTTGTGGAACCTAGGAATTAGGTTTTGTGTTTCCGTTGACTTTGTACATCGTCAGGTATAACATTTTAGCAATTTTGTTGACGTAACATAGATATAACTTTGCCTATACTATTTAAATCCAATTTTATAACGACTGAAATTAACTCATTGTCAGGAGTTATAAAATTAGTTTAATTTAATCGTCTTTGAGGACAGCTTGGAATTTACTTTTTGCGCAGCTGTACCAAGTTAGAATAAAATGTTCACGTAGATAGTGACTGCCCTAGCAGTTACATCTTGGTCGAATGTTGTCAAGATACAACTGTGACTGCAACTGTAAATACTACGTAAGGTTTAGAAAATACTAAATATGAACAACTCCTCAGCCCGCTCTGACAAAGCACTTTTGACAGAGCTTTTCCTCTTATTCGTGACAGGAAATAATGAGTTTGTAAGTTCCTGTAAATCGTCTAAATAAAGCATTTTTGCGCATCACTCAGATTATTAGTTTAAATTTAATGTAGAACGAGGTGGTGCCAATAGTTTTACAAAATCTTGTCAAGTTATTTACATTTGTTACACGTAATTAATTGTTTTTTTATATTTTTGTAAGTCTGGTTTGGGAACCCCTGAGACCGTCCAGTCCTCGTGACAACCAACCTCTAGCGAGCTACCTCCGTCTCACTGCGTTGCGGTTAGTATCTCTAACATGAGTGAAGGCAACGGGATTGATTGCCCATGTACCAAGCTCATAAGCTCTTTCCATGGAGAATCAGGAGATAGTGAAATGAAACAGTACGTGACGTGTCGCGCTAAGAGCGGGATGAAATATCCCTGCCAGGTTACACTTACAAATACCTTGTAAGTGAATCTATTACAGAAGTGGCATGCACCTCTTCTTCTGCTGCCTACTCGAAACTGAAAAGGTATGCAGTCAAAATTAGTACTTCCGTTAGGGCTAGGCTACAATCCTGGGGATGTGCCCCTATGTCAGCTGGAACATAACTATGAACCTGAATCTGTTAGTATACATATTTTAATTTTTTGTAATTTGGTTAGAGATAAGCGGGCAATATGGACAGCGGCCGTCTGTGTGTGTCGTGGGTGGGTAGGTGTGTATCTGCCCAATGAGGAAATGAGTGTTGATGTTGTATGTTCATGAGCCTGTATGTATAACCTTGTGGCTAAGTGTAGGAGGTGTTACTTGATGATAGGCATTTTTAAGTCAGTCTGAAGCAGTGTTAATCTTGAACAACTAGGTGCCTTCGTGATTATTTTGGAATAACAGGAGTCTGCGTGTGCATGAGTTGCCTGCATAGACGTGTGAAGCGTACGTGAGTATAGAAGGTGTTTACCGAATATCATGTCATTTTACAAAAATATTTTGTTAAACTAAATTAACTGGTAAAAGTGTAAGTCGTTCTTAAATCAGCGTGAGAAATTGTGGATCGCACTGCCTTATGATATAGATTTATTTGTGTTTGTATTCGTGTTTTAATTCTCTCCCTCAATTTCTCTCTCTCTCTCTCTCTCTCTCTCTCTCTCTCTCTCTCTCTCTCTCACACACACACACACACACAAATACTTGCACACACAAATACACAAACACACGCACACGCGCGCGCGCACACACACACACACACACGCACACACACAATGGACGTCCCTGCCAGCCAATCCAGCTGAATTTTTAATTCATTGATTGTAATTCACAGACACAACACAGAGACACAGTTATACAGGCACACAGAGTTTATAACCTGTTTAATTGACAGACTTAAGTTTTGTAATGAAACTGAATAAATTATATATATATATATATATATATATATATATATATATATATATACATAAGAAATCCAAACTAAAACTGTTTTGCACAATGTAAAATTGTTACATTTGTTGTTAAATCTGTTACTTTTATAGGTTACATGTGTGTGTAAGGGCTATGTTATAATTGCCTATGATTGCTTTAAGATTTAGGAAATTGATTTTTGGAAAACCTGCATAGGAATAACATTGTTTGTGCTACGAAATAACTTAGGTTTGAGGGGCCATTTTGTGTGAAAAGAACATTATAACACCAGTGAATCAAAATTGGGTAAAATAAACACAGACCTTAAACTATGGGATTAGAAATAAAACAGAGAAGAACACTACAGTGGGTTTTTATTTGAAATAATTAAGTTTGGAGTTTGGAGTTTATGCTATATTTATGTGTGTGTAATATTTAGGGAGCCAATTGAATATTGATTACTTGCTTTTGCATATTTCGAAGCATTTTAACGGGAAAATTTGTCGTTAAAAAATCTAAAGTAAAACATTTACTACCAAAATGTTCCATAAAATCTTATTAAAAAAGGGAAAACTTTTATGTGGCCAGATAAAATTACCTTATTTGTAGCGATAAACCTAGGTTCCAGGAACAATGAATCTTTTCATGGAAACAATAATGTATCAATGAATCTTTCCATGGAAACTATAATGTAACCTTAACGCGTGATACCAGGCAACCATACATCAGACATTGTTAATATCTTTACATGAAAATATTGTTAAGCTTTTACAAAGAATTCTGTATTATTTACCGAATAAATTATTAAAATAGGCCTATTTACCTAAAATTATACAAAAATGGTAATGAATTGATTTTGCTTTGTAATTACGTAGAAAATTGAAGCAATTTAAACTTGATATTAGGAATGAAACGACGTATTAATCTTTCAACAAATCGTATGTGTATTTAATTCGATTACTTTTTTTTAGATAAAGCATCTTCTACAATTTTTTTCGATACATTCCCGAAGCCTATATTTTTTTATTAATTTTCTAGTTGTGTGTTATTTACATAGTTGTTTAAACTATTAAGATATCCTAAAACTCTCAAAGAATTACATATAAAGCTGGATAAATTGGTTTTACTTAATGACCTATATACGCAATAGTTCAACATAATCGTTGATACTTTGATATTAGTAAACGAAGAAATCGTTCAATAAACCCAAGAACATACGCATAGACAGCAACAGAGTATCAGACACAAACATAACTCTTAACTCAAAACAATAACACATTTACACCCACCACCAGTTTTACCCACGCGCAATAAACACCATAAATATAGAATTTAATATAAACTAATTATGATGTAAACAAATGACTTATAAAACAGCTTACACCCCAAGGAATGCAACCAAAAATTAACGTTTGGAGAAGGCCTTGAATATAAAATGTCCTTTATAAACACATTAAACACCGAACCAAGCACAAATAATAAACACACGGCCCTTAAATCTACCGTACTAACGGAACTAACCTCAATTTTTATAAATACAGATAATGGTAATTCTGTAGTACAATGAATTAACAAAGCGTTGATAATAAAGTAATTTTATTCATGACAAAAACCAACATGACCAAACTCCATGTAGACCCTACACGAAAATATCAAACACAAATTATAAATGCTTCGAAATCATGAAACCAGAAAAAAAGAAATACTACAAACAAATAGAACTCCAAGAAACCATTTCCTAATATGCACAAACAAAACACACCCAGTCGCCCACTAATTAACTACACACCGGCACCTTCACACAAGCCAGCCAAATACAATGGTTTTAAAGACTTTATAAAGTTTTTCGATAGTATCAAGGAGTATGTGGGATTTGTATTGGGTTTGTTCGTTTATAATGTTTGTACTATGTGTTTTTGTGTGTCTTTAAATTTCATATTGTTCTAGTGTGATGAGATGTGGCCCTTTTTTGTTGATGTGTGAACATTCTATTTACCAATTTTATGGTAAATGTCTGTGTATTTGGGTCCGGTTTCTTTTAGGTGATTGTTAGGTATAATGATAAGTTGGTGTTCTGTTTGTGTTCTTCGACTCCTTGTTTAAAAATGCGACCTGTTTGCTCACTGTAGAATGTGTTGCATTCGTCGCAGTTCAGTTTGTATATGCCTGGGGCTTGTAGTTTATCTTTGTTGTAGGTGTCATGCAGTATTTTGTATTGTAAATTAGTATTAGTTTTGTATGCAATTTTGTATCCTTTTTTTGAAATTTGTGAGCTATTTTATTTGATGTTTTGTTTATGTATGGTGTTGTGATGTATTTGTTTTCCCTCTCTGTAGTGTTAATTTTAGAGTTTTTTTTGTACATTGTGCAATTTGTCTATAATTGTGGTGTTGTATCCATTTGTTTATGTTAAATAATTAATATCGTTTAGTACTAGGTTTAGCTTTCTAAGGTCATGGAAACTTCTTTAAGTCTGAATGCAGCGTGTTTGTGCTGGCTAGGGTGGTTTGGGGTGTTGTGGATAAGTGTGTCTATTGTTATGGATTTCCTGTAAATGTAGAAGCTGTTTTTGTGTATGGCTTTTTGTTATGATGAGGTCAAGGAATTTTATTGATAGGTTGGTTTCAATTTCAGAGGTGAACTTGATTTTTGGGTGTATTTTATTAGTGTACGTGTGGAGTTTTACGCATTGTTAGGTGTTGCCTCTGTATAGTGTTATGATATCAACGACTTACCTGTGCCTTTAAATGAATTAGTGTGCATGTGTATTACTTGTGATTATGTTGCTGTTTTTATGTGATGTAGGGAAATTTCGCTTAGGGCACTGCTGATAGGGCTTCCCATGAATAGACCATCTGGTTGTGAATGGAAGTTTGAATTGTAAGTGAAATAGTTTAGTTTGGTGATGGTTTGGAGGATGTTTAGGATTTCGAATGGGTTTTTGGTATGTTATTCTGTGTTAATTGGGTCTCTAGGATGTTGAAGGTTACGGGTATGGGTATGTTGGTGTACATATTTGTTATGTCGATTGACAGTAGTGTTGAGTTGTGTGGTATGTTTGTCTTTTATTTTATTTATGAGATTTGTTCTGTTTTTTATGCGAGTTTCTGTGTTTACGTTTATGGATTGTCTGATTATTTTGTCCATGTATTTTGCTAATTTATGTGCACGGGCATTCTGGTAGTTAATGATGGCTCGGATGTGAACATTGGGTTTGTGAATTTTGTGAAGAGCGCGGAGGGTAGATGCTTTAGGGTTAATCTGTTTTAGGTGGGATTTTTTTGTTTTTATTGATAATGTATTTAGATGTATTAATTAGTTGTTTGATGGTTCTGTGATATTTCTCAATTGGATCTGTATTTAGTTGTATTATATTAATATTTGTTATGTATTCATTGATTTTGTCATTTAGACTCTTTGTAATAACAATTACTGTGTTGTTGCATTTTTCTGCTGTGGTGAGTGTGATGTTTAGTGTAGCTTTTAGGTTTTATGTTTGCTGCGATTTTAATTTAGTTGTTCACGTTTTTTTTGGTTATGTTTTTGTGTTTTTTACTTTTTTTTTGTCATGTTGAAGTAAGTTTTGGTCATTGGTGACGGTTGTGTGTGTTGCTGTTTCAGTTAGTAGTATAATGTTTCCATATATAATATTATTTGATTTTTAATGTAGGTTCTATTTCTGGCCTTTGTTTATTAAATTCATTTCGTGCTGTGTGAATTTGTTATTAGTGAGGTTAAATGTACGGTGGTAGAATTTTTGAGTGGGTTGAGAGTATATTGTGGTTTTTGTTTTACATAATATTTGATTAAACTTTTTGTTGTGTTTATTTTTATTGTTTTTTAGTTTATTTGTTGCCCAATTAATAGGGTCTATTACGATTTGTTGTGAGTTCGTGTCCGATTGTGTGGGCGAGATTTAGGTGAAATAGGTAATCCCTTTGTTTCAGTGAGTCTTTATTTTTTTATACAGTTTTAAAGGTTTGTTTTATGTAAATTAAACATTTACACAATTTGAAATTTACAGACACACAAAAACACAAAGTACAAACATATTAAACGAACAAACCCAATGCAAATCAGACATACTCTTTGATATTATCGAAAACCTGCCTTTAAAACAGTCACCGCTTGACCCAACATCTACAAGCAGAAGACACTGATGAACATCGCCACATGCGATTGAAAACGTTCTGTCTCAGTAAGTTTTTACAAATTTACAAAATTTAAAGTTCGGCTAGTCATAAGCTATTGTTATAGTGAATAATTAATAATCACAATATTAAGTGGCAAAATAAAAAGAGAGTTTCCTAGGAAATTTTGAGAGGGACTATTTTGTTTGTTTATTATTATTTATTCGCTTCCTTTTTTTCGTTTCTAATTATAGTGGTCTATAATTTCTCATTATATAAGGCGTTTAAGGTCGCTCCTTGGTTGTCATTGCTGAAATAATATAATTTAAAGTTTTTGTTTTTAAACAAAATTTTGTTTTAAATTAAGTTGAATTCCTGGTAGTGTCTCGTAGAATAGAAACGGATCTTTATTATATTTGCAGTGTTTGATAAAGTTCTATTATAAATAGCAATATGATTGAAATTATAAACACATTTTCCTGGTTACAGACGCAGACGTCGGAAACAGGCTTCTGAAAAGAAAACTTACGACATCTTCTGGATCCGGGAAATAATTTTTTTAAAACGTCTGAAAGTTAAATATTAACGGTAAGTTTTATACTATTTGCAGATTTGTCTGTTATTATATTATCAAAACAAGAGGTTTTTACCATTATATAGTTACGCATTGTTAACATTGATAAATTTCTATTTTTGTCAATATTCTCCTCTCCATTTGCATTCTAACTAATTCTAATACTTTTTTTACCTAAAGCACAAAGGCACCTAAAAATGTTTCCTTAATATCACGCTTCAAACTTTGCCCCTGCTATTGCTCAGTATACTATTTGTTTAGGAGACTTGTGTACGTAGTTACCTGCATTTGTGTTGAAGGGGCGGAATCTACCATGACATATTAAGTGTACAACTATATATGGAAATTATAAACACATTTTGCTGGTTACAGATGCAGACGTCGGGAACAGGCTTCTGAAAGGAAAGCATGCGACACTTTCTAGAGCCGGAAAACCTTATTTTATAAATGACCAAAATTACGTTAAAGGTAAGTCTTGTACTATTTGTAAGATTGTACAACTATCCCTAATAGGTACAGCTGAAATCATAAATCTGAGGTTGTGTGTATTTCGGTCCCCAATGAATGTTATTTGTCATCCCTTGATGTTACAACTTTATTCACTAAACCTCCTGTATGCTTAGCTACTAATAGTTTAAAAACTTAAGTATTTAATAGGAGAAGTCACTATGTTTAATGATGGCTTTCTGGAATTAGTTACAATTTTACCTAATATTGCTTACTATTATTATTATTATTTTCTTTACAAATTACATTCTTCTAACCGTGGCAACTAATAGTTTAAACTTAGGTATTTAATAGAAGAACTCACTAAGTTTAATGAAGCTGGCTTTCTGGAATTAGTTAAAAGTTTACATAATAATGCTTACTTTCAAATAACAATGGACTTTACAAACAAATTGTAGGCTCTCCTGCAGGATCTAACACATAGCCTATATCATCCAATAGGGAATGGGGGATCTAGAATATCTGGGAAAAATTAAACACATTTAAGTATATATTAACAGCTTGACTGCACTATTTTTACTGCTGTTCCTCCGAAAAGAACGTTGGATGCAGTCGCTTTATTTAATACTTATAATTAATATAAACTTTAGGGTTGGAATGGAACTTACTACTTGTTAAAGATGTTTATAAATATATATTATAAGGGATGAGGGGATTTTACATTTCCAGGACAGCTGAAACCATTATTTTCATTTTTAAACCGTCATATATCTGGAAATATTCAACCTAACAAGACATGTCTGATAAGGAACTAAAGAAGAAATCTTGTATAGTCATCCGCTGCTTTCATTTTAAAATTATCTTCTACAGTTTAACAATCATTGGGACATTGAGTAGTGTTCGACTTTGGTTAATGTGAAGGGGGAGAAATTTTCAACCAACCAATTTTTACCAATATTTAGATGAAATATCAGATTTTTTATATATACGTAGCAGAATGTAATGTAAAATGACGTGGTGCTAATAGTTACCTAATAGTATTACCTTACAAACACCTTGTTATTGAGTCTCAAGCAGGAACGATTGCACCTCTTCTGCTGCCTTCTCGAAACTGAAAATGCATGCAATCAAATTAGTACTTCCGTTGGGGCTAAGCTGAAACACTGGAGATGTGCCCCTGCGTCACCTAGAACAAACCTGTGAAGCAGAATCTATTATTTTGTATATTTATAATGTTGTCTTATGGTCGGAGCTAAGTGGTCAGTCGGGACAGCTGCCGTCTGTGTGTGTTGTGGGTGGGGTTTGATCTACCCAGTGAGGAAGTGAGTGTGGATGTTGTATGCGCGTGAGTCTGTTTGTAGAACCTTGTTGCTAAGTGTCGGTGGTGTTGTTTGACGAAAGGTACTTTCATCGCTTTTTCCGTGAGGTTTATCTGCGTTGTGTGGTGATGGTGTCTGATCTAGGAGCTTTCCTGGAGTTTGTTTGTCAAATCCTTACGGTTTCACAGGTATGAGCTAACTAGGTGTATAAGCCCGTTTGGAAATCCATAGTCCCTTAGTTTCACTAAGATCGTAGTTTCCCGTTGTGCCAGACCTGGACAAACCCTTTTCAATGTCCAGGAAGACTACCCCTGTCGAGCAGAAATTGTTGAAACCTTTGTTTGGATGCTCCACCCGTCTCATCATCTGATGCGTGGCCGTGTTGCTCAGACCTCAGTATGGTGTGTGTGTGCATATGCTTGTTAATACGTTTGTGTAGGTTTTTTTCCAAATACCTTGCCAATCGTATTCAACAAGGTTATCGGTCTATATGAGTCAGGTTTGCTGTGGTTTGCCGGGACACCCATCCGCCCATTCGGGCCCATGAGTGGGGAATAGCGCAGCGATTCTCGCATGAAGTGTTTAACAATCGGCCAGATGGGTTTATTTATTGTGTTTAATTCCGCTTGGAAGCGATCGACTTTGTACTGAATTAGTTCCCGCCTAATTTGCCTTTCAAGGTGGTCAACAGTTGTGATAATTCTTGCCAACCTCTAGCGAGCTACCTCTGTCTCACATGCGCATGCGGTTAGTATCCCTACCGCGAATGAAGGAAACGGGATTGATTGCCCATGTACCAAGCTCATAAGCTCTTTCCATGGAGAATCAAGAGATAGTGAAATGAAACAGTACGGTAAGTGTCGCGCTAAGAGCGGGATGAAAAAACCTGGCAAGAAAGAAACCCTGCCAGGAAAAATCCCGCGACAGATCATGCAGGAACCCTGGGGGCTTGGATCACCTTATGCTATGGAATAAGGAGAGGTATTACCTTGCAAATACCTTGTTAGTGAGTCTATGGCAGGAATGGCATGCACCTCTTCTTCTGCTGCCTACTCGAAACTGAAAAGGCATGCAATCAAATTATTACTTCCGTTGGGGCTAAGCGGCCCTGGAGATGTGCCCCTGCGTCACCTGGAACATAACTGTGAAGCAGAATTTATTGTATGTATATTTTATTTTGGTGGTATGGTGTGAGCTAGGCGGTCAGTAAGGACAGCGGCCGTCTGTGTGTGTCGTGGGTGGGGTCATATCTACCCAGTGAGGAAATGAGTGTTGATGTTGTATGTGCGTGAGCCTGTTTGTAGAACTTTGTTGCTAAGTGTCGGAGGTGTTGTTTGATGAAAGGCACTTTTAAGTCAGTGTGAAGCAGTGTTAATCTTGTACATCTAGGTGCCTTTGTGATTATTCGCAAAACCTTGTTTTGGAATAACTGTAGTCTGCGTGTTCGTGTGTTACCTGCATGACCCCAGACGGGTGATGCGTAAGTGAGTATGCTGCGCAACATAGATACGTATATAGTAGTGGCCGCCCGTAGTGAAAGTGGGCTTGTACTGTTAAGCATAGGATATAGTTGTGTTAATCTAAATGTTGCTTTTTTTAACGTGTTGGTAATGTGAGGGTCCCAAGTCAGGCCTCTGTCGAGTATGACTCCCAGATATTTGACCTGGTTCCCCCAGTGAATGTGCTCGCCTAATAGTTTTAGAGGTGTGTTGAGTTGGTGTGTCCTACGTTTGGAGAGAAGCAAAGCCTGGCACTTGGCCACGTTCACCTTAACTCTCCAGTAGCTCAGCCATGATTCTAGTACTGTAAGGTGGTCCTGTAAATATAAGTGTATTAGATGTGGTTTCTATGACTGAGCGGATAACGCGGTGTCATCTGCAAATATGGCCACTTGTGTGTTGATTGTTGTCGGTATGTCGTTGATGTAGATGTTGAACAATACGGGCCCAATAATTGAGCCCTGAGGGACGCCGGCCCGTATAGTCCGTAGTGTAGATTGAGCTTGATCTACATCAACCCTAAACTTACGGTTGGACAGGTATGAGCTAACTAGGTGTATGAGCCCGTCTGGAAAGCCATAGTGACGAAGTTTCGCTAAGAGCCCGTTGTGCCAGACCCGGTCAAAGGCCTTTTCAATGTCCAGGAAGACTACCCCAGTCGAGCAGTAATTGTTGAAACCCTTGGTTGCATGCTCCACCACTCTCATCAGCTGATGCGTAGCCGAGTGTTTTGTCCTGAAGCCAAATTGCTCTGGCCTCAGTATGTTGTGTGTGTGGATATGTTTGTTGATACGTTTGAGCAAAATTTTTTCAAATACCTTGCCCATCGTATTCAACAAGCTTATCGGTCTATATGAATCAGGTTTGTTGTGGTCTTTTCCCGGTTTGGGGAAGACCAAGATCTTGGCCTCCTTCCAAGCGTCCGGGAAGTGTTGTGTCCGGAGTATAGCATTATAGATGTTTGACAGATAAATGATCGCTTTCTCCGTGAGGTTTTTTAGCGTTGTGTTGGTGATGGTGTCTGGTCCAGGAGCTTTCCTGGAGTTTGTTTGTGAGATTGCCCACTTTATCTCTGTAATTGTAGTGTCAGTGTTTGGCTCTAATGTAGGACAGTAGGCAAACCGTGCTGTTTCTAAATCTACTTTAGCTGTAACGGCTGCATCAGCTGGTTGGTCGTTTGGTTGGAACGTGCTCTCAAGTGTGTCAGCAAACAAGTTAACTTTGTCGACCGGGTCACCCACCTGCCCATTCGGGCCGATGAGTGGGGGATAGCGCAGCGGTTCTCGCGTGAAGTGTTTGACCATCGGCCAGATGGGTGTGTCTGTTGTGTTTAAGGTCGCCAATTCCGCTTGGAAGCCATCGACTTTGTACTGAATTAGTTCCCGCCTAATTTGCCTCTTAAGGCGATTAAGTGTTGTGTATGGAACGCATCTGTTTACCCCGTGTTGCAATGCCCGCCGGATCCTATTTCGCCGGGTGATTAGATGTAGTATGTGCCTTGGTATGTGTACATAGTGTCTGGGCTGACATTTAACTGGTACCGCGTTAGTAATCGCAGTACGTATTGCCGTCGTAAGGCTGCCGACGGCTTTGTCTATGTCCAGTGGTGAGTCGACATTTAGGGTGGCAGGTAGAGTGCTGTCCAGCTGGGACTGGAATAACTCCCAGTCAGCCAGTCTGTAGTTCAGCACCTTCCTTAGCTCTTTGCGAGCAGGGCTTCCAGAAACCGCCATTATCACGGGGTAGTGATCTGAATTCAGATCTCTATCGACGTGAAGTTGCGGTGACACTAGCAGACCTTTCGCAATAGCTATATCCAAAATGTCTTCCGTGTGGTAAGTGCTGTGGTGTGTTGGTTCAGGAGGGGCCAGCAGTATAGCTGTTGTGTTTTGTAAGAAGGTTTGGAGTTACAGCCCCAGCATGTGTGTTTAGAATTAAGGTCCCCGGCGACTATTACCCTACTAGAGGTCTGTAGAAGAACTTCTAAATCGCGAGTGTAATCAACAGAACCCGGGGGTTTGTACGCTGATACAAGTGTTGTTGTGCTGCCGTTGAGCTCAAGCCTAATAGCTGTTGCTTCAACGCATGTGAGTGCGGGCAAAAACAATTCAAAATGTTTAATGTGTTTATCTATTATTATAGCCGTACCGCCGCGGCTTCTAGTTGTCCTGTCAGTGCGGTAAACTTTAAAGTTTGGCATTGAGAATTTATCTTGGGGGTTTAGGTGTGTTTCTGTAATAAGCGCTAGTTTATAGTTGTTTCTTTGCATATAGCGAAGAAGCTCTAGTTTTTTATATTTAACGCCGTTGGCATTCCATATCAGGACCGGTAACCTATCCATGGTTGACAGAAGAGACGTACTGGATGAAGGAAGTCAGGAATTCTGAGAAGGTTTTGGGAGGTGAGGATAAGGTCTTGACAATGAAAAGACCCAGTCCGCCCGTGAAGGCTTCCCAGGTCAGAGCAGAGTTAACAACTCTTAGGAGCGGTTCAAAGGTCCCTTTCGCCCAGTCTATAGAAGCGGACGAGGTAGGTATGGTCAGGGGTGGGTTAACGGGGGCTGCAGGAGCCACATGTGGCTCTGGCTGAGGTTGGGAAACCGTCCTGGCCTTTGTGGGCTTGGGGCGTTTATCCTCTCGTTCCTTTTGCGGGGGATTAACCCTGGCTTTAGGAACGGGGGGTGTCGTTGACGACCCTGCCTTAGGGCCAGAAATTGTATTGGGTGTCAGTAAGTTAGGTGTTGGAATTAGGGCCGGTTTGGGGGAAGTAATGGTAGGAGGTGGCATTTGCACTGGCTTCCCAGAGGTAGCCGAAGCAGATGCTTGGGCGTAGGAAATGTTCGGTGTTGTGTACCGTGGAGCAGGCACCTGTGTTTTTGTTTTGGCTGAAGGGGCCGGTTTTGGGGTTTTATCCCCATCGACCTTCTTCTTTGCCTGGGCCTTGGATTTGGCGGCCTGCTTGTAAATGGCGCAGCCTCGATAGTTCGCGGTGTGGTTAGCCCCGCAGAGGATACACTTGAAGTGGTCTCGATCCTTTGTGTAGGTCTTGGAATCGTGGCCCTCGCCACATTTAACGCACCGAGGAGTAGCCTTACAACAGCTTGTTGTATGACCTAT
Source organism: Prosapia bicincta (assembly GCA_036971475.1). Taxonomy (NCBI): domain Eukaryota; kingdom Metazoa; phylum Arthropoda; class Insecta; order Hemiptera; family Cercopidae; genus Prosapia; species Prosapia bicincta. Next base: position 139,828,670 of record JBAIZL010000002.1, read on the forward strand.
CCTCTGGCAGTTGAAGCATTGCACAGGACCTGTGGGCTGCCTGTAAGCTTCCACTCGTACCCGCATGAAGCAAATACTGGTCAGCGCCATTGCTTCACGAGCGTCTTTTTCGGACGCTAGCTCCACAAGGAACATGGGCAGAGGCTCCTTGGTAAAGTGTCCCTTCATTTGGGACACTTTGAGGACCTCCATACCCCTGCTTTTAAGGTCGTTTCCGACCTCCGCTGTTTCGGTGGATTCATCCACCCCTCGAACTACTACTTTAAATGTCCTCGCATTTTCGAGGCGGAATACGTGGTGGGGCACACCCTTCTCCCCAAGGTACCTCTGGAGGTTAACATAGTCTTCGTAGGTGCTGGTTTGGAGCTTCACTCCATCCTTCACCTTCGTTGCTAAATAAAAGTAAGGGTTGTATTTGGATTTGAATTCCTTACTAATGTCGATTAAGCGGTGGTGATCTGGGTAGATCGTGATTGCAGGGATTTTGGCCGCTGCCCCGGTAGATTTTATGTTTTTAGCTAAGTCTGTCATAGGCGAGTCCGTGACCATTTGTGGAGCTCTGTGAGCCACTGCGCTGGCAACAGCGCCGGCAGTCTTCACAGTGTCCACGGTCTTTCGTTTCGCCGTGGTTTCGGTACCGGAGTCGGACTGACGAGTCTGCTTCTTCCTCTTCCTCCTTACGACAGGCCGATACCCGGCATCATCGTTGACGGATTCAGCAGCAGAACCCTCCGTCATGGTGTAGTCAGTGCCTAGCTCTGATTGGGAGTAGGTGCTGAGAGGAGTTGCTGGTCGAGATGGACCGTCGGAGGGCCCGCCAAGCGCCGCCGCCATAGCCGCGGAAGACGTCCTCGCAGGTCCGTACACCCTTAGGTTGTAACTAATCTCCCTCTATACCAAAGTATGTAAAAGTATGAAACGGCGGCTTGTTTTGTAGCTTGATAAAAGGCAAATGACTTGGTTTGTGCTTAAAGACTTAGAAGTTAGAGCAATGGTGTTGTACAATAATACTTGTAGCAACAATTATTTACCTATTTTTTTTTACAACAAACAAACTCAAACACTCACAAAACAACTAAGAATCTAGGTCTCAGATCACTTCCACACGGTTGTGGTGCGTGGAGAAATAAGTCCTAAACTTACCCGTCTTACAACTAGCCCTGGTCTCTCCTGCTTATTGGATCTGCAACAATAACAAAGCCTTTATGGTTACAAAATAAGATAAGGGTAAACTTGCATGTGGACGATTTCCTTTAAAATTATACTATCTAATATAATTATACCTACGTACTTCATAGAAAGTTATGTAAGGCTTGTTTAATACCGTAAAATTATATTAGGGATGTTTGGTGGCATAGATCTAAAACTGATGGCATTTTGCACCCCAGTGAGTATAATATCTTATCCCTTGATGTGACATCATTATTTAATAATAGAGGATCTCACTGAGTTTTTCCATTTATACTCATTATCCCTAAGTTTTAAAATTTTCCCCATTTTGTAATGAAAAATAATAAAGTATATAAATGTGTTTTTCAATATACCACTTTCATAAAACTGACTAAAATGTATACAATAATTTTTCATGGCCCTTCTACAATTTTCAGGGAGAATCGTTTAGGGACTATTGATATATTTGTAATACTTGGAGAGGAAAACGTGAGGTGCTGCCAGTAAATAATACAAGTAGACAATCCATGATGTAGAAGATCCATTATTGGTTGTAAATGTCTAACATTTCTAGTAAATGGGATATATTTAATACTAACAGTATTATGGGACATATTTAGAACAAAATTACACTTTTTGGCATTAATTTGGCAAAAACCCACTACTTAGGGACTTATTCAGCAGACGCGTGTTGCACCAGATCGGTAGTTATTCAATGCTTTGAGTCACGGACAAGACTCTACAAAATCTCCTACTTCATAATCACTGTAGTCTTTACCAGGAGAATAATCTGATAAACTGGTTTTTTTCTGAATGGTTTAATCTGCTAAGTTACTTTATGACTGTTTAAATTGTAAAACTGCCGCAACCCACTCATGAATAAATATAAATAAACAAACAATAACTCGGATCCATAATTAACAAATGAGATTTAATAATGTAAAAAAAAGATTAAAAAAAATTAGAGCCAGGAATTATTGCCAGAGGACTCTAATGCTATCTACATCAAAGGAAATGATGAAATGTTGGTGAGGTACAACTATATCCCATGTCTCTCCGACTGCAATGAACACATGCTTTAAATTAAGTCAGTATGCTTGCCATGATCAATTGACTATAACTAGGGACATAGAGCCATGAATTCTTGCTAGAGGACTCTAATGCTATCTACATTAAAGGAAATGATGAAATATTGGTGAGGTACAACTATATCCCAGGTCGCTCCGACTGCAATGACCACATGCTTCAAATCAAGTCAGTGTGCTTGCCATGATCAATTGACTATAACTGAGGACATAGGGCCATGAATTCTTCCCAGAGGACTCTAATATTATCTAAATTAAAGGAAATTATGAAATGTTGGTGAGGTACAACTACATTCTATGTCTGTTCGACTGAAATGAACACATGCTTCAAATCAAGTCAGTATGCTTGGCATGATTAATTGACTATAACTGAGGACATAGAGCCATGAATTCTTCCCAGAGGACTCTAATATTATCTAAATTAAAGGAAATGATGAAATGTTGGTGAGGTACAACTACTTCCCAAGTCTGTCAGGGAGACTACAATGATACGTTTTGTCATCATCTTGAAATAACTGATTAAACTATTATAATTATAAAATAACTAATCAGAGTAAGATTTATGAATATAGTGGGGGTGGGTTAGGTTGGATGTCTACTATACAATGGAAAAGGGTGTTAAATTAAAGAGTGTGTGGTCGTTTAAGATATTGTCTCTATCTGTTGTGTGATGTGTGTATACTTCATATTATTCTGTAGTTCTTAGTTTGTTTCTATTGTTTAATATGTGGATAGCATTTAAATTAATGTGTATGTATCTGTATGTGTGTTGCATGTTTTTGTTGCGTAGCTGGATGTTTTCTATGTTGTCGATGTGTTCTTTGAACCATGTGTTGTATAATCTATTGGTTTGGCCGATATAGAAGCTGGGACAGTCGTTACGTTATTTTGTGTTTTAGCGTATAGATTGTATTTGTCTGTTTGTTGTTGAAAGCGTTTAATGTGTTATCTTAAAGTGTTTGTTGTTTTGTGTGATATTTGCTAATTTAGTTGTCTGAATATGGAAGAATTATGTGTGTTTATGTGATTGTTGTGGTTTGTGAGGGATATGTATTTATTGTTTTTTGTGATGTTTGTTGGTGTCGTTTACTTTCAATGTTTACTCTCTTTGAGTATGTTGTCTATAAGTGTATGTCGGTAGCAGTTTTGTTGAGCAATGTATTTTAGTGTACTGGTATTTTCGTCAAAGTCTTTTTGCTACACAGGTATAATGATTAGGTGGTGGAACATATGGTTAAAAGTAGTGTGTTTGAGTTGTAGATGTGTTATGTATGACGGTATCAGTGGTTGTTGGTTGTCTGTATATTTTGAAATTGTATTTGGTGATAGTAAGGACCAGGAGGTTTATTTTATAGTTGTCTATATTTGTCTTCTAATTCGATGGTAAATCGCAAATTTTGATGTATGGTATTGTGTATTTGTTTGTTTTGCCATTTGTTGCCGTATAACAGTAGAATGCCATCTACATATCTATGGTAGGAAATTATTTTGTGTGTATGTTTGTTGTTCTGTAGAATGTATTGTTCTGCAATGTGATGGAGAAATATTTTTGCAGGATGCTATGCGGCCCATCTCTTATGTGTATAATTTGTGTTGATATGTGAAACCGTTTAATGATGTTATGAGTTTGATGTGTAAGTTTATGTGGAGTTTTGCTAGATGTGGCATGTTTTGTAACATTTAGAGTGTTTTTGCAGTAGACGGATTAGTTTATTGGTTTTTTATGTTGTATATCGCTACAAAACTTGTTGAGGAGAGTGGATTTAGGTTACGAGGGAAGCTCTAACGAGAAATTAAAAACCGGATGGGTATATCTCCAGAGGCGTCTTCAGTACGAAACCCATGATCTGAAAGACGAATGATTTGGTCCTTCATGTGCTAAAACTGATTCGGAATCATCTTTTAGATCAAGGATATGAACTGAAGGATGGTAAAAAATTTACCAAACACATATTACTTGACTCAGTTAAAAAGCAAAAAAAAACATGTAAAATTACAGAAAGTCACCTACTTTTCTCAGGAAATGAAAAACAGAATGTAAGGAAAGCTGGCGAACTTCTTTTCAGAACAGTAGTCAAAGCGGTGAATTATATTTTCCCTGGAAACGAGAGTGTAGTATATTTTCAAAATGCTGATAGCGACGTATTAGATGTTTTGAATTCAAGAGCCCCGCTTCATCCAACTAATAAGCTATAAAGTGCATACGCCACTTGTCTGGACGAACAGGATCATATTTTAAATCAGATGTATGACCAATGCTCTACTTTTCGAGTAATTGGGAAAAAACCTTGTTACATTTTCAAGTAGGATGTATGGTTTCAATCCGTAGTCTACAGGGGTTATTCGATGAGTTGGTACTTTAAGGATACCAGTACTTACTGACATCCAGGTGTAATCAAGACGTTGTAGAGTCATATTTCTCCCTAATCAGAAGTTTAGGCAGTTTCTAACACCATCCATTACCCACAACTGTAACTCATAGAATAGAATCGTTATTATTATTAGAAGGTGCAACTGAAATTTTAAAGACAGGCAATTAATGAAGTGGACTCCGTTGCTAATTATATCGAAGAATGTGAGACATCAAACACGGCGATGAATAACAGCGTAAACAATCCAGGTGACCTTGAAAACCAAGAGTACGATTTACCTGTCGATGGTTTATAAAATCACTTGACAAACAAGGGCAGATGAACAAGAATGTAGTGAATTTTTGGACTTATTAGAAATATTAGCAAAATATATAGCGTACCGTGTTTTTAAGAAAGGTATCAATACACCTTTCAAGTACGGAAATACAATTTTTAAATCCACGACAAACACTTATAACTGGCTTAGGGTTATCTCTAGAGGTGGCCAAATCGAACCGTCTGCAGATTGGTTAAGTCGTTATTAAGCTTGAAATTGAATTTTAAAAATTTCAATTATTGCTGATCATTTAAATATTCAATCGTATTAGTTAAGTCTACAACTAATAGTAGATTGTATATTGATCTCCTATAACTTCTCCAGCAATGTCGTCGCTCCACCCACCAGCTGTTCTTTGGGTTTCTGTCCTGACCGGATACTTTGTAGGGGTGCGTAAATAGACTGATACAGTAGTTTAGTATAACAAAGTGAGATTATTCATAAGTAGTTCTTTCGTATTGGACAATATTTGCAGGAAGTTGTTATAGTGATGCATTTGCTCTACGGGTGCATTATCGTACAGCGGAATTCCTTATAATTATGAAACAATAAAATGGGTAACGTCAAAAATAAAATTAGAGAACAATATTATTAACATAGCAAGAACAAACTGTTACATATTTAATTGTAACAATTCATGCTAATGAAACATTCTAACCACTACTACAGTTACAATAACTGTAAAATATTTTCTTTTTGACGATACCCTTTTTAGTGTTTTATGAAATGTTTTATAATCAAACACAAATTCGCAGTACGAAAACGAACCCGTAATTGAAAGGTTGCCTGTATAAATAAATAGTTGTACCTGACTCGCAAGTTCAGAGCATTTATTTAACAATAACCTCTGCGAGTGTAAACATGATTAGTAATTAAACTTATGTTCGAGGGGGGTCCATTTGGCTCTGAAGATAGACAAGGCGGGTCTCTAGTTCTTACCATCAGCTCCTATTTACTGCCATCTTGAGAAAGGTTACAACCAGCTCTAAGTTGCTTGTCTGCACGCTCGTTACAGTCAAGGCCTGACTGTCCAGAGACCCAATATCCAGGGTACCCTTTATTTATGTTTAAAATTTGGAGTATGGGTTCCTTGCACCTGACAAAACATCACTCTTTTGTTTTAATTTAGAGGAATTAGCATGCAATGCTGAGGTTAAAAGTAAGACCACCTTAGCTGTAGCAGTGCAACTCGAAATACTTTCAGAGGCATGAAAAATGGTTGCCACTTTGTATTCAATGTGATTTCCGTGTAAGCCACTGGAATGACCTTCAAACTAGACTCTCCCAAGGCAAATCCCTCCGTGTAAACGTGGGACCATCCAGTGGCAGGGTAGTTGTTAGTCAGCATTTATAATGCAGATGACCATCAGTCACTGCGGTTTTAAGTTTGATGACGCTGGGCAGAACCAGATTCACTGGAATATAAGGAGCTCCCGAGGGATTTGAGGGGAATGTAACGCCTATCCCTCACCCTAATTGATGATCTTCTCCGGAAGAACTAGGTCTTTCCTGGTTTATTTTGAATATTTAGACGAACTTTGGCAATGCGCTACATTTTTTAAAAGTTTTCGACTATATAAAAATTCATAACAACTAAATATGTAAATATAAAACTTTAAAAATATTTTTATTACAGTAGTTAATTAAATCGAACAACAATAAAAGAAACGCTGAATTGACATTACCATGGTTTCCTAAGGACATTTTAAATCATATTTTCTTAGTTTGAAAGCAAAAATATGGAGCTCAAAAACTTTTGGAGACTGTTTAAGTTTTATTCAAATTATTTAAACTAATTTCGGTTATATCACTATATATTCGTGGCCACTAAACGGTATATCTCGTCACTTACGAATAGACCACTGTCATAGTCGAATTAGACTTAGAATATATATATATATATATATATATATATATATATATATATATATATATATTATATAAATATATGTTATATATCGGCGTCATATATATATATATATATATATATATATATATATATGACGCCGATATTTAACTGGGCAGATGATGGTTTACCTATAGCATTTTGTACTTAAATAGTAATGCAGGTAAATTTTATGTAGGTAAATGTAGTGAAAAGGTTTCCTCTCTGTTAAATGCTGAATTTCGAGGTTTCCAACTTATTGTCTAAAATGTACATGTTGTTCTTTTTATCAAAGCTAAGTAACTTATCGCATTGCTAAATAACTATTAAAACTATATAAAGGTCCATCAGTGTACTCTAGAGTTATTTTCTTTATTGGTCTTGTCACTATATTTGATTTACAAATGGAGACGTATATTTATGTATATTGATTGTTTATGGTAAGAGCATTGTTAGTGGAACCTTTTATTTTCTCTCTCTCTCTCTCTCTCTCTCTCAATTCAAGGTTCAAATTTATTTTAATGTAATTACAACAAATAAAACTTAACAATAATTTAATTGAGATGAGTAACATCTGTCCTTTGAGTTCGTGATTTCAGAAATATTAGCTTCCAAACTTGAAACTTTTACTCTGCATTCTTACTGCATATCAAGCTGATTCCTGTATTTATTTTACAAGAAGTACATATTTGAGGATGCCTGTTCACATCTCTAGGTAGTTGGAAAATGTAGTATTACCTTCATTGCCTTATTGCTAAGTGTATTTTCTTTTTTTACTGGCAACGAAAATTCTAAAACGTTGAGGCTATTAAAAACATTATTTAGTGTCCCTCTGTCGATCAGTTCAAGTCAATCTTGATCCTCTTCTGAAGGACTCAGAATATTTCAGGGAAGCAGAACGGAGTTCTAATCCAACTCTCATTAGGATCTGGTCCAGGAAAGTATTCCCTGAAAGGCGTTGCTAACCTTTGAAGGTGGTCAGTTCCTTTATTAGGTTTGTTCAGTTAAGTTAGTTTGTTATTACTCCAAAAAGTCTTTTATGGTGGAAAATTTGTAAGAGAACAAAAATCGACCCTTGTTGCCCACAACAGACATTTTTAAACCATGGAATAAACCTTGTCTTCATCTTTGAAAATATTTATATTGTTACTAGATTTATAAGCTTAGATTCAAAACCTTCAAATGTTCAAACATCGCTATGTAAGCAGTCGTGCAAAGCCAAGAAATGTCTAAGAAAATCTCAATACTTGGTATCAAGAAGGACGATTCTGACCTCATCCTTAACATCAAAAAACCTTTTCAGTATATCACCTCGGTAGAACCCCCTTATTTTGGTATGAATAAGGAGCTGAGCATTCTCACTGCCCAATAACAAGGAAATCAATCTAGACTGCATAGCTTTAATGTAGTTAATACGTTGAACTACCTCATTGAAAGTTTTATGCAACACTTCAGACAACTCTTGGCTACCAAAGCCTCTCGATGAATGCAACGGTTGGATACGGCCGCAGTGAATGTATTAAATATAAATATTTTAAAATCAGTGACATCTCGCTGACCCCTAAGACATTGCCTGCAGTCCCATTAGGGTTAGTTCCAGTTGGGAACCACTGGAGTAGGCACCCAGAGCGTGCTTCCACTTTTGCCGATGTTACACTCCTTAGCTGGCAACGCACTTAGTCACGTATTTGGTATCTTCATAATTATCAAAAGGTTTTCGGCATTTTTTTGACAAGGATTGTGGCCGAAAATAAAAATTGTGGATTAAATCCGTTCATCTCAAAAACTGACCCTATCACTTTTTAAAAACCTAGAAGTGAATTTTCTATCTTGTATTTTGCATTACATTTATAGTGATGCAAATCTATAGATTGGTTGTTTGCTTCTGTCTTTTTGTGTTCATTTTCTTTTACAATATGGTCGGGAAAGGTTTCTCCATGTGGGGGGGAGAGGTTTGTTATTGGTGCCACCATTTTTCTTATATTCACAGAACTCGTAAGCAACACCACACCGTAAAGAAACTATGCTCAAACTGAGGTAGGAGTTGTGATGTAGAATATATATATATATATATATATATATATATATATATATATATATATAAAGAACAATTCAATGGTTTAATATTCCTGATGATGTTGGTACTGTTAGCCAACGAAAAGCTTTGAATTGTAAATTCAAATATAATTCTTGTATTTGTATTTTGACTTTTGTTCTTTATTAATACCCAAGAAAACATATATATATATATATATATATATATATATATATATATATATATATATATACCTGTATACGTATCGCATGTTTCCACTTAGAGCCTGCCAGTTAGCCTGACAAGAGTAACATTGTTGCCTTGTTGTTCTTGTTATTCTGACACAAATATGTAGAGGGCGCCGCGAGCGAGATTTTGAGGAAGTAAATCAGATATTCTAATAGAAAATAATACTGTTTCAAAATATAATGAATTTATTAAAATAAATAAAACTTAACGTATATGTAAATATAATAAGTATATAAATATTAGTATCATTAAAATTTATGCCAGCTAAAACCGTACAACCATCAAGAATAATCCTCATTTTTATGTCCATGGTTACGTAAAGACATTTTTCATTATATTTTGTTGGAAAAAGAACAAAAACTATGAAACTTAAAAACGTTTGGAAACTTTGTAAGTATTTGTTAACTTAATATACGAAATGTTAACTTACAACAACATACATTCCTATCCTACCGCCTGTGTGTATCAAATACGAATGGCCATGGTGGAAGTAAGGTTAGGTTACCTGTGATTGCCGACACTTACAATTGCTAGGGACAGCCTAACTAGAGCCTTATGTAGGCCCATGTTTCGGTTAAATCTTTGTATGTTCCCACCTTATTACGGGAAATGTAGATGGAGTTTTACCCAATAAAACTAAATAATACAGTTTGGTATTTTGTTTCGGTATATAAAATAATGTTTAAAACTGTTTGCCCTAGTTCTAGTTGAGTAATTGAAGGCATGTAAGTTATTTATCATCCATTAGCAAAAGCATTTGTATCGATGCTCTTGGGCTATACCCCTTCCATATATCGGTTTATAAAATAATGTTGAAAACTGATTGCCCTAGTTTTAGTTGAGTAATTGAAGGCATTTAAGTTATTTATCATCCATTAGCAAAAGCTTTTGTATCGATGCACTGGGGCTATGTCCCTTCCATGTAGAACCGTGTTTCTTCCCTCACAATTGCCTCTTATCTCCCAACATTTCTTTCCCCATTTACTACTCTTATATTCCTTACTGTATACATTTCTTATCAATGCTTTGTTCCCTTTCATTGTCTCCAGGTAATGCCAGTATGTAAATATATGCCTAAAAGTATGGTAAAAGTTTAACTTAAGACAATATTTCAAACATTTAGTTTAGGTTTTAATCCTAAAGTAAAAGTTTTCACATATAATGCTCATGCAAACATAGATCCTAATTAGATGGCTTGGTATTTTGTTTTAGAAAATTTAAAAGTATTTTATATATTCCTTTAAATTTACTTTTTAAATTAGTAAAGTGTGTTGTGAATTATTTCTCATATTTCTTGGTTTTCTGCATTGAGCTCATGATCCATTTCCTTTACTGTACCATCGTTTTTCACTTCCCTACAATTGAACTTCATTGTCTCTTACCACTCACAATTCCTTCCACCAGAATTTACAACTTTAATATAGTTTTGTTTAAGAATTAATCCAGTTTTAAATTATTTCAATAAAGCATTTATCATTTCCCTTTCACCAAATATGCTTCTCACTACATACTTCTCGACAAATATTCCTTATATTGGTCTCTTTATACACGTTTCTAAAAATACGTATTTTGTCTCATATTCTGGAAAGAGTGTCTGCCTCATCACATTTTCTTATTATGAAATAGTCTTCTTTGGCCTGTATTTCCCGTTTCTTCCTTCCCTCCACTCTTTTTTCAACCCCCTTAATGTTTCTTTCTCTTTCCTCAATTTCCAGCTTTCTCTCCAATTCTTACTTTGTATCCCTGTCTCTGAATTTCCTTCTAATGTTTTTGTCTGTACCCTCCCTCTCTCTCACCCTCTCTCGTTCTCTCCCTCCCTATACTTCTCTCTCTCTCTTTCTCTCTCTCTTTCTCTCTCTCTCTCTCTCTTTCTCTCTCTCTCTCTCTCTCTTTCTCTCTCTCTCTCTTTCTCGTTTCACTCACTTTCACTCGAATATCGAGGTTTAATTTTAACTTCATCGTTAGGTTGAAAATGGCTCTCTTAATAGCGAAATATTTGTGAAATATTGTCCGCTGTGCGATGTTTGTAGTGTAACAGCTAAATTTAATTTAAGAACACTTCCAATTCAAGAAAAATAAAATAAATGAAGTGAAAATTGTGTTGTAAATAAAATAATGTGCACAGGAAGATAAATATTTAGTTTGATTAGTTGGAATACGTGAAGAGCATGTGGAACTCTGCTCAGGAAAGTGAAATAAGGACGTTGTTGTGAGGATTTTATCATTGTATTGAAGGGATAGAAGAGCTGCAGATGGCCAGATGATTAACCGTAACTTTATCGTATAGACAGAGAGGACAGGTCAAGGAATCTGCGAAGACCAATCAATGTAAGGATCGTTTTAAAAGGCTTAATGAAGGTGGATAACGTAAAAGAAGACTTCCTTGAAAAGGTTTATAACCAGGTTAAGAGTGCTTGTCTGCTTAATCCATTATAAAACAATCTCTTTTCCTTGTAAATGTTGGAATATGGTCTCCATGCATCTTGCGACGGCATCACCTTTTTGAGGTAATGGAGAGGAAATAGCCTGCAACGCTGAAGTAGAAAGAAAGACCAATTTATTTGTACCGGTGCTACTTGACAGTTTATCTGAGGCATAACTAATGGCTGAAACCTTGCCTTTAAAGTAATTAGGATCTATGTTTGCATGAGCATTATATGTGAAAACTTTTACTTTAGGATTAAAACCTAAACTAAATGTTTGAAATATTGTCTTACGTTAAACTTTTACCATACATTTAGGCATACTTTTACATACTTGCATTACCTGGAGACAATGAAAGGGAACATAGCATTGATAAGAAATGTATACAGTAAGGAATATAAGAGTAGTAAATGGGGAAAGAAATGTTGGGAGATAAGAGGCAATTGTGAGGGAAGAAACACGGTTCTACATTGAATGGACATAACCCAAGTGCATCGATACAAAAGCTTTTGCTAATGGATGATAAATAACTTACATGCCTTCAGTTACTTAACTAAAACTAGGGCAATCAGTTTTCAACATTATTTTATAAACCGATATATGGAAGGGGCATAGCCCAAGAGCATCGATACAAATGCTTTTGCTAATGGATGATAAATAACTTACATGCCTTCAATTACTCAACTAGAACTAGGGCAAACAGTTTTAAACATTATTTTATAAACCGAAACAAAATACCAAACTGTATTATTTAGTTTTATTGGGTAAAACTCCATCTACATTTCCCGTAATAAGGTGGGAACAGTTAGGCTGCCCCTAGCAAATGTAAGTGTCGGCAATCACAGGTAACCTAACATAACTTACACCATGGCCATTCGTACTTGATACACACAGGCGGTAGGATAGGAATGTATGTTGTTGTAAGTTAACATTTCGTATATTAAGTTAACAAATACTTACAAAGTTTCCAAACGTTTTTAAGTTTCATAGTTTTTGTTCTTTTTCCAACAAAATATAATGAAAAATGTCTTTACGTAACCATGGACATAAAAATGAGGATTATTCTTGATTGTTGTACGGTTTTAGCTGGTATAAATTTTAATGATACTAATATTTATATACTTTTTATATTTACATATTCGTTAAGTTTTATTTATTTTAATAAATTCATTATATTTTGAAACAGTATTATTTTCTATTAGAATATCTGATTTAATTCCTGAAAATCTCGCTCGCTGGCGCCCTCTACATATTTGTGTCAGAATAACACAGAACAACAAGGCAACATTGTTACTCTTGTCAGGCTTACTGGCAGGCTCTGAGTGGAAACATGCGATACGTATACAAGTATATATATATATGTATATATATATATATATATATATATATATATCGCAATATGTTTTCTAGTGTATTAATAAAGAAAAAAAGTCAAAATACAAATACAAGAATTATATTTAAATTTACAATTCAAAGCTTTTCGTTGGCTAACAGTACCAACATCATCAGGAATATTAAACAATTGAATTGTATATATATATATTCTGCATCACAACTCCTACCTCAGTATGAGCATAGTTTCTTTACGGTGTGGTGTTGCTTACGAGTTCTGTGAATATAAGAAAAATGGTGGCACCAATAACAAACCTCTCCCCCCCACATGGAGAAACCTTTCCCGACCATATTGTAAAAGAAAATGAACACAAAAATACAGAAGCAAATAACCAATCTATAGATTTGCATCACTATAAATGTAATGCAAAATACAAGATAGAAAATTCACTTCTAGGTTTTTAAAAAGTGATAGCGTCAGTTTTTGAGATGAACGGATTTAATCCACAATTTTTATTTTCGACCACAATCCTTGTCAAAAAAATGCCGAAAACCTTTTGATAATTATGAAGATACCAAATACGTGACTAAGTGCGTTGCCAGCTAAGGAGTGTAACATCGGCAAAAGTGGAAGCACGCTCTGTTTGCCTACTCCAGTGGTTCCCAACTGGAACTAACCCTAATGGGACTGCAGGCAATGTCTTAGGGGTCAGTGAGATGTCACTGATATTAAAATATTTATATTTAATACATTCACTGCGGCCGTATCCAACCGTTGCATTCATCGAGAGGCTTTGGTAGCCAAGAGTTGTCTGAAGTGTTGCATAAAACTTTCAATGAGGTAGTTCAACGTATTAACTACATTAAAGCTATGCAGTCTAGATTGATTTATTTGTTATTGGGCAGTGAGAATGCTCAGCTCCTTCTTCATACCAAAATAAGGGGGTTCTACCGAGGTGGTATACTGAAAAGGTTTTTTGATGTTAAGGATGAGGTCAGAATCGTCCTTCTTGATACCAAGTATTGAGATTTTCTTAGACATTTCTTGGCTATGCACGACTGCTTACATAGCGATGTTTGAACATTTGAAGGTTTTGAATCTAAGCTTATAAATCTAGTAACAATATAAATATTTTCAAAGATGAAGACAAGGTTTATTCCATGGTTTAAAAATGTCTGTTGTGGGCAACAAGGGTCGATTTTTGTTCTCTTACAAATTTTTCACCATAAAAGACTTTTTGGAGTCTTAACAAACTAACTTAACTGAACAAACCTAATAAAGGAACTGACCACCTTCAAAGGTTAGCAACGCCTTTCAGGGAATACTTTCCTGGACCAGATCCTAATGAGAGTTGGATTAGAACTCCGTTCTGCTTCCCTGAAATATTCTGAGTCCTTCAGAAGAGGATCAAGACGACTTGAACTGATCGACAGTGGCATACTAAATAATGTTTTTAATGGCAATAACCTTGTATAATTTTGGTTATATTACAAAAGACTACAAAACACTTAGCAATAAGGCAATGAAGGTAATACTACATTTTACAACTACCTAGAGATGGGATGGCATTCTCAAATATGTACTTCTTGTAAAATAAATAAAGGAATCAGCTTGATATGCAGTAAGATTGCAGAGTAAAAGTTTCAAGTTTGGAAGCTAACATTTCTGAAATCACGAACTCAAAGGACAGATGTTATTCAAGTCAATTAAATTATTGTTAAGTCTTATTTGTTGTAATTACATTAAAATAAATTTGAACCTATATTATTAATATTCTTATTTATTTTTATTCAATGGTTTTTCTTTGTTTGTCGCAATTATGACAGACTTTCAGTTTTTGTGTTAACTTCATTATTTCCTTACTCCATACAAAAATTAATATAAATAAGGTTATAAAATTTCGCCTGGACTTACTAACTTTAACATGTGATATTTTTATATTTTGTATCTTAAATAGAAACCAAACACTTCTTGAATGTACTTGAAATAAACGTGAGGTAGCCTGAAATTTAATATACATATATGATAACAGTTTCCACCTTAAAGTGAGTTTGTTGGCTTTCTATAATGACATATAAATAACTCATTAATAACTAATATAACTCAAAGTATTACTTGTGTGGTTTACAATTTCAGTTTAAGAATTTGTGGTGCCCTTGTCATTATAACGAGGGAGTCCTTGAAAAACGTTTGTTCGTAACAACTGGCTTAAACACCTAAGTTTACTTTATATAAATGTAACTTAGGGTAATGTAATGGTGAAAATAAGGTTATCTAGGGATATATTTTGTATTTATTCAGTTATAGCTTTACATCCAGATGAAATATTGCTTTCGTGTACATATATGTGTCTATATAGGAGGGAGAAAGAGAGAAAGAGTGAGAGAGAGAGAGAGGGAAAATAAAAGGTTCCACTAACAATGTTCTTACCATAAACGATCAATATACATAAATATACGTCTCCATTTGTAAATCAAATATAGTGACAAGACCAATAAAGAAAATAACTCTAGAGTACACTGATGGAACATTTATATAGTTTTAATAGTTATTTAGCAATGCGATAAGTTACTTAGTTTTGATAAAAAGAACAACATGTACATTTTCGGCAATAAGTTGGAAACCTCGAAATTCAGCATTTAACAGAGAGGAAACCTTTTCACTACATTTACCTACATAAAATTTACCTGCATTACTATTTAAGTACAAAATGCTATAGGTAAACCATCATCTGTCCAGTTGAATATCGACGTCTTATATATATATATATATATATATATATATATATATATATATATATATATGACGCCGATATATAACATATATTTATATAATATATATATATATATATATATATATATATATATATATATATATATCTTAAGTCTAATTCGACTATGACAGTGGTCTATTCGTAATTGACGATATACCGTCTAGTGGCCACGAATATATAGTGATATAACCGAAATTAGATTAAATAATTTGAATACATCTTAAACAATCTCCAAAAGTTTTTAAGCTTCATATTTTTGCTTTCAAACTAAGAAAATATGATTTAAAATGTCCTTAGGAAAGCATGGTAATGGCAATTCAGCGTTTCTTTTATTGTTGTTCGATTTAATTAACTACTGTAATACAAATATTTTTTAAGTTTTATATTTACATATTTAGTTGTTATGAATTTTCATATGGTCGAAAACTTTTAAAAAATGTAGCGCATTGCCAAAGTTCGTCTAAATATTCAAAATAAACCAGGAAAGACCTAGTTCTTCCGGAGAAGATCATCAATTAGGGTGAGGGATAGGCGTTACGTTCCCCTCAAATCCCTCGGGAGCTCCTTATATTCCAGTGAATCTGGTTCTGCCCAGCGTCATCAAACATAAAACCGCAGTGACTGATGGTCATCTGCATTATAAATGCTGACTAACAACTACCCTACCACTGGATGGTCCCACGTTTACACGGTGGGATTTGCCTTGGGAGAGTCTAGTTTGAAGTTCGTTCCAGTGCCTTACACGGAAATAACATTGAATACAAAGTGGCAACCATTTTTCATGCCTCTGAAAGTATTTCGAGTTTGCACTGCTACAGCTAAGGTGGTTTTACTTTTAACCTCAGCATTGCATGCTATTTCCTCTACATTAAAACACAAGAGTGATGTTTTGTCAGGTGCAAGGAACCCATACTCCAAATTGTAACCAGAAATAAAGAGTTCCCTTTATTGGGTCTCTGGAAAGACAGGCCTTGACTGTAACGAACGTGCAGACAAGCACCTTAGAGCTGGTTGTAACCTTTCTCAAGATGGCAGTAAATAGGAGCTGATGGTAAGAACTAGAGACCCGCCTTGTCTATCTTCAGAGCCAAATGGGCCCCTCTCGAACATAAGTTTAGTTACTAATCACGTTTACACTCGCAGAGGTTATTGTTAAATAAATGCTCTGAACTTGCGAGTCAGGTACAACTATTTATTTATACAGGCAACCTTGCAATAACGGGTTCGTTTTCGTGCCGCGAATTTGTGTTTGATTATAAAACATTTCATAAAACACTAAAAAGGGTATCGTCAAAAAGAAAATATTTTACAGTGATTGTAACTGTAGTAGTGGTTAGAATGTTTCATTAGCATGAATTGTTACAATTAAATATGTAACAGTTTGTTCTTGCTATGTTAATAATATTGTTCTCTAATTTTATTTTTGACGTTACCCATTTTATTGTTTCATAATTATAAGGAATTCCGCTGTACGATAATGCACCCGTAGAGCAAATGCATCACTATAACAACTTCCTGCAAATATTGTCCAGTACGAAAGAACTACTTATGAATAATCTCACTTTGTTATACTAAACTACTGTATAACAGTCTATTTACGTACCCCTACAAAGTATCCGGTCAGGACAGAAACCCAAAGAACAGCTGGTGGGTGGAGCGACGACATTGCTGGAGAGGTTATAGGAGATCAATATACAATCTACTATTAGTTGTAGACTTAACTAATACGATTGAATATTTAAATGATTTGCAATAATTGAAATTTTTAAAATTCAAGTTGAAGCCCAATAACGACTTAACAAATCTGCAGACGGTTCGATTAGGCTACCTCTAGAAATAACCCTAAGGCAGTCACAAGTGTTTGTCGTGGATTGTCCAATTTTATTTCCGTAGTTTGTAAGACGTATTTATACATTTCTTAAAAACATGGTTTGCTATATATTCTGCTAATATTTTTAATAAGTCCAAAAATTCACTACATTATTGTTCATCTCTCCCTATGTTTTTCAACTGTTCTATTGAACCATCGACAGGTAAATCGTACTCTTGGTTTTCAAGGTCACCTGGATTTTTTACGCTGTTATTCATCGCCATTTTTGATGGTTCACATTCTTCGATATAATTAGCAACGGAGTCCACTTCATTAATTGCCTGTCTTTAAAATTTCAGTTGCACCTTCTAATAATAATAATGATTCTATTCTATGAGTCACAGTTGTGGGTAATGGATGGTGTTAGAAACTGCCTAAACCTCTGATTAGGGAGATATATGATTCTACAACGTCTTTATTACACCTGGATGTCAGCAAGTACTGGTATCCTTCAAGCACCAACTCATCGAATAACCCCTGTAGACTACGGATTGAAACCATACATCCTACTTGAAAATGTTACAAGGTTTTTTTCCCAATAACTCGAGAAGTGGAGCATTAGTCATACATCTGATTTAAAATATGATCCTGTTCGTCCAGACAAGTGGCGTATGCACTTTATAGCTTATTAGTTGGATGAAGCGGGGCTCTTGAATTCAAAACATCTAACACGTCGCTATCAGCATTTTGAAAGTATCTAAAAGATGATTCCGAATCAGTTTTAGCACATGAGGGACTTCAGAAAAGACCAAATCATTCGTTTTTCAGATCATGGGTTTCGTACTGAAGACGCCTCTGGAGATATACCCATCCGGTTTTTAATTTCTCGTTAGAGCTTCCTTCGTAACCTAAATCCACTTTCCTCAACAAGTTTTGTAGCGACATTCAACATAAAAAACCAATAAACTAATCCGTCCACTGCAAAAACACTCTAAATATTACAAAACATGCCACGTCTAGCAAAACTCCACATAAACTTACACATCAAACTCATAACATCACTAAACTGTTTCACATATCGACACAAATTATACAAATAAAAGATGGGCCGCCTAGCATCCTGCAAAAATATTTCTCCATCACATTGCAGAACAATACATTCTACAGAACAACAAACATACACAAAAAATAATTTACTACCATAGATATGTAGATGGCATTCTACTGTTATACGGCAACAAATGGCAAATCAAACAAATACACAATACCATACATCAAAATTTGCGATTTACCCTCGAATTAGAAGACAACTATAAAATAAACTTTCTGGTCCTTAC
This sequence comes from Prosapia bicincta, assembly GCA_036971475.1. Lineage (NCBI taxonomy): Eukaryota > Metazoa > Arthropoda > Insecta > Hemiptera > Cercopidae > Prosapia > Prosapia bicincta. The sequence continues at coordinate 139,847,459 of JBAIZL010000002.1, forward strand.
TATCACCAAATACAATTTCAAAATATACAGACAACAAACAACCACTGATACCGTCATACATAACACATCTACAACTCAAACACACTACTTTTAACCATATGTTACACCACCTAATCATTATACCTGTGTAGCAAAAAGACTTTGACGAAAATACCAGTACACTAAAATACATTGCTCAACAAAACTGCTACCAACATATACTTATAGACAACATACTCAAAGAGAGTAAACATTAAAAGTAAACGACACCAACAAACCTCACAAAAAACAATAAATACATATCCCTTAAAAACCACAACAATCACATAAACACACATAATTCTTCCATATTCAGACAACTAAATTAGCAAATATCACACAAAACAACAAACACTTTAAGATAACACATTAAACCCTTTCAACAACAAACAGACAAATACAATCTATACGGTATAAAACAAAATAACGTAACGACTGTCCCAGCTTCTATATCGGCCAAACCAGTAGATCAATCAACACATGGTTCAAAGAACACATCAACAACATAGAAAACATCCAGCTACGCAACAAAAACATGCAACACACATACAGATACATACACATTAATTTAAAGGCTATCCACATATTAAACAATAGAAACAAACTAAGAACTACAGAATAATATGAAGTATACAAACATCACACAACAGATAGAGACAATATCTTAAACGACCACGCACTCTTTAATTTAACACCCTTTTCCATTGTATAGTAGACTCCAACCTAACCCCCCCCCACTACATTCATAAATCTTACTCTGATTAGTTATTTAATAATTATAATCGTTTAATCAGTTATTTCAAGATGATGACAAACGTATCATTGTAGTCTCCCTGACAGACTTGGGAAGTAGTTGTACCTCACCAACATTTCATCATTTCCTTTAATTTAGATAATACTAGAGTCCTCTGGGAAGAATTCATGGCTCTATGTCCTCAGTTATAGTCAATTAATCATGCCAAGCATACTGACTTGATTTGAAGCATGTGTTCATTTCAGTCGAACAGACATAGAATGTAGTTGTACCTCACCAACATTTCATAATTTCCTTTAATTTAGATAATATTAGAGTCCTCTGGGAAGAATTCATGGCCCTATGTCCTCATTTATAGCCAATTGATCATGGCAAGCACACTGACTTGATTTGAAGCATGTGTTCATTGCATTCGGACAGACATGGGATATAGTTGTACCTCACCAACATTTCATCATTTCCTTTAATGTAGATAGCATTAGAGTCCTCTGGCAATAATTCCTGGCTCTATGTCCTCAGTTATAGTCAATTGATCATGGCAAGCATACTGACTTAATTTGAAGCATGTGTTTATTGCAGTCGGACAGACATGGGATATATTTGTACCTCACCAACATTTCATCATTTCCTTTAATGTAGATAGCATTAGAGTCCTCTGGCAAGAATTCCTGGCTCTATGTCCTCAGTTATAGTCAATTGATCATGGCAAGCATACTGACTTAATTTGAAGCATGTGTTCATTGCAGTTGGACAGACATGGAATGTATTTTTACCTCACCAACATTTCTTCATTTCCTTTAATTTAGATAATATTAGAGTCCTCTGGCAAGAATTCTTGGCTCTATGTCCTCAGTTATAGTCAATTGATCATGGTAATCATATTTACTTGATTTGTAGCAATTTGTCGTACCATAATATTCATCACAGAGTTGCTTATGTATGTTCATTGTAAATTTATGTTATCAAATACAAATTAAGAGAAACTCGAAGAATTGCAAAGAGAAAAATGTGAAGGGTTTTTACAAACCATTTAGCAGAAATATTTCTAAATATACCAAGTGGGGTTAATGTGATATTATATCAGATATTGTACCAGTTTTATAGAGGCGGGCTCGGTTTTTTCCTCTAGTTATGTCCTTAGTAATGACTTTAGAATGAACCCAGCTGCTTTTCACAATGAACTTTCATTGCCATGTGTTATGCTTGATATAATGAGACTATGTATTTTACTACTTGGTTTAGATTTCACAACCATTTTCATTTTTTTTAATCTTTTTTTTACATTATTAAATCTCATTTGTTAATTATGGATCCGAGTTATTGTTTGTTTATTTATATTTATTCATGAGTGGGTTGCGGCAGTTTTAAAATTTAAACAGTCATAAAGTAACTTAGCAGATTAAACCATTCAGAAAAAAGTCTACCAGTTTATCAGATTATTCTCCTGGTAAAGAATACAGTGATTATGAAGTAGGAGATTTTGTAGAGTCTTGTCCGTGACTCAAAGCATTGAATAACTACCGATCTAGTGCAACACGCGTCTGCTGAATAAGTCACTAAGTAGTTGGTTTTTGCCAAATTAATGCCAAAAAGTGTAATTTTGTTCTAAATAGGTCCCATAATACTGTTAGTATTAAATATATCCCATTTACTAGAAATGTTAGACATTTACAACCAATAATGGATCTTCTACAACATGGATTGTCTACTTGTATTATTTACTGGCAGCACCTCACGTTTTCCCCTCCACGTATTACAAATATATCAATAGTCCCTAAACAATTCTCCCTGAAAATTGTAGAAGGGCCATGAAAAATTATTGTATACATTTTAGTCAGTTTTATGAAAGTGGTATATTGAAAAACACATTTATATACTTTAATATTTTTAATTACAAATTGGGGAAAATTTTAAAACTTAGGGATAATGAGTATAAATGGAAAAACTCAGTGAGATCCTCTATTATTAAATAATGATGTCACATCAAGGGATGAGATATTATACTCACTGGGGTGCAAAATGCCATCAGCTTTAGATCTAAGCCGCCAAACATCCCTAATATAATTTTACGGTATTAGACAAGCCTTACATAACTTTCTATGAAGTACGTAGGTATAATTATATTAGATAGTATAATTTTTAAAGGAAATCGTCCACATGCAAGTTTACCCTTATCTTATTTTGTAACCATAAAGGCGTTGTTAAGCTCCAATAAGCAGTAGAGACCAGGGCTAGTTGTAAGACGGGTAAGTTTAGGACTTATTTCTCCACGCACCACAACCGTGTGGAAGTAATCTGAGACCTAGATTCTTAGTTGTTTTGTAAGTGTTTGAGATTGTTTGTTGTAAAAAAAATTAAGTAAATAATTGTTGCTACAAGTATTAATGTATAACACCATTGCTCTAACTTCTAAGTCTTTAAGCACAAACCACGTCATTTGCCTTTTATCGAGCTACAAAACAAGCCGTTGTTTCATACTTTTACTTACTTTGGTATAGAGGGAGATTAGTTCCAACCTAAGGTGGCGTGAGAAGGTAAGTTGGCGAAGCGGTCTGGGTGCATGTTGACGCATCGCTTACTTACCCCTTATCCTTCTTATTTCGTTACTAAAACCCAAGTTACTATATCTTGAATCTTACATAACAGAGAAGGACAGTTAAGATGCCGGGTATTGTACAGATCCAGTGGCTTTCCCTGTAAAACAGCGGGAACCGGTTTGGCTTCTCTACTACAGAAGAAAACTATATGAGTGTTATACCAAGTGATGGAGAAACATCATAGTGGTTTAGGAGTAATTTGCTAAAAAAACTATTAGTATTCGACTCCATGCTGCATAAAGCCTTCTTGTTTGCAATAGTTCACCGTAAGTCCGCTGGTATGCAGCACCTAACGATATCTTTTAACAAGAATTATCACAACTGTTGACAACCTTGAAAGGCAAATTAGGCGGGAACTAATTCAGTACAAAGTCACTTCCAAGTGGTATTGGCGACCTTAAACACAATAAATACACCCATCTGGCCGATGGTTAAACACTTAATGCGAGAATCGCTGCGCTAGTCCCCACTCATGGGCCCGAATGGGCGGATGGGTGTCCCGGCAAACCACAGCAAACCTGACTCATATAGACCGATAGATAACCTTGTTGAATACGATGGGCAAGGTATTTGAAAAAAAACCTACACAAACGTATTAACATGCATATGCACACACACAACATACTGAGGTCTGAGCAACACGGCCACGCATCAGATGATGAGAGTGGTGGAGCATCCAACCAATGGTTTCAACAATTTCTGCTCGACAGGGGTAGTCTTCCTGGACATGGAAAAGGGGTTTGACCAGGTCTGGCACAACGGGAAACTACGATCTTAGTGAAACTAAGGGACTATGGATATCCATACGGGCTTATACACCTAGTTAGCTCATACCTGTGAAATCGTAAGGATTTGACAAACAAACTCCAGGAAAGCTCCTAGATCAGACACCATCACCACACAACGCAGATAAACCTCACGGAAAAAGCGATGAAAGTACCTTTCATCAAACAACACCACCGACACTTAGCAACAAGGTTCTACAAACAGACTCACGCGCATACAACATCCACACTCACTTCCTCACTGGGTAGATCAAACCCCACCCACAACACACACAGACGGCAGCTGTCCCGACTGACCACTTAGCTCCATAAGACAACGTTATAAATATACAAAATAATAGATTCTGCTTCACAGGTTTGTTCTAGGTGACGCAGGGGCACATCTCCAGTGTTTCAGCTTAGCCCCAACGGAAGTACTAATTCGATTGCATGCATTTTCAGTTTCGAGAAGGCAGCAGAAGAGGTTCAAATTGTTCCTTCTTGAGACTCAATAACAAGGTGTTTGTAAGGTAATACTATTAGGTAACTATTAGCACCACGTCATTTTACATTACATTCTGCTACGTATATATAAAAATCTGATATTTCATCGAAATGTTGGTAAAAATTAGTTGGTTGAAAATTTCTCCCCTTTCACATTAACCAAAGTCGAACACTACTCAATGTCCCAATGATTGTTAAACTGTAGAAGATAATTTTAAAATGAAAGCAGCGGATGACTATACAAGATTTCTTCTTTAGTTCCGTATCAGACATGTCTTGTTAGGTTGAATATTTCCAGATATATGACGGTTTAAAAATGAAAATAATGGTTTCAGCTGTCCTGGAATTGTAAAATCCCCTCATCCCTTATAATATATATTTATAAACATCTTTAACAAGTAGTAAGTTCTATTCCAATCCTAAATTTTATATTAACTATAAGTATTAAATAAAGCGACTGCATCGTACGTTCTTTTCGTAGGAACAGCAGTAAAAATATTGCTGTCAAGCTGTTAATATATACTTAAAAGTGTTTAATTTTTCCCAGATATTCTAGATCCCCCATTCCCTATTGGATTATATAGACTATGTGTTAGATCCTACAGGAGAGCCTACAATTTGTTTGTAAAGTCCATTGTTAACTGAAAGTAAGCATTATTAGGTAAACTTTTAACTAATTCCAGAAAGGCTCCATTAAACATAGTGACTTCTCCTATTAAATAACTAAGTTTTTAAACTATTAGTACTAAGCATACGGGAGATTTAGTGAATAAAGTTGTAACATCAAGGGATGACAAATAACATTCATTGGGGACCGAAATACCCACAACCTCAGATTTATGATCTCAGCTGTACCTATTAGGGATAGTTGTACAATCTTACAAATAGTACAAGACTTACCTTTAAAGTAATTTTGGTCATTTATAAAATAAGATTTTCCGGTTCTAGAAATTATGGCATGCTTTCTTTTCAGAAGCCTGTTCCCGACGTCTGGATCTGTAACCAGCAAAATGTGTTTATAATTTCCATATATAGTTTTACACTTAATATGTCATGGTAGATTCCGCCCCTTCAACTCAAAAGCAGGTAACTACGTCCACAACTCTCCTAAACAAATAGTATACTGAGCAATAGCAGGGGCAAAGTTTGAAGCGTGATATTAAAGAAACATTTTTAGGTGCTTTTATGCTTTAGGTAAAAAAGTATTAGAATTAGTTAGAATGCAAATGGAGAGGATAATATTGACAAAAATAGAAATTTATCAATGTTAACAATGCGTAACTATATAATGGTAAAAACCTCTTGTTTTGATAATATAATAACAGACAAATCTGCAAATAGTATAAAACTTACCGTTAATATTTAACTTTCAGACCTTTTAAAAAAATTATTTTCCGGATCCAGAAGATGTCGTAAGTTTTCCTTTCAGAAGCCTGTTTCCGACGTCTGCGTCTGTAAACAGGAAAATGTGTTTATAATCTCAATCATTATGCTATTTATAATAGAACTTTATCAAACACTGCAAATATAATAAAGATCCGTTTCTATTCTACGAGACACTACCAGGATTTTAACTTAATTTAAAACAATATTTTGGTTAAAAACAAAAACTGTAGATTACATTATTTCAGCAATGACAACCAAGGAGCGACCCTAAACGCCTTATATAATGAGAAATTATTGACCGCCATAATTAGAAACGAAAAAAAGGAAGCGAATAAATAATAATAAACAAACAAAATAGTCCATCTCTAAATTTCCAAGGAAACTCTCTTTTTATTTTGCCACTTAATATTGTGATTATTAATTATTCACTATAACAATAGTTTATGACTAGCCAAACTTTAAATTTTGTAAATTTGTAAAAACTTACTGAGACAGAACGTTTTCAATCGCATGTGGCGATGTTCATCAGTGTCTTCTGCTTGTAGATGTTGGGTCAAGCGGTGACTGTTTTAAAGGCAGGTTTTCGATAATATCAAAGAGTATGTCTGATTTGCATTGGGTTTGTTCGTTTAATATGTTTGTACTTTGTGTTTTTGTGTGTCTGTAAATTTCAAATTTTGTAAATGTTTAATTTACATAAAACAAACCTTTATAACTGTATACAAAAATAAAGACTTACTGAAACAAAGGGATTTCCTACTTCACCTAAATCTCGCCAACACAATCGGACACGAACTCACAACAAATCATAATAGACCCTAATAATTGGGCAACAAATAAACTAAAAAACAATAAAAATAAACACAACAAAAAGTATAATCAACTATTATGTAAAACAAAAACACAATATACTCTCAACCCACACAAAAATTCTACCTCCGTACATTTAACCTCACTAATAACAAATTCACACAGCACGAAATTAATTTAATAAACAAAGGCCAGAAATAGAACCTACATTAAAAATCAAATAATATTATATATGGAAACATTATACTACTAACTGAAACAGCAACACACACAACCGTCACCAATGACCAAAACTTACTTCAACATGACACAAAAAACTTAAAAAACACAAAACATAACCAAAAAAACGTGAACAAATTAATTAAAATCGCAGCAAACATAAAACCTAAAAGCTACACTAAACATCACACTCACCACAGCAGAAAAATGCAACAACACAGTAATTGTTATTACAAAGAGTCTAAATGACAAAATCAATGAATACATAATAAATAATAATATAATACAACTAAATACAGATCCAATTGAGAAATATCACAGAACCATTAAACAACTAATTAATACATCTAAAAACATTATCAATAAAAACAAAAAAATCCCACCTAAAACAGATCAACCCTAAAGCACCTACCCTCCGCGCTCTTCACAAAATTCACAAACCCAATGTTCCCAACCGAGCCATCATTAACTACCAGAATGCCCGTGCACATAAATTAGCAAAGTACATGGACAAAATAATCAGACAATCCATAAACTTAAACACAGAAACACACATAAAAAACAGAACAAATCTCATAAATAAAATAAAAGACAAACATACCACACAACTCAACACTACTGTCAATCGACATAACAAATATGTACACCAACATACCCATATCCGTAACCTTCAACATCCTAGAGACCCAATTAACACAGAATAACATACCAAAAACCCATCCGAAATCCTAAACATTCTCCAAACCATCACCAAATTAAACTATTTCACTTACAATTCAAACTTCCATTAACAACCAGATGGTCTATTCATGGGAAGTCCTATCAGCAGTGCCCTAAGCGAAATTTCCCTACAGCACATTAAAACAGCAACATAATCACAAGTAATACACACACAAATTCATTTAAAGGCACAGGCAAGTCGTTGATATCATAACACTATACAGAGGCAACACCTAACAATGCGTAAAACTCCACACCTACACTAATAAAATACACCCAAAAATCAAGTTCACCTCAGAAATTGAAACCAACCTATCAATAAACTTCCTTGACCTCACCATAACAAAAAGCCATACACAAAAACAGCTTCTACATTTACAGGGAACCCATAACAATAGACACACTTATCCACAACACCCCAAACCACCCTAGCCAGCACAAACACGCTGCATTCAGACTTAAAGAAGTTTCCAAGACCTTAGAAAACCTAAACCTAGTACTAAACGATATTAAATATTTAACATAAACAAATGGCTACAACACCACAATTATAGACAAATTGCACAATCTACAAAAAACACTAAAATAAACACTACAGAGAGGGAAAACAAATACATCACTACACCATACACAAACAAAACATCAAATAAAATAGCTCACAAATTTCAAAAAAAGAATACAAAATAGCATACAAAACTAATACTAATTTACAATACAAAATACTGCATGACACCTACAACAAAGATAAACTACAAGCCCCAGGCATATACAAACTTAACTGCGACGAATGCAACACATTCTACAGTGAGCAAACAGGTCGCAGTTTTAAACAAGGAGTCGAAGAACACAAACAGAACCCCAACCTAACATTATACCTAACAATCACCTAAAAGAAACCGGACCCAAATACACAGACATTTACCATAAATTTGGTAAATAGAATGTTCACACAACAACAAAAAAGGGCTACATCTCATCACACTAGAACAATATGAAATTTAAAGACACACAAAAACACATAGTACAAACATTATAAACGAACAAATTAAATACAAATCCCACATACTCCTTGATACTATCGAAAAACTTTATAAAGTCTTTAAAACCATTGTATTTGGCTGGCTTGTGTGAAGGTGCCGGTGTGTAGTTAATTAGTGGGCGACTGGGTGTGTTTTGTTTGTGGATATTAGGAAATGGTTTCTTGGAGTTCTATTTGTTTGTAGTATTTCTTTTTTTCTGGTTTCATGATTTCGATGCATTTATAATTTGTGTTTGATATTTTCGTGTAGGGTCTACATGGAGTTTGGTCATGTTGGTTTTTGTCATGAATAAAATTTCTTTATTATCAACGCTTTGTTAGTTCATTGTACTACAGAATTACCATTATCTGTATTTATAAAAATTGAGGTTAGTTCCGTTAGTATGGTAGATTTAAGGGCCGTGTGTTTATTATTTGTGCTTGGTTCGGTGTTTAATGTGTTTATAAAGGACATTTTATATTCAAGGCCTTCTCCAAACGTTAATTTTTGGTTGTATTTCTTGGGGTGTAAGCTGTATTATAAGTCATTTGTTTACATCCTAATTAGTTTATAATAAATTCTATATTTATGGTGTTTATTGCGCGTGGGTAAAACTGGTGGTGGGTGTAGATGTGTTATTGTTTTGAGTTAAGAGTTATGTTTGTGTCTGATACTCTGTTGCTGTCTATGTGTATGTTCTTGGGTTTATTGAACGATTTCTTCGTGTACTAATATCAAAGTATCAACGATTATGTTTAACTATTGCGTATATAGGTCATTAAGTAAAACCAATTTATCCAGCTTTATATGTAATTCTTTGAGAGTTTTAGGATATCTTAATAGTTTAAACAACTATGTAAATAACACACAACTAGAAAATTAATAAAAAAATATAGGCTTCGGTAATGTATCGAAAAAAATTGTAGAAGATGCTTTATCTAAAAAAAAGTAATTGAATTGAATATACATACGATGTGTTGAAAGATTATTACGTCGTTTCATTTCTAATATCAAGTTTAAATTGCTTCAATTTTCTACGTAATTACAAAGCAGAATCAATTCATTACTATTTTTGTATAATTTTAGGTAAATAGGCCTATTTTAATAATTTATTCGGTAAATAATACAGAATTCTTTGTAAAAGCTTAACAATATTTTCATGTAAAGATATTAACAATTACTGATGTATGGTTGCCTGGTATCACGCGTTAAGGTTACATTATAGTTTCCATGGAAAGATTCATTGATACATTATTGTTTCCATGAAAAGATTCATTGTTCCTGGAACCTAGGCTTATCGCTACAAATAAGGTAATTTTATCTGGCCACATAAACGTTTTCCCTTTTTTAATAAGATTTTATGGAACATTTTGGTAGTAAATGTTTTACTTTAGATTTGTTAACGACAAATTTTCCCGTTAAAATGCTTCGAAATATGCAAAAGCAAGTCATCAATATTCAATTGGCTTCTTAAACATTACACACACATAAATATAGCATAAACTCCAAACTCCAAACTTAATTATTTCAAATAAAAACCCACTGTAGTGTTCTTCTCTGTTTTATTTCTAATCCCGTAGTTAAAGGTCTGTGTTTATTTTACCCAATTTTGATTCACTGGTGTTATAATGTTCTTTTCACTCAAAATGGCCCCTCAAACCTAATTTATTTCGTAGCACAAACAATGTTATTCCTATGCAGGTTTTCCAAAAATCAATTTCCTAAATCTTAAAGCAATCATAGTCAATTATAACATAGCCCTTACACACACATGTAACCTATAAAAGTAACCAATTTAACAACAAATGTAACAATTTTACATTGTGCAAAACAGTTTTAGTTTGGATTTCTTATGTATATATATATATATACAGTCAAAATCGTTTATAACGAACTTCAAGGGACCGGCAGATTTTGTACGCTGTAGCCAGTGTTCTCTTTAAGCGGTACTATTGGTTATAACGAACAGTTTGTTATAAACGACATTACACTATAATGGCCATTTCACTAGTTATTGACAGTCAGTTCGTTATAAATTTATGATGCAAAAATTTTGAACAATCCATACCTACAATATATACATATGTATGTAAGTACAACATACATAATATGTATTGAAATGAGTACAGGTAGTCAATAAACAATAGTCATAATGTAATAAGTTGTGAAAATCTTTGTATTTTAAAAATGTAGACATACATAATATGTACATAATGTATGTATATGTACTACTTATGAATTTATTTTAAACAACGAAAGAAAATAAAATATTTACATACATACATATGTATTCATTTTGAATTAAACAAAAAAATCTGTAATTTTTGTTTGACGCCTTCCTTGTACTTCTGTAAAAAACATTTTCTCGATTGAAGTGGAAACAACCAATAAGGATTCTTTTACATTTTGCGAAGTTTCGGAAGTCTGAATAAACGCTCTTATGGTGGAACAAGCAGCATACGCTTCCGCAACAGTAGGGATTTTGCCGAAATCTTTCGATTCTTCGCCAGCCTCATCAGTATTTTCTTTTTCCGTTTGATAACTCAGTGCGATATCATTATCTGATAGTTCTTCGCAAGTTATGATTTCGTCATCCACCTGCACATAGTCATCTGCAGAGCAGCCAGAGCTGAGAAGGGAAACGGCATCCTTCAAATGTGTTGGTGTAATATCTTCGTATGTGATTCCTGGTTGTGGGTCCTTAGTTAGACCGGAAACACGAAAACAGTTGGTGATCGTTTCCTTCCGCACAGAATCCCATGCCTTGGATACCATTAAAATAGCGTCAAGAATACTAACTTTCGTATGGTCATTATTTTCTCTTTTCTCGATGATTTTATACACCAATTCTTTTCGAAAGGATACTTTGAGACTTCGTATAACGCCTTGGTCCATAGGCTGCAGTACGGACGTACAATTCGGAGGTAGGAAAACGAGTCTTATTTGTTTTAGCCTGTCAACTGGAGGATGGGCTGGGCAATTGTCTACAATTAAAACAATATGTTTGTTTTGTTTTAAAAGTTCGCTGTCCCATTTTATCAACGTGTTTTCAAAAATAGTCGAAGTCATCCAGGCTTTTTTATTAAAATCGTAATCAACAGGGAGATTTTTTACGTTTTTAAAACATCGTGGCATTTTGCTTTTTCCGATCACCAAAAGCTTCCTTTTTATGGAACCAGACATGTTGGCAGCAACAAGAACAGTAACACGCTCTTTGGACAACTTACCACCAGAACATTTCTCTCCTTTAAATTTCAAAGAGTGATCAGGTGTCAGTCTAAAAAATAATCCCATTTCATCAGCATTAAAAATGTCCTCATCGTTGTAGCCGTCCCTGAGTTTAGGCCACACATTTTCAACCCAGTCATTTGTAATTGATCGATCAACTACTGCTGACTCACCTGAAATTTTTCCATGAACAATGTTGTGGCGAGATCGGAAACGTTGAACCCAGGAAGCATTACACTTAAACGAATCCTTCTTCAAAAGCTTAGCGAAGGCTTCAGCCTTTACCTGAAGCATGGGCCCACTCACGGGTATATTGTTTGCGCGTTGTTGTTTGAACCAATCGAGCAAAGCATTTTCAATGTCCGCGTGATTGGAAGACCGAACGCGTTTTCCTTTTTCGCACTTGTTAAATTGCGCAACAATTTTCTCTCGGCGCTTAAGCATTCCAGCAATTATTGAGCGTGACGTTTTAAATTCACGCGCAATCGAACTCGCGGAATCACCGGAATCAACTCGACAAACGATACCGAATTGTTCTTCAATTGTAAATTGTTGCCGTGACATGATTTCGTGTATGAAGACAAGAGACAACTGAACTGAGGAACACTTGGGTGAAATGGTAAGGCGAACAAAACCTTTGTTTTCATTTCGCAGAATATAAAACTCGGAATTGTACGCTGTAACCAATATTTCAACTACTCAGTGTTCCAAGAAACGTGTTCGCTCTAACCGATGTGTTCGTAGAAAGCAATGTAAATGCTTTTTCCAGTATGTCATTTTATGGTTCCGACCTTTTTGTTCGTTATATCCAGTTGTACGTAATAGCCGGTGTCGTAAACGATGTTGACTATATATATATATATATATATATATATATATATATATATATAATTTTTATTCAGTTTCATTACAAAACTTAAGTCTGTCAATTAAACAGGTTATAAACTCTGTGTGCCTGTATAACTGTGTATCTGTGTTGTGTCTGTGAATTACAATCAATGAATTAAAAATTCAGCTGGATTTGCCGGCAGGGACGTCCATTGTGTGTGTGTGTGTGTGTGTGTGTGTGTGTGTGTGTGTGTGTGTGTGTGTGTGTGTGTGTGTGCGCGCGCGCGCGTGTGTGTGTGTGTGTGTGTTTGTGTATTTGTGTGTGCAAGTATTTGTGTATGTGTGTGTGTGTGTGTGTGTCTGTGTGTGTGTGTGTGTCTGTGTGTGTGTGTGTGTGTGTGTGTGTGAGAGAGAGAGAGAGAAATTGAGGGAGAGAATTAAAACACGAATACAAACACAAATAAATCTATATCATAAGGCAGCGCGATCCATAATTTCTCACGCTGATTTAAGAACGACTTACACTTTTACCAGTTATTTTAGTTTAACTAAATATTTTTGTAAAATGACATGATATTCGGTAAACACCTTCAACACTTAATGTAGAATAATCAATCACAAATGAGTAAAACTGCTCCAAAACTGTTGGAATTTATTGCTTATATTATGGAAATGAATGCCCGATATTATCTATTATAAAATTCACAATTTAAGCTTTGCCAAGATCTAAATTAATGAATTAGAAATGACAACACCAGACTACAAAATTACGTTTGCTTACATACACTAGATAACGTAAATGCTTGTTTCAAGCGCTAAATAAACAGAATAATATAATAAGTTAATATAAAATAACACTCAACAAAGTCATTATCTTTCTTGTAGCACCACTATAGGTTATACTCTATTTATAGGTAATATTATATAAACAACAGGTTATAATTCTCTATACATTCATGTGTCGGGAAAACTACAAGTTGTCTTCTAAGCCAGTAAGATTTAATCGAAGGCTGGAGTTTTATTTTAAAATATTTTTTTTTTCTTTTCCCTCTGTAACACAATAGCTCTGGCTCTAGGCTACGACATTGAAACCCCATGTTTGCTGAGGTAAACATATAGGACTTGCCTCAGGATTAGTGGCGAGTGGTGTTAGCGCGCTGTGGCGATTAACCTTGTGTTTTTAGAACATAGATAGGCCTATGCCCAAGAAATTGTATTCGTTTCAAAGTTTCCACTATTCTATATTTAGCGCAACATGACTACCATCCTCCAAATTCTGTAATACCAAAAATGCAATAGTTTTCAAATTTGCGAAAAATAATTATTTCTTTTTTTTAAAAGAAATATTTATTTTTCGCAAATTTGAAAACCTTAACATTTTTGGTAATACAGATTATGGAGAATGGTATCACACAGTCATGCTATGCTAAATAATGAGATTTTTAACATATTTTAAATATATATTCATACGTAACATATTCGTAAAAACTTACTTTTTTAAAATCAAGTATAAAACTACACTTTTATCATTTTCACGTTTTAGTTATGTTTTGGAGACGTAGAATATCAACAAATATTTTAGACTAGGTTGAACATTGAAAACTTTTAGTCTATTCTTATTTAATTATTTTTCGTACAAAAATCCCATTGGTAAATGACTACTTCCTTCTAAGTTGGCACAATTTTTCGTGAGCCCAACCCTCACACATTCGACACAGTTTTCAGTCTTCTTCAAAACTCTCGCCGCAAATTATGTAGTGAGTGACATCGTTAGTCTTGTTTGGGATAATTTCGTCGTTATTATTTAAACCTTTCTTAAACTTATACCTTTGTAATATTTCCTCATTTTGTTTTCCACAACTTTCATTTTCAATGAATGAACCATCATTTCCCCATAGATATAGCTCTGGTCTATTCCCCTAATGAGCTTCTTGGAAGATTGTATTTTTTACTTGTTTCCCTTATTGTCATTTTTAATTTTAAACATGTTCTATTGTTCTCTTCTACAGTCTTTACTATTTTCCTCTCATTATTCTCATTTGTCTTTGGTAAAAACATCTTTGACTACAGTTTTAATTGTAAATATTTTCAGATTAATTTTTGTCCGATACCTTCCGAAAGTACTTTGTCCGATACCACCCAAACGGCAATTGACATGGATCCAACTATAGAGAAGTTACTAGTTTGCGTAGGAATTCATATAGCCATAGAACAAAATACACATAAATGCTTACATTTACTGAAGTTATAATCTCCCAAACCTAACTTTGTACTGCAACAAACACGAAAAAACAAACAAAAACATGACACTGCAACTAAACGACGCAGGGATATCACATAATATGGTGACAACGGCTCTGTTTTCTTTAAAGAAATAATCTGATGGCAGGACAGGTGCTGCCTTTCGTCGTTTGCTGGGTAAACATGATTGTTCCGATAACATACGACTTTCCCCTATATTGACTAAGTATAACAGTCTCGTTTAGTCAATATTAATTGAAATAAATAAATTCAGAAATAAACACTGCCTGTATGTTTTGTGGTAAATCAAAATAACACAGCTGTATCTTATGCTAAACAGAACAAGCCCACTTTCACTACGGGCCGCCACTACTATATACGTATCTATGTTGCGCAGTATACTCACGTACGCTTCACACGTCTATGCAGGCAACTCATGCACACGCAGGCTCCTGTTATTCCAAAATAATCACGAAGGCACCTAGTTGTACAATATTAACACTGCTTCAGACTGACTTAAAAATGCCTATCATCAAGTAACACCTCCTACACTTAGCCACAAGGTTATACATACAGGCTCATGAACATACAACATCAACACTCATTTCCTCATTGGGCAGATACACACCTACCCACCCACGACACACACAGACGGCCGCTGTCCATATTGCCCGCTTATCTCTAACCAAATTACAAAAAATTAAAATATGTATACTAACAGATTCAGGTTCATAGTTATGTTCCAGCTGACATAGGGGCACATCCCCAGGATTGTAGCCTAGCCCTAACGGAAGTACTAATTTTGACTGCATACCTTTTCAGTTTCGAGTAGGCAGCAGAAGAAGAGGTGCATGCCACTTCTGTAATAGATTCACTTACAAGGTATTTGTAAGTGTAACCTGACAGGGATATTTCATCCCGCTCTTAGCGCGACACGTCACGTACTGTTTCATTTCACTATCTCCTGATTCTCCATGGAAAGAGTTTATGAGCTTGGTACATGGGCAATCAATCCCGTTGCCTTCACTCGTGTTAGAGATACTAACCGCAACGCAGTGAGACGGAGGTAGCTCGCTAGAGGTTGGTTGTCACGAGGGCTGGGCGGTCTCAGGGGTTCCCAAACCAGACTTACAAAAATATAAAAAAACAATAAATTACGTGTAAAAAATGTAAATAACTTGACACAATTTTGTAAAACTATTGGCACCACCTCGTTCTACGTTAAATTTAAACTAATAATCTACGTGATGCGCAAAAATGCTTTATTTAAACGATTTACAGGAACTTACAAACTCATTATTTCCTGTCACGAATAAGAGGAAAAGCTCTGTCAAAAGTGCATTGTCAGAGCGGGCTGAGGAGTTGTTCATATTTAATATTTTCTAAACCTTACGTAGTATTTACAGTTGCAGTCCAAGTTGTATCTTGACAACATTCGACCAAGATGTAACTGCTAGGGCAGTCACTATCTACGTGAACATTTTATTCTAACTTGGTACAGCTGCGCAAAATGTAGATTACAAGCTGTCCTCAAAGACGATTAAATTAAACTAATTTTATAACTCCTGACAATGAGTTAATTTCAGTCGTTATAAAATTGGATTTAAATAGTATAGGCAAAGTTATATCTATGTTACGTCAACAAAATTGCTAAAATGTTATACCTGACGATGTACAAAGTCAACGGAAACACAAAACCTAATTCCTAGGTTCCACAAATTTGCAAAAATTGCAAAATAACTTTGTTACACACATAAACCCTATACACTGGAGGTTTTTATAAAACATACCCCTGTTATATAATACAAATGTATATAGCTTCAAAGTATTTTATAAGGATAGATTTGGTTGTAACACAAACCAGATAAACTCTACGAAGGTAGGCTATTACACTCTTTAGGAGAACCCTAAATTTAATATTTCTATCATAACTCTAGTACATTTATTAAACAAACCGACTACATCACGCGTTCTATTCGGAAGAACGGCGGTGAAATTATCATACTCAAGCTGTTAATATAGACTTAAATGTCTTTTACTTTTTCCAGATCTCCCATTCTCTATTGAATTATATAGGCTAGGTATTAGATCCCACAGGAGAGCCTACAATTTGTTTGTAAAATCCATTGTTAACTTAAAGTAAGTATTATTAGGTAAAATTGTAACTAATTCCAGAAAGCCAGCTTCATTAAACTAAGTGAGTTCTTCTATTAAATACCTAAGTTTAAACTATTAGTTGCCACGGTTAGAACAATGTAATTTGTAAAGAAAATAATATTACATGGTTTTAAACTTTACGCTCCATCTTAGAATTTGCCCCTTCAATTATAAAACATTCACCAAATATTCTAAGAATGCGTACGAGCAAATAGAAAGTGCACTGCTTGTAGCTAATTAAACAAATTATTTTAGATGTTTTTGTCCTTTAAATAAAAACTATTACAGGTATTCAAACTGTAAATAAAGAGGAATAAAAAGGTAAACATACAAGCATAACAATGTGGACAAATATGATTACAGTTGTGCCTCCATATCCGCGAGTAATAAGGACTAGGTGTGTTAAATACTATACTTACAGACAATTACAGTATACGGTGGTACATGTACATAGATACGGGACATGCATATGTACATTACATACTGTATAATTTGTAAAATATTACAGTACAGTACATAAGTGTTGCTATATACAGAAGGGCCATTGTGAGTGTTGTTTGTACTTACCATCTCGTAAAAAAAAAAAAAAAAAAAAAAAAAAAAAAAAAAAAAAAAAAAAAAAAAAAAAAAATCACGTAGTGTACAGAACTCCATTCCCCTTGCAGCCACCAACAACAAATCTTTGTTATCAAACGCGGAGGCAGTTATTTGACTTTGGGAAGTTCTTTAATAGAGCTGTACAGAGAGTATATATGTGTGAAATGATGCACTTCACAATTTACACGTTAAAAATACTACGTACGAAAAGAAGTTTTAAGTTGATGTTGAGAACAAGAAAGATTTACTCAGAAACAACTTCACCTGAAAATGGAGAAGACTCGATAAAGAACGGTCTCTTACATTTAGTGATGCTGGCGATAACTAGCACTTTATTTCTAATTGAAAATACATTGTGTAGGAAATTGATTTTCGTTCATTTCATAGAAGAGTTGCTGAAGAGGCTGCATCTTTATATGGCAATTATATGATTTTAAGAACTTCTTCAATAAATCTGTGCAGAGAGAAGGTTATGCTTGTGGGAAATGGCACACTTTATAACAAACACGTTAAAAAAATTATCAAGAACAAAAAGATGTTTTAAGTTAAAGTTAGGAACAAGAAATATTCTTAGTCAGAAACATAAAACCACTTCATATGGAAGTGGAAAATACTCGGTGTTGGAAAAAGAACTGTCCAATGAATTTGACGCTAATGGAGAAGTTGAAATAGGTTTATAATGGGTTTATTGGCAAAACGATAATGCCACATGCTTCACTGTCTGTAAGCTGTATGCTGCCTTATAGGTCATGTGAACACCATTGCATGCCTAGGAAGTAATAATTCTACATGTAAATTGAAATCAACTACCATTTAAACACTCTTTATCTACGCGAATAAAGGGTTATACCAGCAAAGTTCTGATACCTCACACAATGACAAAGAAGGTAGTTTACAAGATAAGGTTTCCTACAAGAAAATTATTCTACAAAAAAAAAAGAATTTACACAAAAATGTAATATACAAAAAAACGAAATCTACAAGAAAACTAATATAATAAAAAGCAATCTACAAGTAAGTGTTGTCTACATGAAAAGAATGGTTATCTACAAGAAGAAGTAATTTATAGGAACATGTAAAATAAAAGTAATCACAAATGCTATTTTAGTCGAGATTTGTAAAATAGCAACGAACAGAAAAGGTTTATTTTAAAATAAAAGATACGAAAGCGACGACGCTAAACGCGCGAGCCATGAGTCACTTACCTTACAACTATCAATTATATATGAGTGGTTGAAAATAAACTGATAAGTTTACGAAATCTCACAAGATGTAGATTGATAAAATGCACTGAAATACATTTTGGTAAAACATATATTACCACAATAACGCCTCACGAGTGTACAATACATACGCCCTTGGCAGTAAGGCAGTCCTATGCAGTAAGGCAGTTCTCATTAGGGAATACTATTGTCCTATAAAAGTACTGTTGCTATAGTAGGGTGAGGAACAGCACACGGCGTTAGTTCCATTATTCTTTATTGATTTGTCTTAAAGCCCATACTTTACCGTCTAATTACTCGTTTACGAATTGTTAAACGTTTTTAGACTGACAAATTGTTTTGTACACACTAAACAACTATCAATATTGTGAAGTCTCAAGGTATGTGAAGTCGTCTCTTTAAATTCTGTTGCAGTCTCTAAGTGGGAACATTTATTATCTCTGTTGTAAGTGAGGCCAAGCAGGGATGTAACACTTTCCATGACGGAATGTCGGCTCAACTCAACACTTCGTTTTAAGCAAGTCAGAAGACGATAGAATGAAATGTTACTGTAGGCAATAATTTACAGAATTTCTACATAAATGCTTTGAGTTTCTTCAATGCGTTACTCAGTTATTGATTATTTTTTAATAAAATCAAGACCGCTAGCGATACCTTGTAAGAAAAAATAATTTTTAATAAGTGCGCCAAATTTACTGAACAAGGAGCCATTGCGATGTTAAATTTCAGGTTGTGTCTCGACAAAAGACATCCTACAACGCTAAATCTAAAGCCGAAAGAACCTCTAAGAGTAAATATCAAGCTAGAAACGTTTACTTTATAGTATAATAAATTTACCTTCTCCATTCACTTGAGTTCAAGTTCTTTTATTTTCCAAGTGTAAAGGTCTACAGGTACCCGCCATTTTCCTTTCCAGAGTAAAACTTTAGGTCCAGCTTGCGGCACGTGTAAAGCTTTATTAGTTCATGCGTGAATCTTCATCTGGAACAAATAATTTCATTTACGGCTTTCCACTAAATTTAGAGTTTATGTTTACATCGTTTTCAATGTTAATTCCTATAAATATAGAAATTATCTATATGCGAAATGCATATATTTAATACCTATGTATAGTTATTGGGAACTATGTGATGAAATTTATATAGAAACTACAAACAATAATAAATAAAATAAAATCTAATAATTTAAAAAAAATTTAATTCTTTACCTGGACTAAAATCACAACTTAGGCCTACTAATATATCTCAGACAATTGTCTGGTCATAAGGAAATATTGCACTCTATTTTGTGTTTTAATGCATTTCCTTAAGGGAATTAGAGTGTGTACAATAAACTATAAGCCTGATACTATTGAATATGGATATTTTTATATTAAAACCCGGCATATCCTAGCGGTACCATATTACATGCAATGCTAAAAACATTTTTCTAAACCATTAGGCAAAACTAAATTTAGTTTTAGATTGATTAAGCAGTTGGCTATACTGTAGTCAACATTTTGCCAAACTTCCCAGCTAATCAGTCACAGTTTGTTTGTCACTGTTATTGTTTGAACTTCATATGTGATTTTTCTTTGATGAAAATGGATTGTGTTTTCAAGTAAGTACTAAAATATACAAAAATATAGTAGTAAATTAGAAAAATACTGAATGAACTTATATCTAGATATATTATGCTTGTTTTAAATTGCAATTGGTGATATTACTTGCATCAAAACAAACATAACCTCAATTTCTGTTGCTGCTCTTAACATAGCGCTTGGCATTAGGCATGACATTGCTGTTTTTAGGATGATAATTTTATCTCCAAATGAATATTTCATTATATATATATATATATATATTTATCTATTTATTCTCATTTACGTGTGTGTGTATGTGTACATATATATTCATATATTATACACAACATTTTATTTGCAGAGATATTACATTGGAGCAAGCATTTCTCATTTTAGAACAGGATGAAGATATGCATTTTGACGGAATACTCATTGAACCGCCTGAAGCTGTAGTTTTAACTGACGAAGATTCCGCTGATGAAGATGAAGTTGGCTTTGTAGATAACGTGAGTGGACGACAGCTTAGATCAGGGGCTGAAATATTTTCTCGGAATGAGAATGTCGTAATTACATACTTCTGTAAGTAATTTGAGAGAAAATAATGGGGAGGAGGTCACTCCTGAAAAGTCACATCCAAAAAAAGAAAAGGTGTGAGGGTAAAGGTGTAAAGAAGAAAGCAAGAAAACCATCTACATGGTTAAAAAATAATTTAACTCATAAAACTGTACTTTTCCCTGATAGTGACTATACTGCTTTTCGTACGCTTAGACCGGTAGAAGCCCGTTTGAACTATTCTTCAATGAACCGATTATTGAAAAAATGATACTCGAATCCACAAAATATGCCTTGTTTAAAAATGAACCAGATCCACTTTTGAGTCCATATGAGATGAAAGTCTTTATTGGCATACTGATTGTTACTGGTTACAATACACTCCCTGGGAAAGACCACATTTAGAAAGTAAAATCTCTAAAAGGGTTGGGAAACTCACATATTGGGCTACCAGGCTACCACTGCAAACGAACGTAGGCCTTATAATTCTTCTACACTTTACTTTAAAAAGCACAGCGAGTTCGAAACGACTTTCCGGTTTAACTACTCATACGACGCTAAAAACTGCCTTCGTTGTCTTCAGCTTCCCTGTATGACTACTCCTCCTCTGGTAGTGAGACTTCCTCCAATCACAAAATTCTTAAGATACGTTGTGACCTATCATACGATATATTCTTGCTGGTATTTTCCAATGCCAATGGTCTTCCTAGCTGCATTTTCACGTCCTTTCACTGTTTGTATTCTATTTCTCTTCCAAATGAACAAAACTGTCCCTTCTTTAGAATGGTTTTTCTTTACACATTCTAGTTATTAGGTATTTGGATAGGGCATAATATTTGTAGCTAAATCCTGTTTGTTTAGGATTTATGATTAAAATTTTATATATTTAAATTTATATATATATATATATATATATATATATATATATATATATATATATATATATATATATATATATACTTATGATAATGTATTACATTAAAAAAAAAAACACGACAATAATACAAAATGACTGGAAGTTATATTTCGTGCTACAAATATGTCGACGTGTTCTATTGCAGATTATTTTTGCATTTTAAGGCTCTGCTTCATTTACTTCATTTGAAATTTTTGCTGTAATTTTGAAGTTCTGGTTTGATTGTTTACTGGATTTTTCTGCCTGGTCGGCGTTTTTTTACTGGTCGGCTCTACTTTTATTCGCTATAATGATGTTTCACTGTTGCTTCGTCCGTCTTCTTCCGCACATCCCGGGAGGAAATCTTTCTGTCAATGTTTTATATCTCGTAAGAATTTATGGAGTTGAATTTATCTCGTCTTTGAATGCAGTTAAACTTCAGTAACCTCAATTCTGTTGTACTCACGTTTGTTAATATCTTGCGTTATTGTTTGCTATAAACCCATTTTGCAAACGGTGTATTTCCGTTCCCCGGGATGTACGTGTGCGGTGCACGGACGCGGGTTGGTTACATCCAAGGCCAAAACTGTACCGATCCTAGGCCGGCGTCAAAGCAAGAAGAATTTCGATGACTCTGGTGGCAGCTAAATCAGAATAAACAGATTTATTCGTATCGTGTATTTTTCTCAATTACTTATTTTAAAAATATTTATTCCTTTTATTTAATCTAAATTGTATGGAATTAAAGTGCATCACACTTGATAAATTTTACGAGCACACCGCTATTTCATAAATTTAGTACAACTTAATTTTTATGTATAATGATTTTTCTATAGCTGCATCGTCACCCAGACCGAAGTACACTATGTTGTACAGATGCGCTGATTCCGATTCTCTATTCCAGGAGTCGTTGATTGAAATGGTATCTAGTGATAGTCGATACTCGATTCTGCATTGATTAAAGCGCCGATTCCTATTCTTGTTTTTTAATTGTTAAAATAAGTGAACTGTGTAATTTATTGGGAAAATAACTAGTCATCAACTATGTTTTATTAATGTATTAGTTGGTTTGAATGAATTTTAACGCAAATTGTGATCACAAAAATATTATTAATATTTTTAACGAACCACAACAAAGACGATTGCAAGCACTCATGATCCGTTGATTTGTCACATTTCTCCGACATATTTGCCATGCTTTCAGATATTCCTATTCACAAATCATAACAAACAACGTTTTGTGTAGCCGATTACATTGAAACAGAGTTTACAAAAGGCTTCACTATATTTTAAGCTAAATTGTTATTAGAGAATATCATGGAGGCATATATAACAAGAAAAATTGAGAATTGATCTAAATATCTAGAACCGAAAGAAAAGATTAAGAATCGAAATTGATAATGGAATCGAAAAGTTTAAGAACCGTGCCATCCCTACTATATTATAATAGGTTTTTTCTCCTGAAAAGTACAACAATATAATATTTTACGGGGCTGGGGGAGGGGTCTGGAAATTATATGACATACGGCACAGTACTGACATAGTTCCAGAACCCCTCAAATGGTTGATTGGTATTTTTAGTGCGTGATATCCGCACTGTTTTACTTTGAAATAACTGTGAACGTTTCTTTCTTATTACACCAATGAAGCAGCCACACTGTAGCGGCTTCAACAAAGTATGAAACAGCACTAGAAAATTGGCATCCATAGTGAAAGTGACAGGTGCGGAGCTTAAAATTTCTCCAAAATTATGAGTACAAAGGACAGATTCAACTCATCTCACTACACCTGGACCTGGACTTCAGCATGTGATAGTTTTGCATTTTGTACTTTAAATAAAACTAAAGGACTTCTTGAATGTACTTGTAAAAAACTTGTGGTAGCATCAAATTTATTATCCATATGTAAGAATGGTTTCTACCTTAAAGTAAGTGGGTAGTCAAACCATGAAATACTTACTAATAAGTAATATAACTCCAATTATTTTGCGTGTAATCTACAATTTAAGTTTAAGAGTTTGAGAGTTCCTGTCAATGTAGCGACCGATGAGGGGGTCTTTGAAAACATTTTGTGGGGAAGCACTGCCAAAAACGAATTGGTTTAGGTATTCTTGTAGAGCCAAAAATTAAAATAAAAACATTTTGCGTTTAGGTTCTGATATCTGTTACAATTATATATTATTTTATTTCCAATTTAATTGCTTATTTATAGAGAGTCCTCTAAAATCATATTATTGCTAAAAGTTTATGAGTGTTCCCTCAGAAACGATGCAACGGCAAAATAAAGCATTCTATAGAGATATCGTAACAACATATTCGAATAAGAAAGTTCAGAGAAAAAGAATCTAAATTCGTCTCAAGACATTTGTAGTAAAAGTGTCTGGAACAATCGTATACGATTGTATCAAATACAAAACCTGTCACATTAATTTTATATTTTGTCTCCACGACGCGAGCTGCAGGGTGTAGAAGTTATCGTCCAACAATGATGCACAAGTGTACACATCTTTATATATAATTTCGTGAGCCGAATCTTAAAAAAAGATTGTGGAAGCTTGGAATATCGTACAGAACTGACGTAGTAATGTGCAAGGCTAGAGCTAGCTTTACTCCCTTAGGACATCTTTAGGCCACAAACCCTAACCGACACGTTGTGACGTATGTGCCAGAACTTCCAAAGGAAATAATTAGGAAACGTTTTCAGTGTATAAATGTATTGATAAAGTAAAGCTTACTCGACAAAACTTCTCTCTTTCTTCGGCGCAAGACTCCACACTTTGTCGAGTGCTGATAATAGATTAGATTTTCTCGTTATTAATAATTTACTTAGAAGATCCAATAAATAAATCATCTAATAAATCACTGAAATAACTGATATTAGTTTTCCCTGTGCCTGTAGCCTTACAGGACTCTAACACGTTCTCTAAACTTCAAGAATAGACACTTTCTTGAGAAAAACATCACAATTTAATAGTACTTGGCAATGTTTTGTGACTTTATGAAAACATCGGACTTAGAAACGTGTAACCCACGAATTAGATGTTGCGAAGTACGATAAATTACTTCTTCAAAAAAAAAAAGTAAACCGTATAAATTTAAACATCAGCCCCATTTATTCACGAAATACAACGTCCACCCCTGGTATTAACTAACATTTTATTTAGCATAAAATAATTTACAAAATAGTGTATATTGATTTAAAAATTTACATAAAAGTTTGTTGTAACTGATCAACATACAATTTAGTGTATTGTTTTATTTTAATAAGTAATTTTGTTCGTTGCTTACCTGAAATGACCTGTTCTTCAAGAGATTTAGAAAAGGTTGTGTCGAAAGGGGTAATTTCGAAGATATGGTCGAGACAAAGAACATGTAAGCGGGTAGACATTCATTTCAGCATTCTAAGAATAGAAAATAAAAATTTTAAATAAATTTAAATTCAGATCAACAGTGTTTCAATACATATTTATGTAAAATATTTTAAATGTTCGTCTGGACTATGTAAAATAATGTAAAACAGCACAACACAATATTTCTTATATAAAAGTGTAAAGTCATTGTGATTAGGCGGTAACAAGTGATTGTCATTATAAAATGTTTATAGAAACAGGATCTTCATTCCGCTACACTTTACAACACTCTTCTCGCGTACAATATAAAATATAACACTATCATCATATGTTCATGTTAATGCCAAATACCCCTCAAGTTCTTACAATGCTTGCAAATTGTCTCGCGCTGTAAAAGTACACTATGCTCTGATCAGCTGTTGCCATCATCTCGGAGCGTTGCAGGGAGAGAACGTAATAACGAAATACAATAACACTCCCGCTTATCCGACATAATGGGGGCGGAACCTTTTCGGATGAGCCATGCTAAGTATCCTAAAGTATATTTCTTCAAGAAAAACCACATAAGACATTTTCTACTATAAAATATTACAGTAGTTGTATTTTCTTACAAAACTATTTGGCCTATTTAAACCCAGGTTTCGGTTAAGGGAAGTTCAGATAAGACGAGGCTGTACTAACGAACACCAACACACAGTCAATAATTAATTCTTCAGTGAGTTAAGATGGCAAAGCCATCGGTAGTGAGTATAGCTAATATAACATGTACACTTCAAGAATACGGTTAAAATGATAACAATTTACTTACACTATATCTACACCGGTTCAGACAGATTAGTTATAGCTTAGACTATTCACTGAACTAATGGGTTTAGATGAATTCATCAGAGATATTCGCCCATGATGAAGGCTATCTTTGTAATAAAAATACTTTTTTAATCAACCAATGAAATATTTTTTTTCAACCCCTAGTGGAGGACAATTGATGTTAATAGAGTTTTTTCAAATATTTATTTATTAATTAAATTTGTAAAAGTTGATGTCTTGGACGCGTTTAAACTGAATGACTACGTGATGAAATCAAGCACTTAGGCATTGAGGTAACAATCCTATAGGTAGAAATTCAATTCATAGGATGAATATGCAATTATAAGAGAAATGTTCCTTGCAATAATGAAGCATTACAAGAGGTGGATAGAATGATAAGTTATAGACACCATCAGCTTTATAAATTAGAAACTAAATGAAAGTAATCATATAAGCAGTAACCAAACAAAAATTATAGTAAATCATCATATACTGTATAGAGAAGGAAATGAAAAATTGTAAGGAATTTCGATTTCTATTTCGCCACTTAATATTTTGATTTTGATCTATCTATATATATATATATATATATATATATATATATATATATATATATATATATATATAATTATATATATATATATATATATATATATATATAAATTTATAATAATTGTAATTATAAATTACAAAATCACTAAATTAGAATCTTTCTTTGTTAACCTCAGTAGGAACGACTTTAAAAAGATTTTTTTCTATATTGTTTAATATTGAGATTACTACTGTGCTAGGATTATATATATTTCGGTCGCATGCGGCAATATCCCACAGGTTGTAATTACATCACACATAAGTCGCAAGACTACACCCTTAAACAGCTAGGATCTACTAAAGGCAATAAGACTCAATGATAGTCTATAAACGAATACGGCAATATATAGAGTCTCCGGCTTGGTGTGCTCCCATATAAGCTGAGAGAGCTTGTTGCGTTCCTAAACTTATTTAGTTTAGTAGAAATATTATTTATAGATTATTATTATAGATATTATTTATTGCAAATACTATTTAGTTTGGTTTAGTAAAATTATTACTCACCTCCACCAGATGTCGTTCCAAACCACGAAGCCGAAATGTCGCTTCTGAAAAAAAAAACATTAAAATTTGTCAACATTTTTTATTGTATTAAATATTATAAAGACATAAAATAAGATGGATATTCAGAAAATAGATAAATGGGTATTTAGTTTGGTAGGTTAAAGTAGAATGATGTACCTTAACCGTATTGGAATTTGTATAGAAATGCTTACATGAGTTTACTTAAGATGTAGGCCTAGTACAGTATATTTGACTCTAAGGGAATCAAATTAATACACAGCTAATTGTTTTTTAATATGACCCATTTACTTTAAATTTGAGTTTTAAGTTGTATCATTTACAGGTAGTTATACATAAATTACCTAAACTATGCTAGGAATTAACTAGCTCTAATTTGGCGATATCTTATTTGTAATCAAAACCCTTATAATTATTCTTTCCGAATTTGCTTCGCTTTATCTTTGTCTTCGGTGGGAACTTCTGAAAATTTCTAAAGCTGCAGGTGTTAGTGAGACGTGCTTTTTATACATTTGTAGAGATTTTTGTCCATAAATCGCAAGGTCTCACGATGCCGAAATTAACTCTCCTCTCCAGTGATCGAGTCCATTTTCCTTACTATGTAGTCTTTCGAAGTATTTTATTATTTATGGTATACCAGGTATGTGCAGTAGCCCTTTTTTGCTGAAAGTACTACATTGCTATGAACTCTTACACCTCAAATATTTTACAAAAATATTTCCTAACCAATAGAATTTCGTGTAGAAATTCCCTATATATATATATATATATATATATATATATATAGAGGGAGAGAGAGAGAGAGAGAGAGAGAGAAAACGGTTATAATTTAGAAATTTTTGCTAACACTGGCATTTGTGCATGATCAGATATAATCTTTAAATAAAGTAACTACGAATAGAATTTGCATTTTATACGAAACGAAAGGAACAAATAAAAACGACTTAGTCCGGTAAAACGCAGGGACTTCAATCTTTAGCGGAAATAGTGCAGAATCACTTGTAGACAATATTGCCGCTTTTTTATAAACTATTTCCGCTTCCTCTTCTACTTCATCGTCCTCAGGAATCACCTCGAGAATAGAAACGAACTTTACTCTCGGGTATGCGCTTGACAAATACCTGAGCATGTCTTCATCAAAAACTTCTGTAAAGTTTGGAATTTGAATAAATCTTGTCACATAATACGATATTTATAAAAAATATAAATACGATATTAAACTGTCAGGGAAAACTAAAGCTTGTAGACGTGCATATTGTGATATATATATATATATATATATATATATATATATATATATATATATATTTATTAGGTAACATGTTAATGAATTTAAAAAAAAATTATTTTTCTCTATATCATACCTAATGTTCTTATTATTCATAGTTTTTATTGACATGGTCGTAGAGCGTAGAATCATATTAAAAAAAAAATACAGGTAGAATTTTATAGCTGGGACTTTGCTCTTAAAATACATTTAAATAAATTAAAAAATATCAGTGTAAATTACTGAAAAACGTAAATAACTTGAAGGGAACGTTCTGATAGTTCGTTTCCACTTATTTTAAATATCCAGTTATTTACATTTATCATAAAGAAATGATCGACATTACTGAATACAACAAACGGGCACAGCGTCGGTTTGCTGAAGTGTTAGTACCTTGCAGAAGGCTTCTTGTTAAAGGTGTGCTTTAAAACCAATGTTTTAATTAACATTTTATTTATACAGCATCTTTAATACTTTGGATTTATAGTTCATTAAACTTCATGCATTTTCTCCTTGAAATATATTACGGTAGTAGTACAATCATAGGCGGAGACTTACATGAACCACAAAATGAAAAATCTAAGACTCTTGGATTTTAATATATTACTTTATTTCAAAGTGAAGTTAAAACAACCTAAAAGTAATTAACTCCCTTTTCCTTCCTCTTCTTTGTACCAAAGCAGCACGTGACTGCAACAAGATAAGATATTCTTTTATTAAAAATAGAGTTTTACTAGTTATACAACATCAGTTGCGCCATTGCTAACACACACATAGACAAACACTATTATTTTTTTCAACTAGACATTACGACAGTTATATCAAGAAAGTCCCGTTAGTATGTACCGTTAGTTGATATTAATAGAATTATTAGAAATATATAATCTTAACTATAACGTCATTAAAGATATATTATTATATATATAGAGATTTAAAGCTTTTAGACAGAGACTCTTGATACTTCACTCGTTAAAGACTGTTACTATGCTGGTTTAGGTACCGATTGTTCTAGAGTTCTGTAATAGTTATATGTATTAAGCTGTTGTATGTTTGTAACAGGCCTTTGGCCTAAATAAATTGTTTTTTTAAAAACCTATCGCTGTTTAGAGTTATTTAACTGGCGCCCGAACTGGGACAGGCGCGATCTCTTTGCGAATAATTTTTCGATCTCTTATCCGGAAACTTCGCACATCACCATTGGTGCTGAAACGTAATCGTCTGTTTCAACAGTTAACGCCTCTCGACAAATACAAATCAGGATTCAGCGTAGGATATACTTCCAAGGACTACAACTACCAGCAGCTTTAACTTCAAAGAAGACATCCCGGCCATTTGCCCAGAGGATCTTCGCAGAACAACAGACAGTCGCAGACCTTTCGCCAACAACCAGCAGCCAGTCTTCACCAAATCGTAAGTACAAATCCAATATGTCTCCTATTTCTAAACCTATCCCACACGAATTTTTAAAATTTATTCCAACATATGATGGCTCTCCTCATAAACTTGTACATTATATTGAAACTATTAAAGATTTATTGACTAGTTATTGTAATGAAAACATTTCTGAATTTTCTAGTAATCATTGGCTATTATTTAAAGCCAGTATGTCAAAATTAGAGGGTCCTGCATAGCAAGTAGCATATAATAATAATTTTTGTACCGTAAATGAATTAATAGATGTGCTCAAAAGAAATTGTGCTGATAGTAGGGCAGCTCAAGATTTAATTTTTGAAATTACAACTATGAAAATGCATTATAAAGAAAACCCTATTGAATTTTTAAACAGGCTTTATGAAAAAAGAGTAACAGTATTAACAAGATATAAGTTAGATGGTTTTAAAGATACCACTTTGGAACAGCTTGTATCGCAACTAGATTTAACGTTAGTGAGAACATTGTGTCTAGGCGTACCAAACCAACTTGGGGAATACTTACAACTATTTCAAATAAAAACTTTGGATGAAGCTAGAATTAGACTAATAAATGATTGTAACATAATATTAAACAGACTGAAATTAACGGGAAGTGAAAGTACACAAAATTCTCAACAAACGTTTAAAAATTTAAAATTTAAATCTAAAAATTATCAACAATTTAGACCTCAAAACTATCAACAATTTAATCCACAAAATTATCAACAATTTTCAAGACCGCAAAACTACCAACAATTTTCTAGGCCTCAACATTTTCAAAAACATTGGCAAAACTATTACCAACCAACTAATCAAACTGTCTCTATGAGAACTGTTCGTTCAAATCCTAAACATACTCAAGAAATGACAGAAATAGAAAACCCTTCTGACGAAATTAATGAAATTACGGAATTAAAGGATCAAGTGAAAAATTTAACAAATCAAATGAATAATTTTTTAGAACTAAAGAAGCCTCCACTCAAAGATCCACCTTACAATTTCAGGTAAATTCAATAAATAGAAATCTTCCATACTTTATTGATTACAAAAGTAGGAAATGGTTAATAGATACAGGATCTGAAAAAAATTATGTTAACCCTGATTTAATAACAAGCGAAATACCTCGTTACCAGGAGAAATTTACTGTCAAAACGCCAGCAGGAATAAAACGTGGATCAGCAAACATTTGCTAAATAAAATTATTGAAGATCCAGGAAATGAATAGAAAGTTACATAAAGGGCATTGCGCAGTAAGTGGTAGATTTTCATGAGTTACTTGTGGAGAACTAACATCCTAAGGCATTGGGTGAACTCTAAAGTACACCTCTTTACAATCATTTGCTAAATAAAATTATTGAAGATCCAGGAAATGAATAGAAAATTACATAAAGGGCATTGTGCAGTAAGTGGTAGAATTTCATGAGTTACTTGTGGAGAACTAACATCCTAAGGCATTGGGTGAACTCTAAATTACACCACTATACAAACATTTGCTAAATAAAATTATTGAAGATCCAGGAAATAAATAGAAAATTACATAAAGGGCATTGTGCAGTAAATGGTAGATTTTCATGAGTTACTTGTGGAGAGCTAACATCCTAAGGCATTGGGTGAACTCTAAAGTACACCACTTTACAAACATTTGCTAAATAAAATTATTGAAGATCCAGGAAATGAATAGAAAGTTACATAAAGGGTATTGTGCAGTAAGTGGTAGATTTTCATGAGTTACTTGTGGAGAACTAACATCCTAAGGCATTGGGTGAACTCTAAAGTACACCAATTTACAAACATTTGCTAAATAAAATTATTGAAGATCCAGGAAATGAATAGAATGTTACATAAAGGGTATTGTGCAGTAAGTGGTAGATTTTCGTGAGTTACTTGTGAAGAACTAACATTCTAAAGCATTGGGAGAATTCTAAAGTACACCACTTTACAAACATTTGCTAAATAAAATTATTGAAGATCCAGGAAATGAATAGAAAGTTACATAAAGGGTATTGTGCAGTAAGTGGTAGATTTTCATGAGTTACTTGTGGAGAACTAACATCCTAAGGCATTGGGTGAAATCTAAAATACACCACTTTACAAACATTTGCTAAATAAAATTATTGAAGATCCAGGAAATGAATAGAAAATTACATAAAGGGCATTGTGCAGTAAATGGTAGATTTTCATGAGTTACTTGTGGAGAACTAAAATCCTAAGGCATTAGGTGAACTCTAAAGTACACCAATTTACAAACATTTTCTAAATAAAATTATTGAAGATCCAGGAAATGAATAGAAAGTTACATAAAGGGTATTGTGCAGTAAGTGATAGATTTTCATGAATTACTTGTGGAGAACTAACATCCTAAAGCATTGGGTGAACTCTAAAGTACACCACTTTACAAACATTTGCTAAATAAAATTATGGAAGATCCAGGAAATGAATAGAAAGTTACATAAAGGGCATTGTGCAGTAAGTGGTAGATTTTAGTGGGTTACTTGTGGAGAACTAACATCCTAAGGCATTGGGTGAACTCTAAATTACACCACTATACAATCATTTGCTAAATAAAATTATTGAAGATCCAGGAAATGAATAGAAAGTTACATAAAGGGTATTGTGCAGTAAATGGTAGATTTTCATGAGTTACTTGTGGAGAACTAACATCCTAAGGCATTGGGTGAACTCTAAAGTACACCACATTACAAACAATTGCTAAATAAAATTATTGAAGATCCAGGAAATGAATAGAAAGTTACATAAAGTGTATTGTACAGTAAGTGGTAGATTTTCGTGAGTTTCTTGTGGAGAACTAACATCCTATGGCATTGGGTGAACTCTAAAGTAGACCACTTTAAAAAACATTTGCTAAATAAAATTATTGAAGATCCAGGAAATGAATAGAAAATTACATAAAGGGCATTGTGTAGTAAATGGTAGATTTTGTATGAGTTACTTGTGGAGAACTAACATCCTAAGGCATTGGGTGAACTCTAAGGTACACCACTTTACAAACCTATGCTAAATAAAATTATTGAAGATCCAGGAAATGAATAGAAAGTTACATAAAGGGTATTGTGCAGTAAGTGGTAGATTTTCATGAGTTACTTGTGGAGAACTAACATTCTAAGGCATTGGGTGAACTCTAAAGTACACCACACATTTGCTAAATAAAATTATTGAAGATCCAGGAAATGAATAGAAAATTACATAAAGGGCATTGTGCAGTAAGTGGTAGATTTTCATGAGTTACATGTGGAGAACTAACATCCTAAGGCATTGGGTGAACTCTAAATTACACCACTATACAAACATTTGCAAAATAAAATTATTGAAGATCCAGGAAATAAATAGAAAATTAAATAAAGGGCATTGTGCAGTAAATGGTAGATTTTCATGAATTACTTGTGGAGAGCTAACATCCTAAGGCAAAGGGTGAACGCTAAAGTACACCACTTTACAAACATTTGCTAAATAAAATTATTGAAGATCCAGGAAATGAATAGAAAATTACATAAAGTGCATTGTGCAGTAAATGGTAGATTTTCATGAGTTACTTGTGGAGAACTAACATCCTAAGGCATTGGGTGAACTCTAAAGTACACCAATTTACAAACATTTGCTAAATAAAATTATTGAAGATCCAGGAAATGAATAGAAAGTTACATAAAGGGTATTGTGCAGTAAATGGTAGATTTTCGTGAGTTACTTGTGGAGAACTAACATTCTAAAGAATTGGGAGAATTCTAAAGTACACCACTTTACAAACATTTGCTAACTAAAATTATTGAAGGTCCAGGAAATGAATAGAAAATCAGATAAAGGGCATTATGCAGTAAATGGTAGATTTTGGTGAGTTACTTGTGGAGAACTAACATTCTAAAGCATTGGGAGTATTCTAAAGTACACCACTTTACAAACATTTGCTAAATAAAATTATTGAAGATCCAGGAAATGAATAGAAATTAACATAAAGGGTATTGTGCAGTAAGTGGTAGATTTTCGTGAGTTACTTGTGGAGAACTAACATCCGAAAGCATTAGGTGAACTCTAAAGTACACCACTTTACAAACATTTGCTAAATACAATTATTGGAGATCCAGGAAATGAATAGAAAGTTACATAAAGCTTATTGTGCAGTAAGTGGTAGATTTTCGTAAGTTACTTGTGGAGAACTAACATTCTAAAGCATTGGGAGAATTCTAAAGTACACCACTTTACAAACATTTGCTAAATAAAATTATTGAAGATCCAGGAAATGAATAGAAAGTTACATAAAGGGTATTGTGCAGGAAATGGTAGATTTTCATGAGTTACTTGTGGAGAACTAACATCCTAAGGCATTGGGAGAACTCTAAATTACACCACTATACAATCATTTGCTAAATAAAATTATTGAAGATCCAGGAAATGAATAGAAAGTTACATAAAGGGTATTGTGCAGTAAATGGTAGATTTTCATGAGTTACTTGTGGAGAACTAACATCCTAAGGCATTGGGTGAACTCTAAAGTACACCACTTTACAAACATTTGCTAAATAAAATTATTGAAGATCCAGGAAATGAATAGAAAGTTACATAAAGTGTATTGTACAGTAAGTGATAGATTTTCGTGAGTTACTTGTGGAGAACTAACATCCTATGGCATTGGGTGAACTCTAAAGTAGACCACTTTACAAACATTTGCTAAATAAAATTATTGCAGATCCAGGAAATGAATAGAAAATTACATAAAGGGCATTGTGCAGTAAATGGTAGATTTTTATGAGTTACTTGTAGAGAACTAACATCCTAAGGCATTTGGTGAACTCTAAGGTACACCACTTTACAAACCTTTGCTAAATAAAATTATTGAAGATCCAGGAAATGAATAGAAAGTTACATAAAGGGTATTGTGCAGTAAGTGGTAGATTTTCATGAGTTACTTGTGGAGAACTAACATCCTAAGGCATTGGGTGAACTCTAAAGTACACCACTTTACAAACATTTGCTAAATAAAATTATTGAAGATCCAGGAAATGAATAGAAAATTACATAAAGGGCATTGTGCAGTAAGTGGTAGATTTTCATGAGTTACATGTGGAGAACTAACATCCTAAGGCATTGGGTGAACTCTAAATTACACCACTATACAAACATTTGCTAAATAAAATTATTGAAGATCCAGGAAATAAATAGAAAATTAAATAAAGGGCATTGTGCAGTAAATGGTAGATTTTCATGAGTTACTTGTGGAGAGCTAACATCCTAAGGCAATGGGTGAACTCTAAAGTACACCACTTTACAAACATTTGCTAAATAAAATTATTGAAGATCCAGGAAATGAATAGAAAATTACATAAAGTGCATTGTGCAGTAAATGGTAGATTTTCATGAGTTACTTGTGGAGAACTAACATCCTAAGGCATTGGGTGAACTCTAAAGTACACCAATTTACAAACATTTGTTAAATAAAATTATAGAACATCCAGGAAATGAATAGAAAGTTACATAAAGGGTATTGTACAGTAAGTGATAGATTTTCGTGAGTTACTTGTGGAGAACTAACATCCTATGGCATTGGGTGAACTCTAAAGTAGACCACTTTACAAACATTTGCTAAATAAAATTATTGCAGATCCAGGAAATGAATAGAAAATTACATAAAGGGCATTGTGCAGTAAATGGTAGATTTTTATGAGTTACTTGTGGAGAGCTAACATCCTAAGGCAATGGGTGAACTCTAAAGTACACCACTTTACAAACATTTGCTAAATAAAATTATTGAAGATCCAGGAAATAAATAGAAAATTAAATAAAGGGCATTGTGCAGTAAATGGTAGATTTTCATGAGTTACTTGTGGAGAGCTAACATCCTAAGGCATTGGGAGAACTCTAAATTACACCACTATACAATCATTTGCTAAATAAAATTATTGAAGATCCAGGAAATGAATAGAAAGTTACATAAAGGGTATTGTGCAGTAAATGGTAGATTTTCATGAGTTACTTGTGGAGAACTAACATCCTAAGGCATTGGGTGAACTCTAAAGTACACCACTTTATAAACATTTGCTAAATAAAATTATTGAAGATCCAGGAAATGAATAGAAAGTTACATAAAGTGTATTGTACAGTAAGTGATAGATTTTCGTGAGTTACTTGTGGAGAACTAACATCCTATGGCATTGGGTGAACTCTAAAGTAGACCACTTTACAAACATTTGCTAAATAAAATTATTGCAGATCCAGGAAATGAATAGAAAATTACATAAAGGGCATTGTGCAGTAAATGGTAGATTTTTATGAGTTACTTGTAGAGAACTAACATCCTAAGGCATTTGGTGAACTCTAAGGTACACCACTTTACAAACCTTTGCTAAATAAAATTATTGAAGATCCAGGAAATGAATAGAAAGTTACATAAAGGGTATTGTGCAGTAAGTGGTAGATTTTCATGAGTTACTTGTGGAGAACTAACATCCTAAGGCATTGGGTGAACTCTAAAGTACACCACTTTACAAACATTTGCTAAATAAAATTATTGAAGATCCAGGAAATGAATAGAA
This sequence comes from Prosapia bicincta, assembly GCA_036971475.1. Lineage (NCBI taxonomy): Eukaryota > Metazoa > Arthropoda > Insecta > Hemiptera > Cercopidae > Prosapia > Prosapia bicincta. The sequence continues at coordinate 139,884,022 of JBAIZL010000002.1, forward strand.
AATTACATAAAGGGCATTGTGCAGTAAGCGGTAGATTTTCATGAGTTACATGTGGAGAACTAACATCCTAAGGCATTGGGTGAACTCTAAATTACACCACTATACAAACATTTGCTAAATAAAATTATTGAAGATCCAGGAAATAAATAGAAAATTAAATAAAGGGCATTGTGCAGTAAATGGTAGATTTTCATGAGTTACTTGTGGAGAGCTAACATCCTAAGGCAATGGGTGAACTCTAAAGTACACCACTTTACAAACATTTGCTAAATAAAATTATTGAAGATCCAGGAAATGAATAGAAAATTACATAAAGTGCATTGTGCAGTAAATGGTAGATTTTCATGAGTTACTTGTGGAGAACTAACATCCTAAGGCATTGGGTGAACTCTAAAGTACACCAATTTACAAACATTTGTTAAATAAAATTATAGAACATCCAGGAAATGAATAGAAAGTTACATAAAGGGTATTGTGCAGTAAGTGGTAGATTTTCGTGAGTTACTTGTGGAGAACTAACGTTCTAAAGAATTGGGAGAATTCTAAAGTACACCACTTTACAAACATTTGCTAACTAAATTATTGAAGGTCCAGGAAATGAATAGAAAGTTACATAAAGGGTATTGTGCAGTAAGTGGTAGATTTTCGTGAGTTATTTGTGGAGAACTAACATTCTAAATCATTGGGAGAATTCTAAAGTACTCCACTTTACAAACATTTGCTAAATAAAATTATTGAAGATCCAGGAAATGAATAGAAAATTACATAAAGGGCATGGTGCAGTAAATGGTAGATTTTCATGAGTTACTTGTGAAGAACTAACATCCTAAGGCATTGGGTGAACCCTAACGTTCACCACTTTACAAACATTTTCTAAATAAAAATATTGAAGATCCAGGAAATGAATAGAAAGTTACATTAAGGTTATTGTGCAGTAAGTGGTAGATTTTCATGAGTTACTTGTGGAGAACTAACATCCTAAAGCATTGGGTGAACTCTAAAGTAGACCACTTTACAAACATTTTCTAAATAAAATTATTGAAGATCCAGGAAATGAATAGAAAGTTACATAAAGGTTATTGTGCAGTAAGTGGTAGATTTTCATGAGTTACTTGTGGAGAACTAACATCCTAAAGCATTGGGTGAACTCTAAAGTACACCACTTTACAAACATTTGCTAAATAAAATTATTGAATATCCAGGAAATGAATAGAAAGTTACATTAAGGGTATTGTGCAGTAAATGGTAGATTTTCATGAGTTACTTGTGGAGAACTGTCATCCTAAGGCATTGGGTGATCTCTAAAGTACACCACTTTACAAACATTTGCTAAATAAAATTATTGAAGATCCAGGAAATGAATAGAAAGTTACTTAAAGCGTATTGTGCAGTAAGTGGTAGATTTTCATAAGTTACTTGTGGAGAACTAACATCCTAAGGCATTGGGTGAACTCTAAAGTACACCACTTTACAAACATTTGCTAAATAAAATTATTGAAGATCCAGGAAATGAATAGAAAGTTACATAAAGGGTATTGTGCAGTAAGTGGTAGATTTTCATGAGCTACTTGTGGAGAACTAACATCCTAAGGCATTGGGTGAACTCTAAATTACACCACTATACAAACATTTGCTAAATTAAATTATTGAAGAACCAGGAAATAAATAGAAAATTACATAAAGGGCATTGTGCAGTAAATGGTAGATTTTCATGAGTTACTTGTGGAGAGCTAACATCCTAAGGCAATGGGTGAACTCTAAAGTACACCACTTTACAAACATTTGCTAAATAAAATTATTGAAGATCCAGGAAATGAATAGAAAGTCACATAAAGGGCATTATGCAGTAAATGGTAGATTTTCGTGAGTTACTTGTGGAGAACTAACTTTCTACGGCATTGGGTGAACTCTAAAGTACACCAATTTACAAACATTTGCTAAATAAAATTATTGAAGATCCAGGAAATGAATAGAAAGTTACATAAAGGGTATTGTGCAGTAAGTGGTAGATTTTGGTGAGTTACTTGTGGAGAGCTAACATCCTAAGGCAATGGTTGAACTCTAAAGTACACCACTTTACAAACATTTGCTAAATAAAATTATTGAAGATCCAGGAAATGAATAGAAAATTACATAAAGTGCATTGTGCAGTAAATGGTAGATTTTCATGAGTTACTTGTGGAGAACTAACATCCTAAGGCATTGGGTGAACTCTAAAGTACACCAATTTACAAACATTTGTTAAATAAAATTATAGAACATCCAGGAAATGAATAGAAAGTTACATAAAGGGTATTGTGCAGTAAGTGGTAGATTTTCGTGAGTTACTTGTGGAGAACTAACGTTCTAAAGAATTGGGAGAATTCTAAAGTAAACCACTTTACAAACATTTGCTAACTAAATTATTGAAGGTCCAGGAAATGAATAGAAAGTTACATAAAGGGTATTGTGCAGTAAGTGGTAGATTTTCGTGAGTTATTTGTGGAGAACTAACATTCTAAAGCATTGGGAGAATTCTAAAGTACTCCACTTTACAAACATTTGCTAAATAAAATTATTGAAGATCCAGGAAATGAATAGAAAATTACATAAAGGGCATGGTGCAGTAAATGGTAGATTTTCATGAGTTACTTGTGAAGAACTAACATCCTAAGGCATTGGGTGAACCCTAAGGTTCACCACTTTACAAACATTTTCTAAATAAAAATATTGAAGATCCAGGAAATGAATAGAAAGTTACATTAAGGTTATTGTGCAGTAAGTGGTAGATTTTCATGAGTTACTTGTGGAGAACTAACATCCTAAAGCATTGGGTGAACTCTAAAGTAGACCACTTTACAAACATTTTCTAAATAAAATTATTGAAGATCCAGGAAATGAATAGAAAGTTACATAAAGGTTATTGTGCAGTAAGTGGTAGATTTTCATGAGTTACTTGTGGAGAACTAACATCCTAAAGCATTGGGTGAACTCTAAAGTACACCACTTTACAAACATTTGCTAAATAAAATTATTGAATATCCAGGAAATGAATAGAAAGTTACATTAAGGGTATTGTGCAGTAAATGGTAGATTTTCATGAGTTACTTGTGGAGAACTGTCATCCTAAGGCATTGGGTGAACTCTAAAGTACACCACTTTACAAACATTTGCTAAATAAAATTATTGAAGATCCAGGAAATGAATAGAAAGTTACTTAAAGCGTATTGTGCAGTAAGTGGTAGATTTTCATAAGTTACTTGTGGAGAACTAACATCCTAAGGCATTGGGTGAACTCTAAAGTACACCACTTTACAAACATTTGCTAAATAAAATTATTGAAGATCCAGGAAATGAATAGAAAGTTACATAAAGGGTATTGTGCAGTAAGTGGTAGATTTTCATGAGCTACTTGTGGAGAACTAACATCCTAAGGCATTGGGTGAACTCTAAATTACACCACTATACAAACATTTGCTAAATTAAATTATTGAAGAACCAGGAAATAAATAGAAAATTACATAAAGGGCATTGTGCAGTAAATGGTAGATTTTCATGAGTTACTTGTGGAGAGCTAACATCCTAAGGCAATGGGTGAACTCTAAAGTACACCACTTTACAAACATTTGCTAAATAAAATTATTGAAGATCCAGGAAATGAATAGAAAGTCACATAAAGGGCATTATGCAGTAAATGGTAGATTTTCGTGAGTTACTTGTGGAGAACTAACTTTCTACGGCATTGGGTGAACTCTAAAGTACACCAATTTACAAACATTTGCTAAATAAAATTATTGAAGATCCAGGAAATGAATAGAAAGTTACATAAAGGGTATTGTGCAGTAAGTGGTAGATTTTGGTGAGTTACTTGTGGAGAGCTAACATCCTAAGGCAATGGGTGAACTCTAAAGTACACCAATTTACAAACATTTGCTAAATAAAATTATTGAAGATCCAGGAAATGAATAGAAAATTACATAAAGTGCATTGTGCAGTAAATGGTAGATTTTCATGAGTTACTTGTGGAGAACTAACATCCTAAGGCATTGGGTGAACTCTAAAGTACACCAATTTACAAACATTTGTTAAATAAAATTATAGAACATCCAGGAAATGAATAGAAAGTTACATAAAGGGTATTGTGCAGTAAGTGGTAGATTTTCGTGAGTTACTTTTGGAGAACTAACGTTCTAAAGAATTGGGAGAATTCTAAAGTACACCACTTTACAAACATTTGCTAACTAAATTATTGAAGGTCCAGGAAATGAATAGAAAGTTACATAAAGGGTATTGTGCAGTAAGTGGTAGATTTTCGTGAGTTATTTGTGGAGAACTAACATTCTAAAGCATTGGGAGAATTCTAAAGTACTCCACTTTACAAACATTTGCTAAATAAAATTATTGAAGATCCAGGAAATGAATAGAAAATTACATAAAGGGCATGGTGCAGTAAATGGTAGATTTTCATGAGTTACTTGTGAAGAACTAACATCCTAAGGCATTGGGTGAACCCTAAGGTTCACCACTTTACAAACATTTTCTAAATAAAAATATTGAAGATCCAGGAAATGAATAGAAAGTTACATTAAGGTTATTGTGCAGTAAGTGGTAGATTTTCATGAGTTACTTGTGGAGAACTAACATCCTAAAGCATTGGGTGAACTCTAAAGTAGACCACTTTACAAACATTTTCTAAATAAAATTATTGAAGATCCAGGAAATGAATAGAAAGTTACATAAAGGTTATTGTGCAGTAAGTGGTAGATTTTCATGAGTTACTTGTGGAGAACTAACATCCTAAAGCATTGGGTGAACTCTAAAGTACACCACTTTACAAACATTTGCTAAATAAAATTATTGAATATCCAGGAAATGAATAGAAAGTTACATTAAGGGTATTGTGCAGTAAATGGTAGATTTTCATGAGTTACTTGTGGAGAACTGTCATCCTAAGGCATTGGGTGAACTCTAAAGTACACCACTTTACAAACATTTGCTAAATAAAATTATTGAAGATCCAGGAAATGAATAGAAAGTTACATAAAGCGTATTGTGCAGTAAGTGGTAGATTTTCATAAGTTACTTGTGGAGAACTAACATCCTAAGGCATTGGGTGAACTCTAAAGTACACCACTTTACAAACATTTGCTAAATAAAATTATTGAAGATCCAGGAAATGAATAGAAAGTTACATAAAGGGTATTGTGCAGTAAGTGGTAGATTTTCATGAGCTACTTGTGGAGAACTAACATCCTAAGGCATTGGGTGAACTCTAAATTACACCACTATACAAACATTTGCTAAATTAAATTATTGAAGAACCAGGAAATAAATAGAAAATTACATAAAGGGCATTGTGCAGTAAATGGTAGATTTTCATGAGTTACTTGTGGAGAGCTAACATCCTAAGGCAATGGGTGAACTCTAAAGTACACCACTTTACAAACATTTGCTAAATAAAATTATTGAAGATCCAGGAAATGAATAGAAAGTCACATAAAGGGCATTATGCAGCAAATGGTAGATTTTCGTGAGTTACTTGTGGAGAACTAACTTTCTACGGCATTGGGTGAACTCTAAAGTACACCAATTTACAAACATTTGCTAAATAAAATTATTGAAGATCCAGGAAATGAATAGAAAGTTACATAAAGGGTATTGTGCAGTAAGTGGTAGATTTTGGTGAGTTACTTGTGGAGAACAAACATTCTAAAGCATTGGGAGTATTCTAAAGTACACCACTTTACAAACATTTGCTAAATAAAATTATTGAAGATCCAGGAAATGAATAGAAAATTACATAAAGCGTATTGTGCAGTAAGTGGTAGATTTTCATGAGTTACTTGTGGAGAACTAACATCCTAAGGCATTGGGTGAACTCTAAAGTACACCACACATTTGCTAAATAAAATTATTGAAGATCCAGGAAATGAATAGAAAATTACATAAAGGGCATTGTGCAGTAAGTGGTAGATTTTCATGAGTTACATGTGGAGAACTAACATCCTAAGGCATTGGGTGAACTCTATATTACACCACTATACAAACATTTGCAAAATAAAATTATTGAAGATCCAGGAAATAAATAGAAAATTAAATAAAGGGCATTGTGCAGTAAATGGTAGATTTTCATGAATTACTTGTGGAGAGCTAACATCCTAAGGCAAAGGGTGAACGCTAAAGTACACCACTTTACAAACATTTGCTAAATAAAATTATTGAAGATCCAGGAAATGAATAGAAAATAACATAAAGTGCATTGTGCAGTAAATGGTAGATTTTCATGAGTTACTTGTGGAGAACTAACATCCTAAGGCATTGGGTGAACTCTAAAGTACACCAATTTACAAACATTTGCTAAATAAAATTTTTGAAGATCCAGGAAATGAATAGAAAGTTACATAAAGGGTATTGTGCAGTAAGTGGTAGATTTTCGTGAGTTACTTGTGGAGAACTAACATTCTAAAGAATTGGGAGAATTCTAAAGTACACCACTTTACAAACATTTGCTAACTAAAATTATTGAAGGACCAGGAAATGAATAGAAAATCAGATAAAGGGCATTATGCAGTAAATGGTAGATTTTGGTGAGTTACTTGTGGAGAACTAACATTCTAAAGCATTGGGAGTATTCTAAAGTACACCACTTTACAAACATTTGCTAAATAAAATTATTGAAGATCCAGGTAATGAATAGAAATTAACATAAAGGGTATTGTGCAGTAAGAGGTAGATTTTCGTGAGTTACTTGTGGAGAACTAACATCCTAAAGCATTAGGTGAACTCTAAAGTACACCACTTTACAAACATTTGCTAAATACAATTATTGGAGATCCAGGAAATGAATAGAAAGTTACATAAAGCGTATTGTGCAGTAAGTGGTAGATTTTCGTAAGTTACTTGTGGAGAACTAACATTCTAAAGCATTGGGAGAATTCTAAAGTACACCACTTTACAAACATTTGCTAAATAAAATTATTGAAGATCCAGGAAATGAATAGAAAGTTACATAAAGGGTATTGTGCAGGAAATGGTAGATTTTCATGAGTTACTTGTGGAGAACTAACATCCTAAGGCATTGGGTGAACTCTAAAGTACACCACTTTACAAACATTTGCTAAATTAAATTATTGAAGATCCAGGAAATGAATAGAAAGTTACATAAAGGGTATTGTGCAGTAAATGGTGAATTTTCATGAGTTACTTGTGGAGAACTAACATCCTAAGGCATTGGGAGAACTCTAAATTACACCACTATACAATCATTTGCTAAATAAAATTATTGAAGATCCAGGAAATGAATAGAAAGTTACATAAAGGGTATTGTGCAGTAAATGGTAGATTTTCATGAGTTAATTGTGGAGAACTAACATCCTAAGGCATTGGGTGAACTCTAAAGTACACCACTTTACAAACATTTGCTAAATAAAATTATTGAAGATCCAGGAAATGAATAGAAAGTTACATAAAGTGTATTGTACAGTAAGTGATAGATTTTCGTGAGTTACTTGTGGAGAACTAACATCCTATGGCATTGGGTGAACTCTAAAGTAGACCACTTTACAAACATTTGCTAAATAAAATTATTGCAGATCCAGGAAATGAATAGAAAATTACATAAAGGGCATTGTGCAGTAGATGGTAGATTTTTATGAGTTACTTGTAGAGAACTAACATCCTAAGGCATTTGGTGAACTCTAAGGTACACCACTTTACAAACCTTTGCTAAATAAAATTATTGAAGATCCAGGAAATGAATAGAAAGTTACATAAAGGGTATTGTGCAGTAAGTGGTAGATTTTCATGAGTTACTTGTGGAGAACTAACATCCTAAGGCATTGGGTGAACTCTAAAGTACACCACTTTACAAACATTTGCTAAATAAAATTATTGAAGATCCAGGAAATGAATAGAAAATTACATAAAGGGCATTGTGCAGTAAGTGGTAGATTTTCATGAGTTACATGTGGAGAACTAACATCCTAAGGCATTGGGTGAACTCTAAATTACACCACTATACAAACATTTGCTAAATAAAATTATTGAAGATCCAGGAAATAAATAGAAAATTAAATAAAGGGCATTGTGCAGTAAATGGTAGATTTTCATGAGTTACTTGTGGAGAGCTAACATCCTAAGGCAATGGGTGAACTCTAAAGTACACCACTTTACAAACATTTGCTAAATAAAATTATTAAAGATCCAGGAAATGAATAGAAAATTACATAAAGTGCATTGTGCAGTAAATGGTAGATTTTCATGAGTTACTTGTGGAGAACTAACATCCTAAGGCATTGGGTGAACTCTAAAGTACACCAATTTACAAACATTTGTTAAATAAAATTATAGAACATCCAGGAAATGAATAGAAAGTTACATAAAGGGTATTGTGCAGTAAGTGGTAGATTTTCGTGAGTTATTTGTGGAGAACTAACATTCTAAAGCATTGGGAGAATTCTAAAGTACTCCACTTTACAAACATTTGCTAAATAAAATTATTGAAGATCCAGGAAATGAATAGAAAATTACATAAAGGGCATGGTGCAGTAAATGGTAGATTTTCATGAGTTACTTGTGAAGAACTAACATCCTAAGGCATTGGGTGAACCCTAAGGTTCACCACTTTACAAACATTTGCTAAATAAAATTATTGAAGATCCAGGAAATGAATAGAAATTAACATAAAGGGTATTGTGCAGTAAGTGGTAGATTTTCGTTAGTTACTTGTAGAGAACTAACATCCTAAAGCATTAGGTGAACTCTGAAGTACACCACTTTACAAACATTTGCTAAATACAATTATTGAAGATCCAGGAAATGAATAGAAAGTTACATAAAGCGTATTGTGCAGTAAGTGGTAGTTTTTCGTAAGTTACTTGTGGAGAACTAACATTCTAAAGCATTGGGAGAATTCCAAAGTACACCACTTTACAAACATTTGCTAAATAAAATTATTGAAGATCCAGGAAATGAATAGAAAGTTACATAAAGGGTATTGTGCAGGAAATGGTAGATTTTCATGAGTTACTTGTGGAGAACTAACATCCTAAGGCATTTTGTGAACTCTAAAGTACACCACTTTACAAACATTTGCTAAATTAAATTATTGAAGATCCAGGAAATGAATAGAAAGTTACATAAAGGGTATTGTGCAGTAAATGGTGAATTTTCATGAGTTACTTGTGGAGAACTAACATCCTAAGGCATTGGGTGAACTCTAAAGTACACCACTATACAAACATTTGCTAAATAAAATTATTGAAGATCCAGGAAATAAATAGAAAATTAAATAAAGGGCATTGTGCAGTAAATGGTAGATTTTCATGAGTTACTTGTGGAGAGCTAACATCCTAAGGCAATAGGTGAACTCTAAAGTACACCACTTTACAAACATTTGCTAAATAAAATTATTGCAGATCCAGGAAATGAATAGAAAATTACATAAAGGGCATTGTGCAGTAGATGGTAGATTTTTATGAGTTACTTGTAGAGAACTAACATCCTAAGGCATTTGGTGAACTCTAAGGTACACCACTATACAATCATTTGCTAAATAAAATTATTGAAGATCCAGGAAATGAATAGAAAGTTACATAAAGGGTATTGTGCAGTAAATGGTAGATTTTCATGAGTTACTTGTGGAGAACTAACATCCTAAGGCATTGGGTGAACTCTAAAGTACACCACTTTACAAACATTTGCTAAATAAAATTATTGAAGATCCAGGAAATGAATAGAAAGTTACATAAAGTGTATTGTACAGTAAGTGATAGATTTTCGTGAGTTACTTGTGGAGAACTAACATCCTATGGCATTGGGTGAACTCTAAAGTAGACCACTTTACAAACATTTGCTAAATAAAATTATTGCAGATCCAGGAAATGAATAGAAAATTACATAAAGGGCATTGTGCAGTAAATGGTAGATTTTTATGAGTTACTTGTAGAGAACTAACATCCTAAGGCATTTGGTGAACTCTAAGGTACACCACTTTACAAACCTTTGCTAAATAAAATTATTGAAGATCCAGGAAATGAATAGAAAGTTACATAAAGGGTATTGTGCAGTAAGTGGTAGATTTTCATGAGTTACTTGTGGAGAACTAACATTCTAAGGCATTGGGTGAACTCTAAAGTACACCACTTTACAAACATTTGCTAAATAAAATTATTGAAGATCCAGGAAATGAATAGAAAATTACATAAAGGGCATTGTGCAGTAAGTGGTAGATTTTCATGAGTTACATGTGGAGAACTAACATCCTAAGGCATTGGGTGAACTCTAAATTACACCACTATACAAACATTTGCTAAATAAAATTATTGAAGATCCAGGAAATAAATAGAAAATTAAATAAAGGGCATTGTGCAGTAAATGGTAGATTTTCATGAGTTACTTGTGGAGAGCTAACATCCTAAGGCAATAGGTGAACTCTAAAGTACACCACTTTACAAACATTTGCTAAATAAAATTATTGAAGATCCAGGTAATGAATAGAAAATTACATAAAGTGCATTATGCAGTAAATGGTAGATTTTCATGAGTTACTTGTGGAGAACTAACATCCTAAGGCATTGGGTGAACTCTAAAGTACACCAATTTACAAACATTTGTTAAATAAAATTATAGAAGATCCAGGAAATGAATAGAAAGTTACATAAAGGGTATTGTGCAGTAAGTGGTAGATTTTCGTGAGTTACTTGTGGAGAACTAACGTTCTAAAGAATTGGGAGAATTCTAAAGTACACCACTTTACAAACATTTGCTAACTAAATTATTGAAGGTCCAGGAAATGAATAGAAAGTTACATAAAGGGTATTGTGCAGTAAGTGGTAGATTTTTGTGAGTTATTTGTGGAGAACTAATATTCTAAAGCATTGGGAGAATTCTAAAGTACTCCACTTTACAAACATTTGCTAAATAAAATTATTGAAGATCCAGGAAATGAATAGAAAATTACATAAAGGGCATGGTGCAGTAAATGGTAGATTTTCATGAGTTACTTGTGAAGAACTAACATCCTAAGGCATTGGGTGAACCCTAAGGTTCACCACTTTACAAACATTTGCTAAATAAAATTATTGAAGATCCAGGAAATGAATAGAAATTAACATAAAGGGTATTGTGCAGTAAGTGGTAGATTTTCGTTAGTTACTTATGGAGAACTAACATCCTAAAGCATTAGGTGAACTCTGAAGTACACCACTTTACAAACATTTGCTAAATACAATTATTGAAGATCCAGGAAATGAATAGAAAGTTACATAAAGCGTATTGTGCAGTATGTGGTAGATTTTCGTAAGTTACTTGTGGAGAACTAACATTCTAAAGCATTGGGAGAATTCTAAAGTACACCACTTTACAAACATTTGCTAAATAAAATTATTGAAGATCCAGGAAATGAATAGAAAGTTACATAAAGGGTATTGTGCAGGAAATGGTAAATTTTCATGAGTTACTTGTGGAGAACTAACATCCTAAGGCATTGGGTGAACTCTAAAGTACACCACTTTACAAACATTTGCTAAATTAAATTATTGAAGATCCAGGAAATGAATAGAAAATTACATAAAGGTTATTGTGCAGTAAATGGTGAATTTTTATGAGTTACTTGTGGAGAACTAACATCCTGAGGCATTGGGTGAACTCTAAAGTAGACCAATTTACAAACATTTTCTAAATAAAATTATTGAAGATCCAGGAAATGAATAGAAAGTTACATAAAGGTTATTGTGCAGTAAGTGGTAGATTTTCATGAGTTACTTGTGGAGAACTAACATCCTAAAGCATTGGGTAAACTCTAAAGTACACCACTCTACAAACATTTGCTAAATAAAATTATTGAATATCCAGGAAATGAATAGAAAGTTACATTAAGGGTATTGTGCAGTAAATGGTAGATTTTCATGAGCTACTTGTGGAGAACTAACATCCTAAGGCATTGGGTGAACTCTAAAGTACACCACTTTACAAACATTTGCTAAATAAAATTATTGAAGATCCAGGAAATGAATAGAAAGTTACATAAAGGGTATTGTGCAGTAAATGGTAGATTTTCATGAGTTACTTGTGGAGAACTAACATCCTAAGGCATTGGGTGAACTCTAAAGTACACCACTTTACAAACATTTGCTAAATAAAATTATTGAAGATCCAGGAAATGAATAGAAAGTTACATAAAGTGTATTGTACAGTAAGTGATAGATTTTCGTGAGTTACTTGTGGAGAACTAACATCCTATGGCATTGGGTGAACTCTAAAGTAGACCACTTTACAAACATTTGCTAAATAAAATTATTGCAGATCCAGGAAATGAATAGAAAATTACATAAAGGGCATTGTGCAGTAGATGGTAGATTTTTATGAGTTACTTGTAGAGAACTAACATCCTAAGGCATTTGGTGAACTCTAAGGTACACCACTTTACAAACCTTTGCTAAATAAAATTATTGAAGATCCAGGAAATGAATAGAAAGTTACATAAAGGGTATTGTCCAGTAAGTGGTAGATTATCATGAGTTACTTGTGGAGAACTAACATCCTAAGGCATTGGGTGAACTCTAAAGTACACCACTTTACAAACATTTGCTAAATAAAATTATTGAAGATCCAGGAAATGAATAGAAAATTACATAAAGGGCATTGTGCAGTAAGTGGTAGATTTTCATGAGTTACATGTGGAGAACTAACATCCTAAGGCATTGGGTGAACTCTAAATTACACCACTATACAAACATTTGCTAAATAAAATTATTGAAGATCCAGGAAATAAATAGAAAATTAAATAAAGGGCATTGTGCAGTAAATGGTAGATTTTCATGAGTTACTTGTGGAGAGCTAACATCCTAAGGCAATGGGTGAACTCTAAAGTACACCACTTTACAAACATTTGCTAAATAAAATTATTGAAGATCCAGGAAATGAATAGAAAATTACATAAAGTGCATTGTGCAGTAAATGGTAGATTTTCATGAGTTACTTGTGGAGAACTAACATCCTAAGGCATTGGGTGAACTCTAAAGTACACCAATTTACAAACATTTGTTAAATAAAATTATAGAACATCCAGGAAATGAATAGAAAGTTACATAAAGGGTATTGTGCAGTAAGTGGTAGATTTTCGTGAGTTATTTGTGGAGAACTAACATTCTAAAGCATTGGGAGAATTCTAAAGTACTCCACTTTACAAACATTTGCTAAATAAAATTATTGAAGATCCAGGAAATGAATAGAAAATTACATAAAGGGCATGGTGCAGTAAATGGTAGATTTTCATGAGTTACTTGTGAAGAACTAACATCCTAAGGCATTGGGTGAACCCTAAGGTTCACCACTTTACAAACATTTGCTAAATAAAATTATTGAAGATCCAGGAAATGAATAGAAATTAACATAAAGGGTATTGTGCAGTAAGTGGTAGATTTTCGTTAGTTACTTGTAGAGAACTAACATCCTAAAGCATTAGGTGAACTCTGAAGTACACCACTTTACAAACATTTGCTAAATACAATTATTGAAAATCCAGGAAATGAATAGAAAGTTACATAAAGCGTATTGTGCAGTAAGTGGTAGATTTTCGTAAGTTACTTGTGGAGAACTAACATTCTAAAGCATTGGGAGAATTCTAAAGTACACCACTTTACAAACATTTGCTAAATAAAATTATTGAAGATCCAGGAAATGAATAGAAAGTTACATAAAGGGTATTGTGCAGGAAATGGTAGATTTTCATGAGTTACTTGTGGAGAACTAACATCCTAAGGCATTGGGTGAACTCTAAAGTACACCACTTTACAAACATTTGCTAAATTAATTTATTGAAGATCCAGGAAATGAATAGAAAGTTACATAAAGGGTATTGTGCAGTAAATGGTGAATCTTCATGAGTTACTTGTGGAGAACTAACATCCTAAGGCATTGGGAGAACTCTAAATTACACCACTATACAATCATTTGCTAAATAAAATTATTGAAGATCCAGGAAATGAATAGAAAGTTACATAAAGGGTATTGTGCAGTAAATGGTAGATTTTCATGAGTTACTTGTGGAGAACTAACATCCTAAGGCATTGGGTGAACTCTAAAGTACACCACTTTACAAACATTTGCTAAATAAAATTATTGAAGATCCAGGAAATGAATAGAAAGTTACATAAAGTGTATTGTACAGTAAGTGATAGATTTTCGTGAGTTACTTGTGGAGAACTAACATCCTATGGCATTGGGTGAACTCTAAAGTAGACCACTTTACAAACATTTGCTAAATAAAATTATTGCAGATCCAGGAAATGAATAGAAAATTACATAAAGGGCATTGTGCAGTAAATGGTAGATTTTTATGAGTTACTTGTAGAGAACTAACATCCTAAGGCATTTGGTGAACTCTAAGGTACACCACTTTACAAACCTTTGCTAAATAAAATTATTGAAGATCCAGGAAATGAATAGAAAGTTACATAAAGGGTATTGTGCAGTAAGTGGTAGATTTTCATGAGTTACTTGTGGAGAACTAACATCCTAAGGCATTGGGTGAACTCTAAAGTACACCACTTTACAAACATTTGCTAAATAAAATTATTGAAGATCCAGGAAATGAATAGAAAATTACATAAAAGGCATTGTGCAGTAAGTGGTAGATTTTCATGAGTTACATGTGGAGAACTAACATCCTAAGGCATTGGGTGAACTCTAAATTACACCACTATACAAACATTTGCTAAATAAAATTATTGAAGATCCAGGAAATAAATAGAAAATTAAATAAAGGGCATTGTGCAGTAAATGGTAGATTTTCATGAGTTACTTGTGGAGAGCTAACATCCTAAGGCAATAGGTGAACTCTAAAGTACACCACTTTACAAACATTTGCTAAATAAAATTATTGAAGATCCAGGTAATGAATAGAAAATTACATAAAGTGCATTATGCAGTAAATGGTAGATTTTCATGAGTTACTTGTGGAGAACTAACATCCTAAGGCATTGGGTGAACTCTAAAGTACACCAATTTACAAACATTTGTTAAATAAAATTATAGAAGATCCAGGAAATGAATAGAAAGTTACATAAAGGGTATTGTGCAGTAAGTGGTAGATTTTCGTGAGTTACTTGTGGAGAACTAACGTTCTAAAGAATTGGGAGAATTCTAAAGTACACCACTTTACAAACATTTGCTAACTAAATTATTGAAGGTCCAGGAAATGAATAGAAAGTTACATAAAGGGTATTGTGCAGTAAGTGGTAGATTTTTGTGAGTTATTTGTGGAGAACTAACATTCTAAAGCATTGGGAGAATTCTAAAGTACTCCACTTTACAAACATTTGCTAAATAAAATTATTGAAGATCCAGGAAATGAATAGAAAATTACATAAAGGGCATGGTGCAGTAAATGGTAGATTTTCATGAGTTACTTGTGAAGAACTAACATCCTAAGGCATTGGGTGAACCCTAAGGTTCACCACTTTACAAACATTTGCTAAATAAAATTATTGAAGATCCAGGAAATGAATAGAAATTAACATAAAGGGTATTGTGCAGTAAGTGGTAGATTTTCGTTAGTTACTTATGGAGAACTAACATCCTAAAGCATTAGGTGAACTCTGAAGTACACCACTTTACAAACATTTGCTAAATACAATTATTGAAGATCCAGGAAATGAATAGAAAGTTACATAAAGCGTATTGTGCAGTATGTGGTAGATTTTCGTAAGTTACTTGTGGAGAACTAACATTCTAAAGCATTGGGAGAATTCTAAAGTACACCACTTTACAAACATTTGCTAAATAAAATTATTGAAGATCCAGGAAATGAATAGAAAGTTACATAAAGGGTATTGTGCAGGAAATGGTAAATTTTCATGAGTTACTTGTGGAGAACTAACATCCTAAGGCATTGGGTGAACTCTAAAGTACACCACTTTACAAACATTTGCTAAATTAAATTATTGAAGATCCAGGAAATGAATAGAAAATTACATAAAGGTTATTGTGCAGTAAATGGTGAATTTTTATGAGTTACTTGTGGAGAACTAACATCCTGAGGCATTGGGTGAACTCTAAAGTAGACCAATTTACAAACATTTTCTAAATAAAATTATTGAAGATCCAGGAAATGAATAGAAAGTTACATAAAGGTTATTGTGCAGTAAGTGGTAGATTTTCATGAGTTACTTGTGGAGAACTAACATCCTAAAGCATTGGGTAAACTCTAAAGTACACCACTCTACAAACATTTGCTAAATAAAATTATTGAATATCCAGGAAATGAATAGAAAGTTACATTAAGGGTATTGTGCAGTAAATGGTAGATTTTCATGAGCTACTTGTGGAGAACTGTCATCCTAAGGCATTGGGTGAACTCTAAAGTACACCACTTTACAAACATTTTCTAAATACAATTATTGAAGATCCAGGAAATGAATAGAAAGTTACATTAAGGTTATTGTGCAGTAAGTGGTAGATTTTCATGAGTTACTTGTGGAGAACTAACATCCTAAAGCATTGGGTGAACTCTAAAGTAGACCACTTTACAAACATTTTCTAAATAAAATTATTGAAGATCCAGGAAATGAATAGAAAGTTACATAAAGGTTATTGTGCAGTAAGTGGTAGATTTTCATGAGTTAATTGTGGAGAACTAACATCCTAAAGCATTGGGTGAACTCTAAAGTACACCACTTTACAAACATTTGCTAAATAAAATTATTGAATATCCAGGAAATGAATAGAAAGTTACATTAAGGGTATTGTGCAGTAAATGGTAGATTTTCATGAGTTACTTGTGGAGAACTGTGATCCTAAGGCATTGGGTGAACTCTAAAGTACACCACTTTACAAACATTTGCTAAATAAAATTATTGAAGATCCAGGAAATGAATAGAAAGTTACATAAAGCATATTGTGCAGTAAGTGGTAGATTTTCATAAGTTACTTGTGGAGAACTAACATCCTAAGGCATTGGGTGAACTCTAAAGTACACCACTTTACAAACATTTGCTAAATAAAATTATTGAAGATCCAGGAAATGAATAGAAAGTTACATAAAGGGTATTGTGCAGTAAGTGGTAGATTTTCATGAGCTACTTGTGGAGAACTAACATCCTAAGGCATTGGGTGAACTCTAAATTACACCACTATACAAACATTTGCTAAATTAAATTATTGAAGAACCAGGAAATAATTAGAAAATTACATAAAGGGCATTGTGCAGTAAATGGTAGATTTTCATGAGTTACTTGTGGAGAGCTAACATCCTAAGGCAATGGGTGAACTCTAAAGTACACCACTTTACAAACATTTGCTAAATAAAATTATTGAAGATCCAGGAAATGAATAGAAATTCACATAAAGGGCATTATGCAGTAAATGGTAGATTTTCGTGAGTTACTTGTGGAGAACTAACTTTCTACGGCATTGGGTGAACTCTAAAGTACACCACTTTACAAACATTTGCTAAATTAAATTATTGAAGATCCAGGAAATGAATAGAAAGTTACATAAAGGGTATTGTGCAGGAAATGGTAGATTTTCATGAGTTACTTGTGGAGAACTAACGTTCTAAAGAATTGGGAGAATTCTAAAGTACACCACTTTACAAACATTTGCTAACTAAATTATTGAAGGTCCAGGAAATGAATAGAAAGTTACATAAAGGGTATTGTGCAGTAAGTGGTAGATTTTTGTGAGTTATTTGTGGAGAACTAACATTCTAAAGCATTGGGAGAATTCTAAAGTACTCCACTTTACAAACATTTGCTAAATAAAATTATTGAAGATCCAGGAAATGAATAGAAAATTACATAAAGGGCATGGTGCAGTAAATGGTAGATTTTCATGAGTTACTTGTGAAGAACTAACATCCTAAGGCATTGGGTGAACCCTAAGGTTCACCACTTTACAAACATTTGCTAAATAAAATTATTGAAGATCCAGGAAATGAATAGAAATTAACATAAAGGGTATTGTGCAGTAAGTGGTAGATTTTCGTTAGTTACTTATGGAGAACTAACATCCTAAAGCATTAGGTGAACTCTGAAGTACACCACTTTACAAACATTTGCTAAATACAATTATTGAAGATCCAGGAAATGAATAGAAAGTTACATAAAGCGTATTGTGCAGTATGTGGTAGATTTTCGTAAGTTACTTGTGGAGAACTAACATTCTAAAGCATTGGGAGAATTCTAAAGTACACCACTTTACAAACATTTGCTAAATAAAATTATTGAAGATCCAGGAAATGAATAGAAAGTTACATAAAGGGTATTGTGCAGGAAATGGTAAATTTTCATGAGTTACTTGTGGAGAACTAACATCCTAAGGCATTGGGTGAACTCTTAAGTACACCACTTTACAAACATTTGCTAAATTAAATTATTGAAGATCCAGGAAATGAATAGAAAATTACATAAAGGTTATTGTGCAGTAAATGGTGAACTTTTATGAGTTACTTGTGGAGAACTAACATCCTGAGGCATTGGGTGAACTCTAAAGTAGACCAATTTACAAACATTTTCTAAATAAAATTATTGAAGATCCAGGAAATGAATAGAAAGTTACATAAAGGTTATTGTGCAGTAAGTGGTAGATTTTCATGAGTTACTTGTGGAGAACTAACATCCTAAAGCATTGGGTAAACTCTAAAGTACACCACTCTACAAACATTTGCTAAATAAAATTATTGAATATCCAGGAAATGAATAGAAAGTTACATTAAGGGTATTGTGCAGTAAATGGTAGATTTTCATGAGCTACTTGTGGAGAACTGTCATCCTAAGGCATTGGGTGAACTCTAAAGTACACCACTTTACAAACATTTTCTAAATACAATTATTGAAGATCCAGGAAATGAATAGAAAGTTACATTAAGGTTATTGTGCAGTAAGTGGTAGATTTTCATGAGTTACTTGTGGAGAACTAACATCCTAAAGCATTGGGTGAACTCTAAAGTAGACCACTTTACAAACATTTTCTAAATAAAATTATTGAAGATCCAGGAAATGAATAGAAAGTTACATAAAGGTTATTGTGCAGTAAGTGGTAGATTTTCATGAGTTAATTGTGGAGAACTAACATCCTAAAGCATTGGGTGAACTCTAAAGTACACCACTTTACAAACATTTGCTAAATAAAATTATTGAATATCCAGGAAATGAATAGAAAGTTACATTAAGGGTATTGTGCAGTAAATGGTAGATTTTCATGAGTTACTTGTGGAGAACTGTGATCCTAAGGCATTGGGTGAACTCTAAAGTACACCACTTTACAAACATTTGCTAAATAAAATTATTGAAGATCCAGGAAATGAATAGAAAGTTACATAAAGCATATTGTGCAGTAAGTGGTAGATTTTCATAAGTTACTTGTGGAGAACTAACATCCTAAGGCATTGGGTGAACTCTAAAGTACACCACTTTACAAACATTTGCTAAATAAAATTATTGAAGATCCAGGAAATGAATAGAAAGTTACATAAAGGGTATTGTGCAGTAAGTGGTAGATTTTCATGAGCTACTTGTGGAGAACTAACATCCTAAGGCATTGGGTGAACTCTAAATTACACCACTATACAAACATTTGCTAAATTAAATTATTGAAGAACCAGGAAATAATTAGAAAATTACATAAAGGGCATTGTGCAGTAAATGGTAGATTTTCATGAGTTACTTGTGGAGAGCTAACATCCTAAGGCAATGGGTGAACTCTAAAGTACACCACTTTACAAACATTTGCTAAATAAAATTATTGAAGATCCAGGAAATGAATAGAAATTCACATAAAGGGCATTATGCAGTAAATGGTAGATTTTCGTGAGTTACTTGTGGAGAACTAACTTTCTACGGCATTGGGTGAACTCTAAAGTACACCACTTTACAAACATTTGCTAAATTAAATTATTGAAGATCCAGGAAATGAATAGAAAGTTACATAAAGGGTATTGTGCAGGAAATGGTAGATTTTCATGAGTTACTTGTGGAGAACTAACATCCTAAGGCATTGGGTGAACTCTAAAGTACACCACTTTACAAACATTTGCTAAATTAAATTATTGAAGATCCAGGAAATGAATAGAATGTTACATAAAGGGTATTGTGCAGTAAATGGTGAATTTTCATGAGTTACTTGTGGAGAACGAACATCCTAAGGCATTGGGAGAACTCTAAATTACTCCACTATACAATCATTTGCTAAATAAAATTATTGAAGATCCAGGAAATGAATAGAAAGTTACATAAAGGGTATTGTGCAGTAAATGGTAGATTTTCATGAGTTACTTGTGGAGAACTAACATCCTAAGGCATTGGGAGAACTCTAAAGTAGACCACTTTACAAACATTTGCTAAATAAAATTATTGAAGATCCAGGAAATAAATAGAAAATTAAATAAAGGGCATTGTGCAGTAAATGGTAGATTTTCATGTGTTACTTGTGGAGAGCTAACATCCTAAGGCATTGGGTGAACTCTAAAGTACACCAATTTACAAACATTTGTTAAATAAAATTATAAAAGATCCAGGAAATGAATAGAAAGTTACATAAAGGGTATTGTGCAGTAAGTGGTAGATTTTCGTGAGTTACTTGTGGAGAACTAACGTTCTAAAGAATTGGGAGAATTCTAAAGTACACCACTTTACAAACATTTGCTAACTAAATTATTGAAGGTCCAGGAAATGAATAGAAAGTTACATAAAGGGTATTGTGCAGTAAGTGGTAGATTTTCGTGAGTTATTTGTGGAGAACTAACATTCTAAAGCATTGGGAGAATTCTAAAGTACTCCACTTTACAAACATTTGCTAAATAAAATTATTGAAGATCCAGGAAATGAATAGAAAATTACATAAAGGGCATGGTGCAGTAAATGGTAGATTTTCATGAGTTACTTGTGAAGAACTAACATCCTAAGGCATTGGGTGAACCCTAAGGTTCACCACTTTACAAACATTTGCTAAATAAAATTATTGAAGATCCAGGAAATGAATAGAAATTAACATAAAGGGTATTGTGCAGTAAGTGGTAGATTTTCGTTAGTTACTTATGGAGAACTAACATCCTAAAGCATTAGGTGAACTCTGAAGTACACCACTTTACAAACATTTGCTAAATACAATTATTGAAGATCCAGGAAATGAATAGAAAGTTACATAAAGCGTATTGTGCAGTAAGTGGTAGATTTTCGTAAGTTACTTGTGGAGAACTAACATTCTAAAGCATTGGGAGAATTCTCAAGTACACCACTTTACAAACATTTGCTAAATAAAATTATTGAAGATCCAGGAAATGAATAGAAAGTTACATAAAGGGTATTGTGCAGGAAATGGTAGATTTTCATGAGTTACTTGTGGAGAACTAACATCCTAAGGCATTGGGTGAACTCTAAAGTACACCACTTTACAAACATTTGCTAAATTAAATTATTGAAGATCCAGGAAATGAATAGAAAATTACATAAAGGTTATTGTGCAGTAAATGGTGAATGTTCATGAGTTACTTGTGGAGAACTAACATCCTGAGGCATTGGGTGAACTCTAAAGTAGACCACTTTACAAACATTTTCTAAATAAAATTATTGAATATCCAGGAAATGAATAGAAAGTTACATTAAGGGTATTGTGCAGTAAATGGTAGATTTTCATGAGTTACTTGTGGAGAACTGTCATCCTAAGGCATTGGGTGAACTCTAAAA
This sequence comes from Prosapia bicincta, assembly GCA_036971475.1. Lineage (NCBI taxonomy): Eukaryota > Metazoa > Arthropoda > Insecta > Hemiptera > Cercopidae > Prosapia > Prosapia bicincta. Next base: position 139,905,684 of record JBAIZL010000002.1, read on the forward strand.
TACACCACTTTACAAACATTTTCTAAATAAAATTATTGAAGATCCAGGAAATGAATAGAAAGTTACATTAAGGTTATTGTGCAGTAAGTGGTAGATTTTCCTGAGTTACTTGTGGAGAACTAACATCCTAAAGCATTGGGTGAACTCTAAAGTAGACCACTTTACAAACATTTTCTAAATAAAATTATTGAAGATCCAGGAAATGAATAGAAAGTTACATAAAGGTTATTGTGCAGTAAGTGGTAGATTTTCATGAGTTACTTGTGGAGAACTAACATCCTAAAGCATTGGGTGAACTCTAAAGTACACCACTTTACAAACATTTGCTAAATAAAATTATTGAAGATCCAGGAAATGAATAGAAAGTTACATAAAGGGTATTGTGCAGTAAGTGGTAGATTTTCATGAGCTACTTGTGGAGAACTAACATCCTAAGGCATTGGGTGAACTCTAAATTACACCACTATACAAACATTTGCTAAATTAAATTATTGAAGAACCAGGAAATAAATAGAAAATTACATAAAGGGCATTGTGCAGTAAATGGTAGATTTTCATGAGTTACTTGTGGAGAGCTAACATCCTAAGGCAATGGGTGAACTCTAAAGTACACCACTTTACAAACATTTGCTAAATAAAATTATTGAAGATCCAGGAATTGAATAGAAAATCACATAAAGGGCATTATGCAGTAAATGGTAGATTTTCGTGAGTTACTTGTGGAGAACTAACTTTCTACGGCATTGGGTGAACTCTACAGTACACCAATTTACAAACATTTGCTAAATAAAATTATTGAAGATCCAGGAAATGAATAGAAAGTTACATAAAGGGTATTGTGCAGTAAGTGGTAGATTTTGGTGAGTTACTTGTGGAGAACTAACATTCTAAAGCATTGGGAGTATTCTAAAGTACACCACTTTACAAACATTTGCTAAATAAAATTATTGAAGATCCAGGAAATGAATAGAAAATTACATAAAGGGTATTGTGCAGTAAGTGGTAGATTTTCATGAGTTACTTGTGGAGAACTAACATCCTAAGGCATTGGGTGAAATCTAAAGTACACCACTTTACAAACATTTGCTAAATTAAATTATTGAAGATCCAGGAAATGAATAGAAAGTTACATAAAGGGTATTGTGCAGGAAATGGTAGATTTTCATGAGTTACTTGTGGAGAACTAACATCCTAAGGCATTGGGAGAACTCTAAATTACTCCACTATACAATCATTTGCTAAATAAAATTATTGAAGATCCAGGAAATGAATAGAAAGTTACATAAAGGGTATTGTGCAGTAAATGGTAGATTTTCATGAGTTACTTGTGGAGAACTAACATCCTAAGGCATTGGGTGAACTCTAAAGTACACCACTTTACAAACATTTGCTAAATAAAATTATTGAAGATGCAGGAAATGAATAGAAAGTTACATAAAGTGTATTGTACAGTAAGTGATAGATTTTCGTGAGTTACTTGTGGAGAACTAACATCCTATGGCATTGGGTGAACTCTAAAGTAGACCACTTTACAAACATTTGCTAAATAAAATTATTGCAGATCCAGGAAATGAATAGAAAATTACATAAAGGGCATTGTGCAGTAAATGGTAGATTTTTATGAGTTACTTGTGGAGAACTAACATCCTAAGGCATTTGGTGAATTCTAAGGTACACCACTTTACAAGCCTTTGCTAAATAAAATTATTGAAGATCCAGGAAATGAATAGAAAGTTACATAAAGGGTATTGTGCAGTAAGTGGTAGATTTTCATGAGTTACTTGTGGAGAACTAACATCCTAAGGCATTGGGTGAACTCTAAAGTACACCACTTTACAAACATTTGCTAAATAAAATTATTGAAGATCCAGGAAATGAATAGAAAATTACATAAAGGGCATTGTGCAGTAAGTGGTAGATTTTCATGAGTTACATGTGGAGAACTAACATCCTAAGGCATTGGGTGAACTCTAAATTACACCACTATACAAACATTTGCTAAATAAAATTATTGAAGATCCAGGAAATAAATAGAAAATTAAATAAAGGGCATTGTGCAGTAAATGGTAGATTTTCATGAGTTACTTGTGGAGAGCTAACATCCTAAGGCAATGGGTGAACTCTAAAGTACACCACTTTACAAACATTTGCTAAATAAAATTATTGAAGATCCAGGAAATGAATAGAAAATTACAGAAAGTGCATTGTGCAGTAAATGGTAGATTTTCATGAGTTACTTGTGGAGAACTAACATCCTAAGGCATTGGGTGAACACTAAAGTACACCAATTTACAAACATTTGCTAAATAAAATTATAGAAGATCCAGGAAATGAATAGAAAGTTACATAAAGGGTATTGTGCAGTAAGTGGTAGATTTTCGTGAGTTACTTGTGGAGAACTAACATTCTAAAGAATTGGGAGAATTCTAAAGTACACCACTTTACAAACATTTGCTAACTAAATTATTGAAGGTCCAGGAAATGAATAGAAAGTTACATAAAGGGTATTGTGCAGTAAGTGGTAGATTTTCGTGAGTTACTTGTGGAGAACTAACATTCTAAAGCATTGGGAGAATTCTAAAGTACTCCACTTTACAAACATTTGCTAAATAAAATTATTGAAGATCCAGGAAATGAATAGAAAGTTACATAAAGGGTATTGTGCAGTAAATGGTAGATTGTCATGAGTTACTTGTGAAGAACTAACATCCTAAGGCATTGGGTGAACCCTAAGGTTCACCACTTTACAAACATTTGCTAAATAACATTATTGAAGATCCACGAAATGAATAGAAATTAACATAAAGGGTATTGTGAAGTAAGTGGTAGATTTTCGTTAGTTACTTGTGGAGAACTAACATCCTAAAGCATTAGGTGAACTCTGAAGTACACCACTTTACAAACATTTGCTAAATACAATTATTGAAGATCCAGGAAATGAATAGAAAGTTACATAAAGCGTATTGTGCAGTAAGTGGTAGATTTTCGTAAGTTACTTGTGGAGAACTAACATTCTAAAGCATTGGGAGAATTCTAAAGTACACCACTTTACAAACATTTGCTAAATAAAATTATTGAAGATCCAGGAAATGAATAGAAAGTTACATAAAGGGTATTGTGCAGGAAATGGTAGATTTTCATGAGTTACTTGTGGAGAACTAACATCCTAAGGCATTGGGTGAACTCTAAAGTACACCACTTTACAAACATTTGCTAAATTAAATTATTGAAGATCCAGGAAATGAATAGAAAATTACATAAGGGGTATTGTGCAGTAAATGGTGAATTTTCATGCGTTACTTGTGGAGAACTAACATCCTAAGGCATTGGGAGAACTCTAAAGTACACCACTTTACAAACATTTGCTAAATAAAATTATTGAATATCCAGGAAATGAATAGAAAGTTACATTAAGGGTATTGTGCAGTAAATGGTAGATTTTCATGAGTTACTTGTGGAGAACTGTCATCCTAAGGCATTGGGTGAACTCTAAAGTACACCACTTTACAAACATTTGCTAAATAAAATTATTGAAGATCCAGGAAATGAATAGAAAGTTACATAAAGCGTATTGTGCAGTAAGTGGTAGATTTTCATAAGTTACTTGTGGAGAACTAACATCCTAAGGCATTGGGTGGACTCTAAAGTACACCACTTTACAAACATTTGCTAAATAAAATTATTGAAGATCCAGGAAATGAATAGAAAGTTACATAAAGTGTATTGTACAGTAAGTGATAGATTTTCGTGAGTTACTTGTGGAGAACTAACATCCTATGGCATTGGGTGAACTCTAAAGTAGACCACTTTACAAACATTTGCTAAATAAAATTATTGCAGATCCAGGAAATGAATAGAAAATTACATAAAGTGCATTGTGCAGTAAATGGTAGATTTTTATGAGTTACTTGTGGAGAACTAACATCCTAAGGCATTTGGTGAACTCTAAAGTACACCACTTTACAAACATTTGCTAAATAAAATTATTGAAGATCCAGGAAATGAATAGAAAATTACATAAAGGGCATTGTGAAGTAAGTGGTAGATTTTCATGAGTTACATGTGGAGAACTAACATCCTAAGGCATAGGGTGAACTCTAAATTACACCACTATACAAACATTTGCTAAATAAAATTATTGAAGATCCAGGAAATAAATAGAAAATTAAATAAAGGGCATTGTGCAGTAAATGGTAGATTTTCATGAGTTACTTGTGGAGAGCTAACATCCTAAGGCAATGGGTGAACTCTAAAGTACACCACTTTACAAACATTTGCTAAATAAAATTATTGAAGATCCAGGAAATGAATAGAAAATTACATAAAGTGCATTGTGCAGTAAATGGTAGATTTTCATGAGTTACTTGTGGAGAACTAACATCCTAAGGCATTGGGTGAACTCTAAAGTACACCAATTTACAAACATTTGCTAAATAAAATTATAGAAGATCCAGGAAATGAATAGAAAGTTACATAAAGGGTATTGTGCAGTAAGTGGTAGATTTTCGTGAGTTACTTGTGGAGAACTAACATTCTAAAGAATTGGGAGAATTCTAAAGTACACAACTTTACAAACATTTGCTAACTAAATTATTGAAGGTCCAGGAAATGAATAGAAAGTTACATAAAGGGTATTGTGCAGTAAGTGGTAGATTTTCGTGAGTTACTTGTGGAGAACTAACATTCTAAAGCATTGGGAGAATTCTAAAGTACTCCACTTTACAAACATTTGCTAAATAAAATTATTGAAGATCCAGGAAATGAATAGAAAATTACATAAAGGGCATTGTGCAGTAAATGGTAGATTTTCATGAGTTACTTGTGAAGAACTAACATCCTAAGGCATTGGGTGAACCCTAAGGTTCACCACTTTACAAACATTTGCTAAATAAAATTATTGAAGATCCAGGAAATGAATAGAAATTAACATAAAGGGTATTGTGCAGTAAGTGGTAGATTTTCGTTAGTTACTTGTGGAGAACTAACATCCTAAAGCATTAGGTGAACTCTGAAGTACACCACTTTACAAACATTTGCTAAATACAATTATTGAAGATCCAGGAAATGAATAGAAAGTTACATAAAGCGTATTGTGCAGTAAGTGGTAGATTTTCGTAAGTTACTTGTGGAGAACTAACATTCTAAAGCATTGGGAGAATTCTAAAGTACACCACTTTACAAACATTTGCTAAATAAAATTATTGAAGATCCAGGAAATGAATAGAAAGTTACATAAAGGGTATTGTGCAGGAAATGGTAGATTTTCATGAGTTACATGTGGAGAACTAACATCCTAAGGCATTGGGTGAACTCTAAAGTACACCACTTTACAAACATTTGCTAAATTAAATTATTGAAGATCCAGGAAATGAAAAGAAAATTACATAAGGGGTATTGTGCAGTAAATGGTGAATTTTCATGAGTTACTTGTAGAGAACTAACATCCTAAGGCATTGGGAGAACTCTAAATTACACCACTTTACAAACATTTGCTAAATTAAATTATTGAAGATCCAGGAAATGAATAGAAAGTTACATAAAGGGTATTGTGCAGTTAATGGTGAATTTTCATGAGTTACTTGTGGAGAACTAACATCCTAAGGCATTGGGAGAACTCTAAAGTACACCACTTTACAAACATTTTCTAAATAAAATTATTGAAGATCCAGGAAATGAATAGAAAGTTACATAAAGGGTATTGTGCAGTAAGTGATAGATTTTCATGAGTTACTTGTGGAGAACTAACATCCTAAAGCATTGGGCGAACTCTAAAGTACACCACTTTACAAACATTTGCTAAATAAAATTATTGAATATCCAGGAAATGAATAGAAAGTTACATTAAGGGTATTGTGCAGTAAATGGTAGATTTTCATGAGTTACTTGTGGAGAACTGTCATCCTAAGGCATTGGGTGAACTCTAAAGTACACCACTTTACAAACATTTGCTAAATAAAATTATTGAAGATCCAGGAAATGAATAGAAAGTTACATAAAGGGTATTGTGCAGTAAGTGGTAGATTTTCATGAGCTACTTGTGGAGAACTAACATCCTAAGGCATTGGGTGAACTCTAAATTACACCACTATACAAACATTTGCTAAATTAAATTATTGAAGGACCAGGAAATAAATAGAAAATTACATAAAGGGCATTGTGCAGTAAATGGTAGATTTTCATGAGTTACTTGTGGAGAGCTAACATCCTAAGGCAATGGGTGAACTCTAAAGTACACCACTTTACAAACATTTGCTAAATAAAATTATTGAAGATCCAGGAAATGAATAGAAAATCACATAAAGGGCATTATGCAGTAAATGGTAGATTTTCGTGAGTTACTTGTGGAGAACTAACTTTCTACGGCATTGGGTGAACTCTAAAGTACACCAATTTACAAACATTTGCTAAATAAAATTATTGAAGATCCAGGAAATGAATAGAAAGTTACATAAAGGGTATTGTGCAGTAAGTGGTAGATTTTGGTGAGTTACTTGTGGAGAACTAACATTCTAAAGCATTGGGAGTATTCTAAAGTACACCACTTTACAAACATTTGCTAAATAAAATTATTGAAGATCCAGGAAATGAATAGAAAATTACATAAAGGGTATTGTACAGTAAGTGGTACATTTTCGTGAGTTACTTGTGGAGAACTAACATTCTAAAGCATTGGGAGAATTCTAAAGTACACCACTTTACAAACATTTGCTAAATAAAATTATTGAAGATCCAGGAAATGAATAGACAGTTACATAAAGGGTATTGTGCAGTAAATGGTAGATTTTCATGAGTTACTTGTGGAGAACTAACATCCTAAGGCATTGGGAGAACTCTAAAGTACACCACTTTACAAACATTTGCTAAATAAAATTATTGAAGATCCAGGAAATGAATAGAAAGTTACATAAAGGGTATTGTGCAGTAAGTGGTAGATTTTCATGAGTTACGTGTGGAGAGCTAACATCCTAAAGCATTGGGTGAACTCTAATGTACACCACTTTACAAACATTTGCGAAATAAAATTATTGAAGGTCCAGGAAATGAATAGAAAGTTACATAAAGGGTATTGTGCAGTAAGTGGTAGATTTTCGTAAGTTACTTGTGGAGAACTAACATTCTAAAGCATTGGGAGAATTCTAAAGTACACCACTTTACAAACATTTGCTAAATAAAATTATTGAAGATCCAGGAAATGAATAGAAAGTTACATAAAGGGTATTGTGCAGGAAATGGTAGATTTTCATGAGTTACATGTGGAGAACTAACATCCTAAGGCATTGGGTGAACTCTAAAGTACACCACTTTACAAACATTTGCTAAATTAAATTATTGAAGATCCAGGAAATGAAAAGAAAATTACATAAGGGGTATTGTGCAGTAAATGGTGAATTTTCATGAGTTACTTGTGGAGAACTAACATCCTAAGGCATTGGGAGAACTCTAAAGTACACCACTTTACAAACATTTGCTAAATTAAATTATTGAAGATCCAGGAAATGAATAGAAAGTTACATAAAGGGTATTGTGCAGTTAATGGTGAATTTTCATGAGTTACTTGTGGAGAACTAACATCCTAAGGCATTGGGAGAACTCTAAAGTACACCACTTTACAAACATTTTCTAAATAAAATTATTGAAGATCCAGGAAATGAATAGAAAGTTACATAAAGGGTATTGTGCAGTAAGTGATAGATTTTCATGAGTTACTTGTGGAGAACTAACATCCTAAAGCATTGGGCGAACTCTAAAGTACACCACTTTACAAACATTTGCTAAATAAAATTATTGAAGATCCAGGAAATGAATAGAAAATCACATAAAGGGCATTATGCAGTAAATGGTAGATTTTCGTGAGTTACTTGTGGAGAACTAACTTTCTACGGCATTGGGTGAACTCTAAAGTACACCACTTTACAAACATTTGCTAAATTAAATTATTGAAGATCCAGGAAATGAAAAGAAAATTACATAAGGGGTATTGTGCAGTAAATGGTGAATTTTCATGAGTTACTTGTGGAGAACTAACATCCTAAGGCATTGGGAGAACTCTAAAGTACACCACTTTACAAACATTTGCTAAATTAAATTATTGAAGATCCAGGAAATGAATAGAAAGTTACATAAAGGGTATTGTGCAGTTAATGGTGAATTTTCATGAGTTACTTGTGGAGAACTAACATCCTAAGGCATTGGGAGAACTCTAAAGTACACCACTTTACAAACATTTTCTAAATAAAATTATTGAAGATCCAGGAAATGAATAGAAAGTTACATAAAGGGTATTGTGCAGTAAGTGATAGATTTTCATGAGTTACTTGTGGAGAACTAACATCCTAAAGCATTGGGCGAACTCTAAAGTACACCACTTTACAAACATTTGCTAAATAAAATTATTGAATATCCAGGAAATGAATAGAAAGTTACATTAAGGGTATTGTGCAGTAAATGGTAGATTTTCATGAGTTACTTGTGGAGAACTGTCATCCTAAGGCATTGGGTGAACTCTAAAGTACACCACTTTACAAACATTTGCTAAATAAAATTATTGAAGATCCAGGAAATGAATAGAAAGTTACATAAAGGGTATTGTGCAGTAAGTGGTAGATTTTCATGAGCTACTTGTGGAGAACTAACATCCTAAGGCATTGGGTGAACTCTAAATTACACCACTATACAAACATTTGCTAAATTAAATTATTGAAGGACCAGGAAATAAATAGAAAATTACATAAAGGGCATTGTGCAGTAAATGGTAGATTTTCATGAGTTACTTGTGGAGAGCTAACATCCTAAGGCAATGGGTGAACTCTAAAGTACACCACTTTACAAACATTTGCTAAATAAAATTATTGAAGATCCAGGAAATGAATAGAAAATCACATAAAGGGCATTATGCAGTAAATGGTAGATTTTCGTGAGTTACTTGTGGAGAACTAACTTTCTACGGCATTGGGTGAACTCTAAAGTACACCAATTTACAAACATTTGCTAAATAAAATTATTGAAGATCCAGGAAATGAATAGAAAGTTACATAAAGGGTATTGTGCAGTAAGTGGTAGATTTTGGTGAGTTACTTGTGGAGAACTAACATTCTAAAGCATTGGGAGTATTCTAAAGTACACCACTTTACAAACATTTGCTAAATAAAATTATTGAAGATCCAGGAAATGAATAGAAAATTACATAAAGGGTATTGTACAGTAAGTGGTACATTTTCGTGAGTTACTTGTGGAGAACTAACATTCTAAAGCATTGGGAGAATTCTAAAGTACACCACTTTACAAACATTTGCTAAATAAAATTATTGAAGATCCAGGAAATGAATAGACAGTTACATAAAGGGTATTGTGCAGTAAATGGTAGATTTTCATGAGTTACTTGTGGAGAACTAACATCCTAAGGCATTGGGAGAACTCTAAAGTACACCACTTTACAAACATTTGCTAAATAAAATTATTGAAGATCCAGGAAATGAATAGAAAGTTACATAAAGGGTATTGTGCAGTAAGTGGTAGATTTTCATGAGTTACGTGTGGAGAACTAACATCCTAAAGCATTGGGTGAACTCTAATGTACACCACTTTACAAACATTTGCGAAATAAAATTATTGAAGGTCCAGGAAATGAATAGAAAGTTACATAAAGGGTATTGTGCAGTAAGTGGTAGATTTTCGTGAGTTACTTGTGGAGAACTAACATTCTAAAGCATTGGCAGAATTCAAAAGTACACCCCTTTACAAACATTTGCTAAATAAAATTATTGAAGATCCAGGAAATGAATAGAAAATTACATAAAGGGCATTGTGCAGTAAATGGTAGATTTTCATGAGTTACTTGTGAAGAACTAACATCCTAAGGCATTGGGTGAACCGTAAGGTTCACCACTTTACAAACATTTGCTAAATAAAATTATTGAAGATCCAGGAAATGAATAGAAATTAACATAATGGGTATTGTGCAGTAAGTGGTAGATTTTCGTTAGTTTTTTGTGGAGAACTAACATCCTAAAGCATTAGTTGAACTCTGAAGTACACCACTTTACAAACATTTGCTAAATACAATTATTGAAGATCCAGGAAATGAATAGAAAGTTACATAAAGCGTATTGTGCAGTAAGTGGTAGATTTTCGTAAGTTACTTGTGGAGAACTAACATCCTAAGGCATTGGGAGAACTCTAAAGTACACCACTTTACAAACACTTTCTAAATAAAATTATTGAAGATCCAGGAAATGAATAGACAGTTACATAAGGGGTATTGTGCAGTAAATGGTAGATTATCATGAGTTACTTGTGGAGAACTAACATCCTAAGGCATTGGGAGAACTCTAAAGTACACCACTTTACAAACATTTGCTAAATAAAATTATTGAAGATCCAGGAAATGAATAGAAAGTTACATAAAGGGTAATGTGCAGTAAGTGGTAGATTTTCATGAGTTACTTGTGGACAACTAACATCCTAAAGCATAGGGTGAACTCTAAAGTACACCACTTTACAAACATTTGCTAAATAAAATTATTGAAGATCCAGGAAATGAATAGAAAGTTAGATAAAGGGTATTGTGCAGTAAATGGTAGATTTTCATGAGTTACTTGTGGAGAACTAAAAATCCTAAGGCATTGGGTGAACTCTAAAGTACACCACTTTACAAACATTTGCTAAATAAAATTATTGAAGATCCAGGAAATGAATAGAAAGTTACATAAAGGGCATTGTGCAGTAAGTGGTAGATTTTCATGAGTTACTTGTGGAGAACTAACATCCTAAGGCATTTTGTGAACTCTAAATTACACCACTATACAATCATTTGCTAAATAAAATTATTGAAGATGCAGGAAATGAATAGAAAGTTACATAAAGGGTATTGTGCAGTAAATGGTAGATTTTCATGAGTTACTTGTGGAGAACTAACATCCTAAGGCATTGGGTGAACTCTAAAGTACACCAATTTACAAACATTTGCTAAATAAAATTATTGAAGATCCAGGAAATGAATAGAAAGTTACATAAAGGGCATTGTGCAGTAAGTGGTAGATTTTCGTGAGTTACTTGTGGAGAACTAACATTCTAAAGCATTGGGAGAATTCTAAAAAACACCACTTTACAAACATTTGCTAAATAAAATTATTGAAGATCCAGGAAATGAATAGAAAGTTACATAAAGGGTATTGTGCAGTAAGTGGTAGATTTTTGTGAGTTACTTGTGGAGAACTAACATCCTAAGGCATTGGGTGAACTCTAAAGTACACCACTTTACAAACATTTGCTAAATAAAATTATTGAAGATCCAGGAAATGAATAGAAAATCACATAAAGGGCATTATGCAGTAAATGGTAGATTTTCGTGAGTTACTTGTGGAGAACTAACTTTCTACGGCATTGGGTGAACTCTAAAGTACACCAATTTACAAACATTTGCTAAATAAAATTATTGCAGATCCAGGAAATGAATAGAAAGTTACATAAAGGGTATTGTGCAGTAAGTGGTAGATTTTGGTGAGTTACTTTTGGAGAACTAACATTCTAAAGCATTGGGAGTATTCTAAAGTACACCACTTTACAAACATTTGCTAAATAAAATTATTGAAGATCCAGGAAATGAATAGAAAATTACATAAAGGGTATTGTACAGTAAGTGGTACATTTTCGTGAGTTACTTGTGGAGAACTAACATTCTAAAGCATTGGGAGAATTCTAAAGTACACCACTTTACAAACATTTGCTAAATAAAATTATTGAAGATCCAGGAAATGAATAGACAGTTACATAAAGGGTATTGTGCAGTAAATGGTAGATTTTCATGAGTTACTTGTATAGAACTAACATCCTAAGGCATTGGGTGAACTCTAAAGTACACCACTTTACAAACATTTGCTAAATTAAATTATTGAAGATCCAGGAAATGAAAAGAAAATTACATAAGGGGTATTGTGCAGTAAATGGTGAATTTTCATGAGTTACTTGTGGAGAACTAACATCCTAAGGCATTGGGAGAACTCTAAAGTACACCACTTTACAAACATTTGCTAAATTAAATTATTGAAGATCCAGGAAATGAATAGAAAGTTACATAAAGGGTATTGTGCAGTTAATGGTGAATTTTCATGAGTTACTTGTGGAGAACTAACATCCTAAGGCATTGGGAGAACTCTAAAGTACACCACTTTACAAACATTTTCTAAATAAAATTATTGAAGATCCAGGAAATGAATAGAAAGTTACATAAAGGGTATTGTGCAGTAAGTGATAGATTTTCATGAGTTACTTGTGGAGAACTAACATCCTAAAGCATTGGGCGAACTCTAAAGTACACCACTTTACAAACATTTGCTAAATAAAATTATTGAATATCCAGGAAATGAATAGAAAGTTACATTAAGGGTATTGTGCAGTAAATGGTAGATTTTCATGAGTTACTTGTGGAGAACTGTCATCCTAAGGCATTGGGTGAACTCTAAAGTACACCACTTTACAAACATTTGCTAAATAAAATTATTGAAGATCCAGGAAATGAATAGAAAGTTACATAAAGGGTATTGTGCAGTAAGTGGTAGATTTTCATGAGCTACTTGTGGAGAACTAACATCCTAAGGCATTGGGTGAACTCTAAATTACACCACTATACAAACATTTGCTAAATTAAATTATTGAAGGACCAGGAAATAAATAGAAAATTACATAAAGGGCATTGTGCAGTAAATGGTAGATTTTCATGAGTTACTTGTGGAGAGCTAACATCCTAAGGCAATGGGTAAACTCTAAAGTACACCACTTTACAAACATTTGCTAAATAAAATTATTGAAGATCCAGGAAATGAATAGAAAATCACATAAAGGGCATTATGCAGTAAATGGTAGATTTTCGTGAGTTACTTGTGGAGAACTAACTTTCTACGGCATTGGGTGAACTCTAAAGTACACCAATTTACAAACATTTGCTAAATAAAATTATTGAAGATCCAGGAAATGAATAGAAAGTTACATAAAGGGTATTGTGCAGTAAGTGGTAGATTTTGGTGAGTTACTTGTGGAGAACTAACATTCTAAAGCATTGGGAGTATTCTAAAGTACACCACTTTACAAACATTTGCTAAATAAAATTATTGAAGATCCAGGAAATGAATAGACAGTTACATAAAGGGTATTGTGCAGTAAATGGTAGATTTTCATGAGTTACTTGTGGAGAACTAACATCCTAAGGCATTGGGAGAACTCTAAAGTACACCACTTTACAAACATTTGCTAAATAAAATTATTGAAGATCCAGGAAATGAATAGAAAGTTACATAAAGGGTATTGTGCAGTAAGTGGTAGATTTTCATGAGTTACGTGTGGAGAACTAACATCCTAAAGCATTGGGTGAATTCTAATGTACACCACTTTACAAACATTTGCGAAATAAAATTATTGAAGGTCCAGGAAATGAATAGAAAGTTACATAAAGGGTATTGTGCAGTAAGTGGTAGATTTTCGTGAGTTACTTGTGGAGAACTAACATTCTAAAGCATTGGCAGAATTCTAAAGTACACCCCTTTACAAACATTTGCTAAATAAAATTATTGAAGATCCAGGAAATGAATAGAAAATTACATAAAGGGCATTGTGCAGTAAATGGTAGATTTTCATGAGTTACTTGTGAAGAACTAACATCCTAAGGCATTGGGTGAACCGTAAGGTTCACCACTTTACAAACATTTGCTAAATAAAATTATTGAAGATCCAGGAAATGAATAGAAATTAACATAATGGGTATTGTGCAGTAAGTGGTAGATTTTCGTTAGTTTTTTGTGGAGAACTAACATCCTAAAGCATTAGTTGAACTCTGAAGTACACCACTTTACAAACATTTGCTAAATACAATTATTGAAGATCCAGGAAATGAATAGAAAGTTACATAAAGCGTATTGTGCAGTAAGTGGTAGATTTTCGTAAGTTACTTGTGGAGAACTAACATCCTAAGGCATTGGGAGAACTCTAAAGTACACCACTTTACAAACACTTTCTAAATAAAATTATTGAAGATCCAGGAAATGAATAGACAGTTACATAAGGGGTATTGTGCAGTAAATGGTAGATTATCATGAGTTACTTGTGGAGAACTAACATCCTAAGGCATTGGGAGAACTCTAAAGTACACCACTTTACAAACATTTGCTAAATAAAATTATTGAAGATCCAGGAAATGAATAGAAAGTTACATAAAGGGTAATGTGCAGTAAGTGGTAGATTTTCATGAGTTACTTGTGGACAACTAACATCCTAAAGCATTGGGTGAACTCTAAAGTACACCACTTTACAAACATTTGCTAAATAAAATTATTGAAGATCCAGGAAATGAATAGAAAGTTAGATAAAGGGTATTGTGCAGTAAATGGTAGATTTTCATGAGTTACTTGTGGAGAACTAAAAATCCTAAGGCATTGGGTGAACTCTAAAGTACACCACTTTACAAACATTTGCTAAATAAAATTATTGAAGATCCAGGAAATGAATAGAAAGTTACATAAAGGGCATTGTGCAGTAAGTGGTAGATTTTCATGAGTTACTTGTGGAGAACTAACATCCTAAGGCATTTTGTGAACTCTAAATTACACCACTATACAATCATTTGCTAAATAAAATTATTGAAGATGCAGGAAATGAATAGAAAGTTACATAAAGGGTATTGTGCAGTAAATGGTAGATTTTCATGAGTTACTTGTGGAGAACTAACATCCTAAGGCATTGGGTGAACTCTAAAGTACACCAATTTACAAACATTTGCTAAATAAAATTATTGAAGATCCAGGAAATGAATAGAAAGTTACATAAAGGGCATTGTGCAGTAAGTGGTAGATTTTCGTGAGTTACTTGTGGAGAACTAACATTCTAAAGCATTGGGAGAATTCTAAAAAACACCACTTTACAAACATTTGCTAAATAAAATTATTGAAGATCCAGGAAATGAATAGAAAGTTACATAAAGGGTATTGTGCAGTAAGTGGTAGATTTTTGTGAGTTACTTGTGGAGAACTAACATCCTAAGGCATTGGGTGAACTCTAAAGTACACCACTTTACAAACATTTGCTAAATAAAATTATTGAAGATCCAGGAAATGAATAGACAGTTACATAAAGGGTATTGTGCAGTAAATGGTAGATTTTCATGAGTTACTTGTATAGAACTAACATCCTAAGGCATTGGGTGAACTCTAAAGTACACCACTTTACAAACATTTGCTAAATTAAATTATTGAAGATCCAGGAAATGAAAAGAAAATTACATAAGGGGTATTGTGCAGTAAATGGTGAATTTTCATGAGTTACTTGTGGAGAACTAACATCCTAAGGCATTGGGAGAACTCTAAAGTACACCACTTTACAAACATTTGCTAAATTAAATTATTGAAGATCCAGGAAATGAATAGAAAGTTACATAAAGGGTATTGTGCAGTTAATGGTGAATTTTCATGAGTTACTTGTGGAGAACTAACATCCTAAGGCATTGGGAGAACTCTAAAGTACACCACTTTACAAACATTTTCTAAATAAAATTATTGAAGATCCAGGAAATGAATAGAAAGTTACATAAAGGGTATTGTGCAGTAAGTGATAGATTTTCATGAGTTACTTGTGGAGAACTAACATCCTAAAGCATTGGGCGAACTCTAAAGTACACCACTTTACAAACATTTGCTAAATAAAATTATTGAATATCCAGGAAATGAATAGAAAGTTACATTAAGGGTATTGTGCAGTAAATGGTAGATTTTCATGAGTTACTTGTGGAGAACTGTCATCCTAAGGCATTGGGTGAACTCTAAAGTACACCACTTTACAAACATTTGCTAAATAAAATTATTGAAGATCCAGGAAATGAATAGAAAGTGACATAAAGGGTATTGTGCAGTAAGTGGTAGATTTTCGTGAGTTACTTGTGGAGAACTAACATTCTAAAGCATTGGGAGAATTCTAAAGTACACCCCTTTACAAATATTTGCTAAATAAAATTATTGAAGATCCAGGAAATGAATAGAAAATTACATAAAGGGCATTGTGCAGTAAATGGTAGATTTTCATGAGCTACTTGTGAAGAACTAACATCCTAAGGCATTGGGTGAACCCTAAGGTTCACCACTTTACAAACATTTGCTAAATAAAATTATTAAAGATCCAGGAAATGAATAGAAATTAACATAATGGGTATTGTGCAGTAAGTGGTAGATTTTCCTTAGTTATTTGTGGAGAACTAACATCCTAAAGCATTAGGTGAACTCTGAAGTACACCACTTTACAAACATTTGCTAAATACAATTATTGAAGATCCAGGAAATGAATAGAAAGTTACATAAAGCGTATTGTGCAGTAAGTGGTAGATTTTCGTAAGTTACTTGTGGAGAACTAACATCCTAAGGCATTAGGAGAACTCTAAAGTACACCACTTTACAAACATTTTCTAAATAAAATTATTGAAGATCCAGGAAATGAATAGAAAGTTACATAAAGTGTATTGTACAGTAAGTGGTAGATTTTCGTGAGTTACTTGTGGAGAACTAACATCGTATGGCATTGGGTGAACTCTAAAGTAGACCACTTTACAAACATTTGCTAAATAAAATTATTGAAGATCCAGGAAATGAATAGAAAATTACATAAAGGGCATTGTGCAGTAAATGGTAGATTTTCATGAGTTACTTGTGAAGAACTAACATCCTAAGGCATTGGGTGATCCCTAAGGTTCACCACTTTACAAACATTTGCTAAATAAAATTATTGAAGATCCAGGAAATGAATAGAAAGTTACATAAAGGTTATTGTGCAGGAAATGGTAGATTTTCATGAGTTACTTGTGGAGAACTAACATCCTAAAGCATTGGGTGAACTCTAAAGTACACCACTTTACAAACATTTGCTATATAAAATTATTGAAGATCCAGGAAATGAATAGAAAATCACATAAAGGGCATTATGCAGTAAATGGTAGATTTTCGTGAGTTACTTGTGGAGAACTAACTTTCTACGGCATTGGGTGAACTCTAAAGTACACCAATTTACAAACATTTGCTAAATAAAATTATTGCAGATCCAGGAAATGAATAGAAAGTTACATAAAGGGTATTGTGCAGTAAGTGGTAGATTTTGGTGAGTTACTTTTGGAGAACTAACATTCTAAAGCATTGGGAGTATTCTAAAGTACACCACTTTACAAACATTTGCTAAATAAAATTATTGAAGATCCAGGAAATGAATAGAAAATTACATAAAGGGTATTGTACAGTAAGTGGTACATTTTCGTGAGTTAAATGTGGAGAACTAACATTCTAAAGCATTGGGAGTATTCTAAAGTACACCACTTTACAAACATTTGCTAAATAAAATTATTGAAGATCCAGGAAATGAATAGACAGTTACATAAAGGGTATTGTGCAGTAAATGGTAGATTTTCATGAGATACTTGTATAGAACTAACATCCTAAGGCATTGGGAGAACTCTAAAGTACACCACTTTACAAACATTTGCTAAATAAAATTATTGAAGATCCAGGAAATGAATAGAAAGTTATATAAAGGGTATTGTGCAGTAAGTGGTAGATTTTCATGAGTTACGTGTGGAGAACTAACATCCTAAAGCATTGGGTGAACTCTAAAGTACACCACTTTACAAACATTTGCGAAATAAAATTATTGAAGGTCCAGGAAATGAATAGAAAGTTACATAAAGGGTATTGTGCAGTAAGTGGTAGATTTTCGTGAGTTACTTGTGGAGAACTAACATTCTAAAGCATTGGGAGAATTCTAAAGTACACCCCTTTACAAATATTTGCTAAATAAAATTATTGAAGATCCAGGAAATGAATAGAAAATTACATAAAGGGCATTGTGCAGTAAATGGTAGATTTTCATGAGCTACTTGTGAAGAACTAACATCCTAAGGCATTGGGTGAACCCTAAGGTTCACCACTTTACAAACATTTGCTAAATAAAATTATTAAAGATCCAGGAAATGAATAGAAATTAACATAATGGGTATTGTGCAGTAAGTGGTAGATTTTCGTTAGTTATTTGTGGAGAACTAACATCCTAAAGCATTAGGTGAACTCTGAAGTACACCACTTTACAAACATTTGCTAAATACAATTATTGAAGATCCAGGAAATGAATAGAAAGTTACATAAAGCGTATTGTGCAGTAAGTGGTAGATTTTCGTAAGTTACTTGTGGAGAACTAACATCCTAAGGCATTAGGAGAACTCTAAAGTACACCACTTTACAAACATTTTCTAAATAAAATTATTGAAGATCCAGGAAATGAATAGAAAGTTACATAAAGTGTATTGTACAGTAAGTGGTAGATTTTCGTGAGTTACTTGTGGAGAACTAACATCGTATGGCATTGGGTGAACTCTAAAGTAGACCACTTTACAAACATTTGCTAAATAAAATTATTGAAGATCCAGGAAATGAATAGAAAATTACATAAAGGGCATTGTGCAGTAAATGGTAGATTTTCATGAGTTACTTGTGAAGAACTAACATCCTAAGGCATTGGGTGATCCCTAAGGTTCACCACTTTACAAACATTTGCTAAATAAAATTATTGAAGATCCAGGAAATGAATAGAAAGTTACATAAAGGTTATTGTGCAGGAAATGGTAGATTTTCATGAGTTACTTGTGGAGAACTAACATCCTAAAGCATTGGGTGAACTCTAAAGTACACCACTTTACAAACATTTGCTAAATAAAATTATTGAAGATCCAGGAAATGAATAGAAAATCACATAAAGGGCATTATGCAGTAAATGGTAGATTTTCGTGAGTTACTTGTGGAGAACTAACTTTCTACGGCATTGGGTGAACTCTAAAGTACACCAATTTACAAACATTTGCTAAATAAAATTATTGCAGATCCAGGAAATGAATAGAAAGTTACATAAAGGGTATTGTGCAGTAAGTGGTAGATTTTGGTGAGTTACTTTTGGAGAACTAACATTCTAAAGCATTGGGAGTATTCTAAAGTACACCACTTTACAAACATTTGCTAAATAAAATTATTGAAGATCCAGGAAATGAATAGAAAATTACATAAAGGGTATTGTACAGTAAGTGGTACATTTTCGTGAGTTACTTGTGGAGAACTAACATTCTAAAGCATTGGGAGAATTCTAAAGTACACCACTTTACAAACATTTGCTAAATAAAATTATTGAAGATCCAGGAAATGAATAGACAGTTACATAAAGGGTATTGTGCAGTAATTGGTAGA
Source organism: Prosapia bicincta (assembly GCA_036971475.1). NCBI lineage: Eukaryota > Metazoa > Arthropoda > Insecta > Hemiptera > Cercopidae > Prosapia > Prosapia bicincta. Next base: position 139,924,931 of record JBAIZL010000002.1, read on the forward strand.
TTTTCATGAGTTACTTGTAGAGAACTAATATCCTAAGGCATTGGGAGAACTCTAAAGTACACCACTTTACAAACATTTGCTAAATAAAATTATTGAAGATCCAGGAAATGAATAGAAAGTTATATAAAGTGTATTGTGCAGTAAGTGGTAGATTTTCATGAGTTACGTGTGGAGAACTAACATCCTAAAGCATTGGGTGAACTCTAAAGTACACCACTTTACAAACATTTGCGAAATAAAATTATTGAAGGTCCAGGAAATGAATAGAAAGTTACATAAAGGGTATTGTGCAGTAAGTGGTAGATTTTCGTGAGTTACTTGTGGAGAACTAACATTCTAAAGCATTGGGAGAATTCTAAAGTACACCCCTTTACAAATATTTGCTAAATAAAATTATTGAAGATCCAGGAAATGAATAGAAAATTACATAAAGGGCATTGTGCAGTAAATGGTAGATTTTCATGAGTTACTTGTGAAGAACTAACATCCTAAGGCATTGGGTGAACCCTAAGGTTCACCACTTTACAAACATTTGCTAAATAAAATTATTAAAGATCCAGGAAATGAATAGAAATTAACATAATGGGTATTGTGCAGTAAGTGGTAGATTTTCGTTAGTTATTTGTGGAGAACTAACATCCTAAAGCATTAGGTGAACTCTGAATTACACCACTTTACAAACATTTGCTAAATACAATTATAGAAGATCCAGGAAATGAATAGAAAGTTACATAAAGCGTATTGTGCAGTAAGTGGTAGATTTTCGTAAGTTACTTGTGGAGAACTAACATCCTAAGGCATTGGGAGAACTCTAAAGTACACCACTTTACAAACATTTTCTAAATAAAATTATTGAAGATCCAGGAAATGAATAGAAAGTTACATAAAGTGTATTGTACAGTAAGTGGTAGATTTTCGTGAGTTACTTGTGGAGAACTAACATCGTATGGCATTGGGTGAACTCTAAAGTAGACCACTTTACAAACATTTGCTAAATAAAATTATTGAAGATCCAGGAAATGAATAGAAAATTACATAAAGGGCATTCTGCAGTAAATGGTAGATTTTCATGAGTTACTTGTGAAGAACTAACATCCTAAGGCATTGGGTGATCCCTAAGGTTCACCACTTTACAAACATTTGCTAAATAAAATTATTGAAGATCCAGGAAATGAATAGAAAGTTACATAAAGGGTATTGTGCAGGAAATGGTAGATTTTCATGAGTTACTTGTGGAGAACTAACATCCTAAGGCATTGGGTGAACTCTAAAGTACACCACTTTACAAACATTTGCTAAATTAAATTATTGAAGATCCAGGAAATGAATAGAAAGTTACATAAAGGGTATTGTGCAGTAAATGGTGAATTTTCATGAGTTACTTGTGGAGAACTAACATCCTAAGGCATTGGGAGAACTCTAAAGTACACCACTTTACAAACATTTTCTAAATAAAATTATTGAAGATCCAGGAAATGAATAGAAAGTTACATAAAGGGTATTGTGCAGTAAGTGATAGATTTTCATGAGTTACTTGTGGAGAACTAACATCCTAAAGCATTGGGCGAACTCTAAAGTACACCACTTTACAAACATTTGCTAAATAAAATTATTGAATATCCAGGAAATGAATAGAAAGTTACATTAAGGGTATTGTGCAGTAAATGGTAGATTTTCATGAGTTACTTGTGGAAAACTGTCATCCTAAGGCATTGGGTGAACTCTAAAGTACACTACTTTACAAACATTTGCTAAATAAAATTATTGAAGATCCAGGAAATAAATAGAAAGTTACATAAAGCGTATTGTGCAGTAAGTGGTAGATTTTCATAAGTTACTTGTGGAGAACTAACATCCTAAGGCATTGGGTGAACTCTAAAGTACACCACTTTACAAAAATTTGCTAAATAAAATTATTGAAGATCCAGGAAATGAATAGAAAATTACATAAAGGGTTTGTGCTGTAAGTGGTAGATTTTCATGAGCTACTTGTGGAGAACTAACATCCTAAGGCAATGGGTGAACTCTAAATTACACCACTTTACAAACATGTGCTAAATAAAATTATTGAAGATCCAGGAAATGAATAGAAAATTACATAAAGGGTATTGTACAGTAAGTGGTAGATTTTCGTGAGTTACTTGTGGAGAACTAACATTCTAAAGCATTGGGAGAATTCTAAAGTACACCACTTTACAAACATTTGCTAAATAAATTATTGAAGATCCAGGAAATAAATATACAGTTACATAAGGGGTATTGTGCAGTAAATGGTAGATTTTCAAGAGTTACTTGTGGAGAACTAACATCCTAAGGCAGTGGGAGAACTCTAAAGTACACCACTTTACAAACATTTGCTAAATAAAATTATTGAAGATCCAGGAAATGAATAGAAAGTTACATAAAGTGTATTGTGCAGTAAGTGGTAGATTTTCATGAGTTACTTGTGGAGAACTAACATCCTAAAGCATTGGGTGAACTCTAAAGTACACCACTTTACAAACATTTGCTAAATAAAATTATTGAAGATCCAGGAAATGAATAGAAAGTTACATAAAGGGCATTGTGCAGTAAGTGGTAGATTTTCGTGAGTTACGTGTGGAGAACTAACATTCTAAAGCATTGGGAGAATTCTAAAAAACACCACTTTACAAACATTTGCTAAATAAAATTATTGAAGATCCAGGAAATGAATAGAAAGTTACATAAAGGGTATTGTGCAGTAAGTGGTAGATTTATGTGAGTTACTTGTGGAGAACTAACATCCTAAGGCATTGGGTGAACTCTAAATTACACCACTATACAATCATTAGCTAAATAAAATTATTGAAGATCCAGGAAATGAATAGAAAGTTACATAAAGGGTATTGTGCAGTAAATGGTAGATTTGCATGTGTTACTTGTGGAGAACTAACATCCTAAGGCATTGGGTGAACTCTAAAGTACACCACTTTACAAACATTTTCTAAATAAAATTATTGAAGATCCAGGAAATGAATAGAAAGTTACATAAAGGGTATTGTGCAGTAAGTGATAGATTTTCATGAATTACTTGTGGAGAACTAACATCCTAAAGCATTGGGCGAACTCTAAAGTACACCACTATACAAACATTTGCTAAATAAAATTATTGAATATCCAGGAAATGAATAGAAAATCACATAAAGGGCATTATGCAGTAAATGGTAGATTTTCGTGAGTTACTTGTGGAGAACTAACTTTCTACGGCATTGGGTGAACTCTAAAGTACACCAATTTACAAACATTTGCTAAATAAAATTATTGAAGATCCAGGAAATGAATAGAAAGTTACATAAAGGGTATTGTGCAGTAAGTGGTAGATTTTGGTGAGTTACTTTTGGAGAACTAACATTCTAAAGCATTGGGAGTATTCTAAAGTACACCACTTTACAAACATTTGCTAAATAATATTATTGAAGATCCAGGAAATGAATAGAAAATTACATAAAGGGTATTGTACAGTAAGTGGTACATTTTCGTGAGTTACTTGTAGAGAACTAACATTCTAAAGCATTGGGAGAATTCTAAAGTACACCACTTTACAAACATTTGCTAAATAAAATTATTGAAGATCCAGGAAATGAATAGACAGTTACATAAAGGGTATTGTGCAGTAAATGGTAGATTTTCATGAGTTACTTGTAGAGAACTAACATCCTAAGGCATTGGGAGAACTCTAAAGTACACCACTTTACAAACATTTGCTAAATAAAATTATTGAAGAACCAGGAAATGAATAGAAAGTTATATAAAGTGTATTGTGCAGTAAGTGGTAGATTTTCATGAGTTACGTGTGGAGAACTAACATCCTAAAGCATTGGGTGAACTCTAAAGTACACCACTTTACAAACATTTGCGAAATAAAATTATTGAAGGTCCAGGAAATGAATAGAAAGTTACATAAAGGGTATTGTGCAGTAAGTGGTAGATTTTCGTGAGTTACTTGTGGAGAACTAACATCCTAAAGCATTGGGTGAACTCTAAAGTACACCACTTTACAAACATTTGCGAAATAAAATTATTGAAGGTCCAGGAAATGAATAGAAAGTTACATAAAGGGTATTGTGCAGTAAGTGGTAGATTTTCGTGAGTTACTTGTGGAGAACTAACATCCTAAGGCATTGGGTGAACTCTAAATTACACCACTTTACAAACATGTGCTAAATAAAATTATTGAAGATCCAGGAAATGAATAGAAAGTTAGATAAAGGGTATTGTGCAGTAAATGGTAGATTTTCATGAGTTACTTGTGGAGAACTAACATCCTAAGGCATTGGGTGAACTCTAAAGTACACCACTTTACAAACATTTGCTAAATAAAATTATTGAAGATCCAGGAAATGAATAGAAAGTTACATAAAGGGCATTGTGCAGTAAGTGGTAGATTTTCATGAGTTACTTGTGGAGAACTAACATCCTAAGGCATTGGGTGAACTCTAAATTACACCACTATACAATCATTTGCTAAATAAAATTATTGAAGATGCAGGAAATGAATAGAAAGTTACATAAAGGGTATTGTGCAGTAAATGGTAGATTTTCATGAGTTACTTGTGGAGAACTAACATCCTAAGGCATTGGGTGAACTCTAAAGTACACCAATTTACAAACATTTGCTAAATAAAATTATTGAAGATCCAGGAAATGAATAGAAAGTTACATAAAGGGCATTGTGCAGTAAGTGGTAGATTTTCGTGAGTTACTTGAGGAGAACTAACATTCTAAAGCATTGGGAGAATTCTAAAAAACACCACTTTACAAACATTTGCTAAATAAAATTAATGAAGATCCAGGAAATGAATAGAAAGTTACATAAAGGGTATTGTGCAGTAAGTGGTAGATTTTTGTGAGTTACTTGTGGAGAACTAACATCCTAAGGCATTGGGTGAACTCTAAATTACACCACTATACAATCATTTGCTAAATAAAATTATTGAAGATCCAGGAAATGAATAGAAAGTTACATAAAGGGTATTGTGCAGTAAATGGTAGATTTTCATGAGTTACTTGTGGAGAACTAACATCCTAAGGCATTGGGTGAACTCTAAAGTACACCACTTTACAAACATTTTCTAAATAAAATTATTGAAGATACAGGAAATGAATAGAAAGTTACATAAATGGTATTGTGCAGTAAGTGATAGATTTTCATGAATTACTTGTGGAGAACTAACATCCTAAAGCATTGGGTGAACTCTAAAGTACACCACTTTACAAACATTTGCTAAATAAAATTATTGAATATCCAGGAAATGAATAGAAAGTTACATTAAGGGTATTGTGCAGTAAATGGTAGATTTTCATGAGTTACTTGTGGAGAACTGACATCCTAAGGCATTGGGTGAACTCTAAAGTACACCACTTTACAAATATTTGCTAAATAAAATTATTGAAGATCCAGGAAATGAATAGAAAGTTACATAAAGCGTATTGTGCAGTAAGTGGTATATTTTCATACGTTACTTTTGGAGAACTAACATCCTAAGGCATTGGGTGAACTCTAAAGTACACCACTTTACAAACATTTGCTAAATAAAATTATTGAAGATCCAGGAAATGAATAGAAAGTTACATAAAGGGTATTGTGCAGTAAGTGGTAGATTTTCATGAGCTACTTGTGGAGAACTAACATCCTAAGGCATTGGGTGAAATCTAAACTACACCACTATACAAACATTTGCTAAATAAAATTATTGAAGAACCAGGAAATAAATAGAAAATTACATAAAGGGCATTGTGCAGTAAATGGTAGATTTTCATGAGTTACTTGTGGAGAGCTAACATCCTAAGGCAATGGGTGAACTCTAAAGTACACCACTTTACAAACATTTGCTAAATAAAATTATTGAAGATCCAGGAAATGAATAGAAAATCACATAAAGGGCATCATGCAGTATATGGTAGATTTTCATGAGTTACTTGTGGAGAACTAACATCCTAAGGCATTGGGTGAACTCTAAAGTACACCAATTTACAAACATTTGCTAAATAAAATTATTGAAGATCCAGGAAATGAATTGAAAGTTACATAAAGTGTATTGTGCAGTAAGTGGTAGATTTTCGTGAGTTACTTGTGGAGAACTAACATTATAAGGCATTGGGTGAACTCTAAAGTACACCAATTTACAAACATTTGCTAAATAAAATTATTGAAGATCCAGGAAATGAATAGAAAGTTACATAAAGGGTATTGAGCAGTAAGTGGTAGATTTTGGTGAGTTACTTGTGAAGAACTAACATTCTAAAGCATTGGGAGTATTCTAAAGTACACCACTTTACAAACATTTGCTAAATAAAATTATTGAAGATCCAGGAAATGAATAGAAAATTACATAAAGGGTATTGTACAGTAAGTGGTAGATTTTCGTGATTTTCTTGTGGAGAACTAACTTTCTAAAGTATTGGGAGAACTCTAAAGTACACCACTTTACAAACATTTGCTAAATAAAATTATTGAAGATCCAGGAAATGAATAGAAAGTTACATAAAGGGTATTGTGCAGTAAGTGGTAGATTTTCATGAGTTACGTGTGGAGAACTAACATCCTAAAGCATTTGGTGAACTCTAAAGTACACCACTTTACAAACATTTGCGAAATAAAATTATTGAAGGTCCAGGAAATGAATAGAAAGTTACATAAAGGGTATTGTGCAGTAAGTGGTAGATTTTCGTGAGTTACTTGTGGAGAACTAACATTCTAAAGCATTGGGAGAATTCTAAAGTACACCCCTTTACAAACATTTGCTAAATAAAATTATTGAAGATCCAGGAAATGAATAGAAAATTACATAAAGGGCATTGTGCAGTAAATGGTAGATTTTCATGAGTTACTTGTGAAGAACTAACATCCTAAGGCATTGGTGAACCCTAAGGTTCACCACTTTACAAACATTTGCTAAATAAAATTATTGAAGATCCAGGAAATGAATAGAAATTAACATAATGGGTATTGTGCAGTAAGTGGTAGATTTTCGTTAGTTATTTGTGGAGAACTAACATCCTAAAGCATTAGGTGAACTCTGAAGTACACCACTTTACAAACATTTGCTAAATACAATTATTGAAGATCCAGGAAATGAATAGAAAGTTACATAGAGCGTATTGTGCAGTAAGTGGTAGATTTTCGTAAGTTACTTGTGGAGAACTAACATCCTAAGGCATTGGGAGAACTCTAAAGTACACCACTTTACAAACATTTTCTAAATAAAATTATTGAAGATCCAGGAAATGAATAGAATGTTACATAAAGTGTATTGTACAGTAAGTGGTAGATTTTCGTGAGTTACTTGTGGAGAACTAACATCGTATGGCATTGGGTGAACTCTAAAGTAGACCACTTTACAAACATTTGCTAAATAAAAGTATTGAAGATCCAGGAAATGAATAGAAAGTTACATAAAGGGTATTGTGCAGGAAATGGTAGATTTTCATGAGTTACTTGTGGAGAACTAACATCCTAAGGCATTGGGTGAACTCTAAAGTACACCACTTTACAAACATTTGCTAAATTAAATTATTGAAGATCCAGGAAATGAATAGAAAGTTACATAAAGGGTATTGTGCAGTTAATGGTGAATTTTCATGAGTTACTTGTGGAGAACTAACATCCTAAGGCATTGGGAGAACTCTAAAGTACACCACTTTACAAACATTTTCTAAATAAAATTATTGAAGATCCAGGAAATGAATAGAAAGTTACATAAAGGGTATTGTGCAGTAAGTGATAGATTTTCATGAGTTACTTGTGGAGAACTAACATCCTAAAGCATTGGGCGAACTCTAAAGTACACCACTTTACAAACATTTGCTAAATAAAATTATTGAATATCCAGGAAATAAATAGAAAGTTACATTAAGGGTATTGTGCAGTAAATGGTAGATTTTCATGAGTTACTTGTGGAGAACTGTCATCCTAAGGCATTGGGTGAACTCTAAAGTACACCACTTTACAAACATTTGCTAAATAAAATTATTGAAGATCCAGGAAATGAATAGAAAGTTACATAAAGCGTATTGTGCAGTAAGTGGTAGATTTTCATAAGTTACTTGTGGAGAACTAACATCCTAAGGCATTGGGTGAACTCTAAAGTACACCACTTTACAAAAATTTGCTAAATAAAATTATTGAAGATCCAGGAAATGAATAGAAAGTTACATAAAGGGTTTGTGCAGTAAGTGGTAGATTTTCATGAGCTACTTGTGGAGAACTAACATCCTAAGGCATTGGGTGAACTCTAAATTACACCACTTTACAAACATGTGCTAAATAAAATTATTGAAGATCCAGGAAATGAATAGAAAATTACATAAAGGGTATTGTACAGTAAGTGGTAGATTTTCGTGAGTTACTTGTGGAGAACTAACATTCTAAAGCATTGGGATAATTCTAAAGTACACCACTTTACAAACATTTGCTAAATAAAATTATTGAAGATCCAGGAAATAAATAGACAGTTACATAAGGGGTATTGTGCAGTAAATGGTAGATTTTCATGAGTTACTTGTGGAGAACTAACATCCTAAGGCATTGGGAGAACTCTAAAGTACACCACTTTACAAACATTTGCTAAATAAAATTATTGAAGATCCAGGAAATGAATAGAAAGTTACATAAAGGGTATTGTGCAGTAAGTGGTAGATTTTCATGAGTTACTTGTGGAGAACTAACATCCTAAAGCATTGGGTGAACTCTAAAGTACACCACTTTACAAACATTTGCTAAATAAAATTATTGAAGATCCAGGAAATGAATAGAAAGTTAGATAAAGGGTATTGTGCAGTAAATGGTAGATTTTCATGAGTTACTTGTGGAGAATTAACATCCTAAGGCATTGGGTGAACTCTAAAGTACACCACTTTACAAACATTTGCTAAATAAAATTATTGAAAATCCAGGAAATGAATAGAAAGTTACATAAAGGGCATTGTGCCGTAAGTGGTAGATTTTCATGAGTTAATTGTGGAGAACTAACATCCTAAGGCATTGGGTGAACTCTAAATTACACCACTATACAATCATTTGCTAAATAAAATTATTGAAGATGCAGGAAATGAATAGAAAGTTACATAAAGGGTATTGTGCAGTAAATGGTAGATTTTCATGAGTTACTTGTGGAGAACTAACATCCTAAGGCATTGGGTGAACTCTAAAGTACACCAATTTACAAACATTTGCTAAATAAAATTATTGAAGATCCAGGAAATGAATAGAATGTTACATAAAGGGTATTGTGCAGTAAATGGTAGATTTTCATGAGTTACTTGTGGAGAACTAACATCCTAAGGCATTGGGTGAACTCTAGAGTACACCACTTTACAAACATTTTCTAAATAAAATTATTGAAGATCCAGGAAATGAATAGAAAGTTACATAAAGGGTATTGTGCAGTAAGTGGTATATTTTCATACGTTACTTGTGGAGAACTAACATCCTAAGGCATTGGGTGAACTCTAAAGTACACCACTTTACAAACATTTGCTAAATAAAATTATTGAAGATCCAGGAAATGAATAGAAAGTTACATAAAGGGTATTGTGCAGTAAGTGGTAGATTTTCATGAGCTACTTGTGGAGAACTAACATCCTAAGGCATTGGGTGAAATCTAAACTACACCACTATACAAACATTTGCTAAATAAAATTATTGAAGAACCAGGAAATAAATAGAAAATTACATAAAGGGCATTGTGCAGTAAATGGTAGATTTTCATGAGTTACTTGTGGAGAGCTAACATCCTAAGGCAATGGGTGAACTCTAAAGTACACCACTTTACAAACATTTGCTAAATAAAATTATTGAAGATCCAGGAAATGAATAGAAAATCACATAAAGGGCATTATGCAGTATATGGTAGATTTTCATGAGTTACTTGTGGAGAACTAACATCCTAAGGCATTGGGTGAACTCTAAAGTACACCAATTTACAAACATTTGCTAAATAAAATTATTGAAGATCCAGGAAATGAATAGAAAGTTACATAAAGGGTATTGTACAGTAAGTGGTAGATTTTCGTGATTTTCTTGTGGAGAACTAACTTTCTAAAGTATTGGGAGAACTCTAAAGTACACCACTTTACAAACATTTGCTAAATAAAATTATTGAAGATCCAGGAAATGAATAGAAAGTTACATAAAGGGTATTGTGCAGTAAGTGGTAGATTTTCATGAGTTACGTGTGGAGAACTAACATCCTAAAGCATTGGGTGAACTCTAAAGTACACCACTTTACAAACATTTGCGAAATAAAATTATTGAAGGTCAAGGAAATGAATAGAAAGTTACATAAAGGGTATTGTGCAGTAAGTGGTAGATTTTCATGAGCTACTTGTGGAGAACTAACATCCTAAGGCATTGGGTGAAATCTAAACTACACCACTATACAAACATTTGCTAAATAAAATTATTGAAGAACCAGGAAATAAATAGAAAATTACATAAAGGGCATTGTGCAGTAAATGGTAGATTTTCATGAGTTACTTGTGGAGAAGTAACATCCTAAGGCAATGGGTGAACTCTAAAGTACACCACTTTACAAACATTTGCTAAATAAAATTATTGAAGATCCAGGAAATGAATAGAAAATACATAAAGGGCATTATGCAGTATATGGTAGATTTTCATGAATTACTTGTGGAGAACTAACATCCTAAGGCATTGGGTGAACTCTAAAGTACACCAATTTACAAACATTTGCTAAATAAAATTATTGAAGATCCAGGAAATGAATAGAAAGTTACATAAAGTGTATTGTGCAGTAAGTGGTAGATTTTCGTGAGTTACTTGTGGAGAACTAACATTATAAGGCATTGTGTGAACTCTAAAGTACACCAATTTACAAACATTTGCTAAATAAAATTATTGAAGATCCAGGAAATGAATAGAAAGTTACATAAAGGGTATTGAGCAGTAAGTGGTAGATTTTGGTGAGTTACTTGTGAAGAACTAACATTCTAAAGCATTGGGAGTATTCTAAAGTACACCACTTTACAAACATTTGCTAAATAAAATTATTGAAGATCCAGGAAATGAATAGAAAATTACATAAAGGGTATTGTACAGTAAGTGGTAGATTTTCGTGATTTTCTTGTGGAGAACTAACTTTCTAAAGTATTGGGAGAACTCTAAAGTACACCACTTTACAAACATTTGCTAAATAAAATTATTGAAGATCCAGGAAATGAATAGAAAGTTACATAAAGGGTATTGTGCAGTAAGTGGTAGATTTTCATGAGTTACGTGTGGAGAACTAACATCCTAAAGCATTGGGTGAACTCTAAAGTACACCACTTTACAAACATTTGCGAAATAAAATTATTGAAGGTCCAGGAAATGAATAGAAAGTTACATAAAGGGTATTGTGCAGTAAATGGTAGATTTTCATGAGTTACTTGTGAAGAACTAACATCCTAAGGCATTGGGTGAACCCTAAGGTTCACCACTTTACAAACATTTGCTAAATAAAATTATTGAAGGTCCAGGAAATGAATAGAAATTAACATAATAGGTATTGTGCAGTAAGTGGTAGATTTTCGTTAGTTATTTGTGGAGAACTAACATCCTAAAGCATTAGGTGAACTCTGAAGTACTCCACTTTACAAACATTTGCTAAATAAAATTATTGAAGATCCAGGAAATGAATAGAAAGTTACATAAAGTGTATTGTACAGTAAGTGGTAGATTTTCGTGAGTTACTTGTGGAGAACTGACATCGTATGGCATTGGGTGAACTCTAAAGTAGACCACTTTACAAACATTTGCTAAATAAAATTATTGAAGATCCAGGAAATTAATAGAAAATTACATAAACTGCATTGTGCAGTAAATGGTAGATTTTCATGAGTTACTTGTGAAGAACTAACATCCTAAGGCATTGGGTGAACCCTAAGGTTCACCACTTTACAAACATTTGCTAAATAAAATTATTGAAGATCCAGGAAATGAATAGAAAGTTACATAAAGGGTATTGTGCAGGAAATGGTAGATTTTCATGAGTTACTTGTGGAGAACTAACATCCTAAGGCATTGGGTGAACTCTAAAGTACACCACTTTACAAACATTTGCTAAATTAAATTATTGAAGATCCAGGAAATGAATAGAAAGTTACATAAAGGGTATTGTGCAGTAAATGGTGAATTTTCATGAGTTACTTGTGGAGAACTAACATCCTAAGGCATTGGGAGAACTCTAAAGTACACCACTTTACAAACATTTTCTAAATAAAATTATTGAAGATCCAGGAAATGAATAGAAAGTTACATAAAGGGTATTGTGCAGTAAGTGATAGATTTTCATGAGTTACTTGTGGAGAACTATCATCCTAAAGCATTGGGCGAACTCTAAAGTACACCACTTTACAAACATTTGCTAAATAAAATTATTGAATATCCAGGAAATGAATAGAAAGTTACATTAAGGGTATTGTGCAGTAAATGGTAGATTTTCATGAGTTACTTGTGGAGAACTGTCATCCTAAGGCATTGGGTGAACTCTAAAGTACACCACTTTACAAACATTTGCTAAATAAAATTATTGAAGATCCAGGAAATGAATAGAAAGTTACATAAAGCGTATTGTGCAGTAAGTGGTAGATTTTCATAAGTTACTTGTGGAGAACTAACATCCTAAGGCATTGGGTGAACTCTAAAGTCACCACTATACAAAAATTTGCTAAATAAAATTATTGAAGATCCAGGAAATGAATAGAAAGTTACATAAAGGGTTTGTGCAGTAAGTGGTAGATTTTCATGAGCTACTTGTGGAGAACTAACATCCTAAGGCTTTGGGTGAACTCTAAATTACACCACTTTACAAACATGTGCTAAATAAAATTATTGAAGATCCAGGAAATGAATAGAAAATTACATAAAGGGTATTGTGCAGTAAATGGTAGATTTTCATGAGTTACTTGTGGAGAACTAACATCCTAAGGCATTGGGAGAACTCTAAAGTACACCACTTTACAAACATTTGCTAAATAAAATTATTGAAGATCCAGGAAATGAATAGAAAGTTACATAAAGGGTATTGTGCAGTAAGTGGTAGATTTTCATGAGTTACTTGTGGAGAACTAACATCCTAAAGCATTGGGTGAACTCTAAAGTACACCACTTTACAAACATTTGCTAAATAAAATTATTGAAGATCCAGGAAATGAATAGAAAGTTAGATAAAGGGTATTGTGCAGTAAATGGTAGATTTTCATGAGTTACTTGTGGAGAACTAACATCCTAAGGCATTGGGTGAACTCTAAAGTACACCACTTTACAAACATTTGCTAAATAAAATTATTGAAGATCCAGGAAATGAATAGAAAGTTACATAAAGGGCATTGTGCAGTAAGTGGTAGATTTTCATGAGTTACTTGTGGAGAACTAACATCCTAAGGCATTGGGTGAACTCTAAATTACACCACTATACAATCATTTGCTAAATAAAATTATTGAAGATGCAGGAAATGAATAGAAAGTTACATAAAGGGTATTGTGCAGTAAATGGTAGATTTTCATGAGTTACTTGTGGAGAACTAACATCCTAAGGCATTGGGTGAACTCTAAAGTACACCAATTTACAAACATTTGCTAAATAAAATTATTGAAGATCCAGGAAATGAATAGAAAGTTACATAAAGGGCATTGTGCAGTAAGTGGTAGATTTTCGTGAGTTACTTGTGGAGAACTAACATTCTAAAGCATTGGGAGAATTCTAAAAAACACCACTTTACAAACATTTGCTAAATAAAATTATTGAAGATCCAGGAAATGAATAGAAAGTTACATAAAGGGTATTGTGCAGTAAATGGTAGATTTTCATGAGTTACTTGTGGAGAACTAACATCCTAGGGCATTGGGTGAACTCTAAAGTACACCACTTTACAAACATTTTCTAAATAAATTATTGAAAATCCAGGAAATGAATAGAAAGTTACATAAAGGGTATTGTGCAGTAAGTGATAGATTTTCATGAATTACTTGTGGAGAACTAACATCCTAAAGCATTGGGTGAACTCTAAAGTACACCACTTTACAAACATTTGCTAAATAAAATTATTGAATACCCAGGAAATGAATAGAACGTTAAATTAAGGGTATTGTGCAGTAAATGGTAGATTTTCATGAGTTACTTGTGGAGAACTGACATCCTAAGGCATTGGGTGAACTCTAAAGTACACCACTTTACAAAAATTTGCTAAACAAAATTATTGAAGATCCAGGAAATGAATAGAAAGTTACATAAAGCGTATTGTGCAGTAAGTGGTATATTTTCATACGTTACTTGTGGAGAACTAACATCCTAAGGCATTGGGTGAACTCTAAAGTACACCACTTTACAAACATTTGCTAAATAAAATTATTGAAGATCCAGGAAATGAATAGAAAGTTACATAAAGGGTATTGTGCAGTAAGTGGTAGATTTTCATGAGCTACTTGTGGAGAACTAACATCCTAAGGCATTGGGTGAAATCTAAACTACACCACTATACAAACATTTGCTAAATAAAATTATTGAAGAACCAGGAAACAAATAGAAAATTACATAAAGGGCATTTTGCAGTAAATGGTAGATTTTCATGAGTTACTTGTGGAGAGCTAACATCCTAAGGCAATGGGTGAACTCTAAAGTACACCACTTTACAAACATTTGCTAAATAAAATTATTGAAGAACCAGGAAATGAATAGAAAATCACATAAAGGGCATTATGCAGTAAATGGTAGATTTTCATGAGTTACTTGTGGAGAACTAACATCCTAAGGCATTGGGTGAACTCTAAAGTACACCAATTTACAAACATTTGCTAAATAAAATTATTGAAGATCCAGGAAATGAATAGAAAGTTACATAAAGTGTATTGTGCAGTAAGTGGTAGATATTCGTGAGTTACTTGTGGAGAACTAACATTATAAGGCATTGGGTGAACTCTAAAGTACACCAATTTACAAACATTTGCTAAATAAAATTATTGAAGATCCAGGAAATGAATAGAAAGTTACATAAAGGGTATTGAGCAGTAAGTGGTAGATTTTGGTGAGTTACTTGTGAAGAACTAACATTCTAAAGCATTGGGAGTATTCTAAAGTACACCACTTTACAAACATTTGCTAAGTAAAATTATTGAAGATCCAGGAAATGAATAGAAAATTACATAAAGGGTATTGTACAGTAAGTGGTAGATTTTCGTGATTTTCTTGTGGAGAACTAACTTTCTAAAGTATTGGGAGAATTCTAAAGTACACCACTTTACAAACATTTGCTAAATAAAATTATTGTAGTTCCAGGAAATGAATAGACAGTTACATAAAGGGTATTGTGCAGTAAGTGGTAGATTTTCATGAGTTACTTGTGGAGAACTAACATCCTAAGACATTGGGAGAACTCTAAAGTACACCACTTTACAAACTTTTGCTAAATAAAATTATTGAAGATCCAGGAAATGAATAGAAAGTTACATAAAGGGTATTGTGCAGTAAGTGGTAGATTTTCATGAGTTACTTGTGGAGAACTAACATCCTAAAGCATTGGGTGAACTCTAAAGTAGACCACTTTATAAACATTTGCTAGATAAAATTATTGAAGATCCAGGAAATGAATAGAAAGTTAGATAAAGGGTATTGTGCAGTAAATGGTAGATTTTCATGAGTTACTTGTGGAGAAGTAACATCCTAAGGCATTGGGTGAACTCTAAAGTACACCACTTTACAAACATTTGCTAAATAAAATTATTGAAGATCCAGGAAATGAATAGAAAGTTACATAAAGGGCATTGTGCAGTAAGTGGTAGATTTTCATGAGTTACTTGTGGAAAACTAACATCCTAAGGCATTGGGTGAACTCTAAATTACACCACTATACAATCATTTGCTAAATAAAATTATTGAAGATCCAGGAAATGAATAGAAAGTTACATAAAGGGTATTGTGCAGTAAATGGTAGATTTTCATGAGTTACTTGTTGAGAACTAACATCCTAAGGCATTGGGTGAACTCTAAAGTACACCAATTTACAAACATTTGCTAAATAAAATTATTGAAGATCCAGGAAATGAATAGAAAGTTACATAAAGGGCATTGTGCAGTAAGTGGTAGATTTTCGTGAGTTACTTGTGGAGGACTAACATTCTAAAGCATTGGGAGAATTCTAAAGTACGCCACTTTACAAACATTTGCTAAATAAAATTATTGAAGATCCAGGAAATGAATAGAAAGTTACATAAAGGGTATTGTGCAGTAAGTGGTAGATTTTTGTGAGTAACTTGTGGAGAACTAACATCCTAAGGCATTGGGTGAACTCTAAATTACACCACTATACAATCATTTGCTAATTAAAATTATTGAAGATCCAGGAAATGAATAGAAAGTTACATAAAGGGTATTGTGCAGTAAATGGTAGATTTTCATGAGTTACTTGTGGAGAACTAACATCCTAAGGCATTGGGTGAACTCTAAAGTAGACCACTTTACAAACATTTGCTAAATAAAATTATTGAAGATCCAGGAAATGAATAGAAAATTACAGAAAGGGCATTGTGCAGTAAATGGTAGATTTTTATGAGTTACTTGTGGAGAACTAACATCCTAAGGCATTGGGTGAACTCTAAGGTACACCACTTAACAAACCTTTACTAAATAAAATTATTGAAGATCCAGGAAATGAATAGAAAGTTACATAAAGGGTATTGTGCAGTAAGTGGTAGATTTTTATGAGTTACTTGTGGAGAACTAACATCCTAAGGCATTGGGTGAACTCTAAATTACACCACTATACAAACATTTGCTAAAAAAAATTATTGAAGATCCAGGAAATGAATAGAAAGTTACATAAAGGGTATTGTGCAGTAAGTGGTAGATTTTCATGAGCTACTTGTGGAGAACTAACATCCTCAGGCATTGGGTGAAATCTAAACTACACCACTATACAAACATTTGCTAAATAAAATTATTGAAGAACCAGGAAATAAATAGAAAATTACATAAAGGGCATTGTGCAGTAAATGGTAGATTTTCATGAGTTACTTGTGGAGAACTAACATCCTAAGGCATTGGGTGAACTCTAAAGTACACCAATTTACAAACATTTGCTAAATAAAAGTATTGAAGATCCAGGAAATGAATAGAAAGTTACATAAAGTGTATTGTGCAGTAAGTGGTAGATTTTCGTGAGTTACTTGTGGAGAACTAACATTATAAGGCATTGGGTGAACTCTAAAGTACACCAATTTACAAACATTTGCTAAATAAAATTATTGAAGATCCAGGAAATGAATAGAAAATTACATAAAGGGTATTGTACAGTAAGTGGTAGATTTTCGTGATTTTCTTGTGGAGAACTAACTTTCTAAAGTATTGGGAGAATTCTAAAGTACACCACTTTACAAACATTTGCTAAATAAAATTATTGAAGATCCAGGAAATGAATAGACAGTTACATAAAGGGTATTGTGCAGTAAGTGGTAGATTTTCATGAGTTACTTGTGGAGAACTAACATCCTAAGACATTGGGAGAACTCTAAATTACACCACTTTACAAACTTTTGCTAAATAAAATTATTGAAGATCCAGGAAATGAATAGAAAGTTACATAAGGGGTATTGTGCAGTAAGTGGTAGATTTTCATGAGTTACTTGTGGAGAACTAACATCCTAAAGCATTGGGTGAACTCTAAAGTAGACCACTTTATAAACATTTGCTAGATAAAATTATTGAAGATCCAGGAAATGAATAGAAAGTTAGATAAAGGGTATTGTGCAGTAAATGGTAGATTTTCATGAGTTACTTGTGGAGAAGTAACATCCTAAGGCATTGGGTGAACTCTAAAGTACACCACTTTACAAACATTTGCTAAATAAAATTATTGAAGATCCAGGAAATGAATAGAAAGTTACATAAAGGGCATTGTGCAGTAAGTGGTAGATTTTCATGAGTTACTTGTGGAAAACTAACATCCTAAGGCATTTGGTGAACTCTAAATTACACCACTATACAATCATTTGCTAAATAAAGTTATTGAAGATCCAGGAAAAGAATAGAAAGTTACATAAAGGGTATTGTGCAGTAAATGGTAGATTTTCATGAGTTACTTGTTGAGAACTAACATCCTAAGGCATTGGGTGAACTCTAAAGTACACCAATTTACAAACATTTGCTAAATAAAATTATTGAAGATCCAGGAAATGAATAGAAAGTTACATAAAGGGCATTGTGCAGTAAGTGGTAGATTTTCGTGAGTTACTTGTGGAGAACTAACATTCTAAAGCATTGGGAGAATTCGAAAGTACGCCACTTTACAAACATTTGCTAAATAAAATTATTGAAGATCCAGGAAATGAATAGAAAGTTACATAAAGGGTATTGTGCAGTAAGTGGTAGATTTTTGTGAGTTACTTGTGGAGAACTAACATCCTAAAGCATTGGGCGAACTCTAAAGTACACCACTTTACAAACATTTGCTAAATAAAATTATTGAATATCCAGGAAATAAATAGAAAATTACATAAAGGGCATTGTGCAGTAAATGGTAGATTTTCATGAGTTACTTGTGGAGAGCTAACATCCTAAGGCAATGGGTGAACTCTAAAGTACACCACTTTACAAACATTTGCTAAATAAAATTATTGAAGATCCAGGAAATGAATAGAAAATTACATAAAGGGCATTGTGCAGTAAGTGGTAGATTTTCATGCGTTACTTGTGGAGAACTAACATCCTAAGGCATTGGGTGAACTCTAAATTACACCACTATACAAACATTTGCTAAATAAAATAATTGAAGATCCAGGAAATAAATAGAAAATTACATAAAGGGCATTGTGCAGTAAATGGTAGATTTTCATGAGTTACTTGTGGAGAGCTAACATCCTAAGGCAATGGGTGAACTCTAAAGTACACCACTTTACAAACATTTGCTAAATAAAATTATTGAAGATCCAGGAAATGAATAGAAAATTACATAAAGTGCATTGTGCAGTAAATGGTAGATTTTCATGAGTTACTT
This sequence comes from Prosapia bicincta, assembly GCA_036971475.1. NCBI lineage: Eukaryota > Metazoa > Arthropoda > Insecta > Hemiptera > Cercopidae > Prosapia > Prosapia bicincta. The sequence goes on from JBAIZL010000002.1 coordinate 139,943,939, forward strand.
GTGGAGAACTAACATCCTAAGGCATTGGATGAACTCTAAAGTACACCAATTTACAAACATTTGCTAAATAAAATTATTGAAGATCCAGGAAATGAATAGAAAGTTACATAAAGGGTATTGTGCAGTAAGTGGTAGATTTTCGTGAGTTACTTGTGGAGAACTAACATTCTAAAGAATTGGGAGAATTCTAAGGTACACCACTTTACAAACATTTGCTAAATAAAATTATTGAAGATCCAGGAAATGAATAGAAAGTTACATAAAGCGAATTGTGCAGTAAGTGGTAGATTTTCATGAGTTACTTGTGGAGAACTAACATCCTAAGGCATTGGGTGAACCCTAAAGTACACCACTTTACAAACATTTGCTAAATAAAATTATTGAAGATCCTGGAAATGAATAGAAAGTTACATAAAGGGTATTGTGCAGTAAGTGGTAGATTTTCATGAGCTACTTGTGGAGAACTAACATCCTAACTCATTGGGTAAACTCTAAATTACACCACTATACAAACATTTGCTAAATAAAATTATTGAAGATCCAGGAAATAAATAGAAAATTACATAAAGGGCATTGTGCAGTAAATGGTAGATTTTCATGAGTTACTTGTGGAGAGCTAACATCCTAAGGCAATGGGTGAACTCTAAAGTACACCACTTTACAAACATTTGCTAAATAAAATTATTGAAGATCCAGGAAATGAATAGAAAATTACATAAAGGGCATTATGCAGTAAATGGTAGATTTTCAAAAGTTACTTGTGGAGAACTAACATCCTAAGGCATTGGGTGAACTCTAAAGTACACCAATTTACAAACATTTGCTAAATAAAATTATTGAAGATCCAGGAAATGAATAGAAAGTTACATAAAGGGTATTGTGCAGTAAGTGGTAGATTTTCATGAGCTACTTGTGGAGAACTAACATCCTAAGGCATTGGGGGAACTTCAAATTACACCACTATACAAACATTTGCTAAATAAAATTATTGAAGATCCAGGAAATGAATAGAAAGTTACATAAAGGGTATTGTGCAGTAAGTGGTAGATCTTCGTGAGTTACTTGTGGAGAACTAACATTCTAAAGCATGAGAATTCTAAAGTACACAACTTTACAAACATTTGCTAAATAAAATTATTGAAGATCCAGGAAATGAATAGAAAGTTACATAAAGGGTATTGTGCAGTAAGTAATAGATTTTGGTGAGTTACTTGTGGAGAACTAACATTCTAAAGCATTGGGAGTATTCTAAAGTACCCCACTTTACAAACATGTGCTAAATAAAATTATTGAAGATCCAGGAAATGAATAGAAAGTTACATAAAGGGTATTGTACAGTAAGTGGTAGATTTTCGTGAGTTACTTGTGGAGAACTAACATCCTATGGCATTGGGTGAACTCTAAAGTAGACCACTTTACAAACATTTTCTAAATAAAATTATTGAAGAACCAGGAAAAGAATATGAAAATTACATAAAGGGCATTTTGTAGTAAATGGTAGATTTTCATGAGTTACTTGTAGAGAACTAACATCCTAAGGCATTGGGTGAACTCTAAAGTACACCACTTTACAAACATATGCTACATAAAATTTTTGAAGATCCAGGAAATGAATAGAAAGTTACATAAAGTGTATTGTGCAGTAAGTGGTAGATTTTCTTTAGTTTCTTGTGGAGAACTAACATCCTAAGGCATTGGGTGAACTCTAAAGTATACCACTTTAGAAACATTTGCTAAATACAATTATTGAAGATCCAGGAAATGAATAGAAAGTTACATAAAGCGTATTGTGCAGTAAGTGGTAGATTTTCGTAAGTTACTTGTGGAGAACTAACATTCTAAAGCATTGGGAGAATTCTAAATTACACCACTTTACAAACATTTGCTAAATAAAATTATTGAAGATCCAGGAAATGAATAGAAAGTTACATAAAGGGCACTATGCAGTAAATGGTAGATTTTCATAAGTTACTTGTGGAGAACTAACATCCTAAGTCATTGGGTGAACTCTAAAGTACACCAATTTACAAACAATTGCTAAATAAAATTATTGAAGATCCAGGAAATGAATAGAAAGTTACATAAAGGGTATTGTGCAGTAAGTGGTAGATTTTCATGAGCTACTTGTGGAGAACTAACATCCTAAGGCATTGGGTGAACTTTAAATTACACCACTATACAAACATTTGCTAAATAAAATTATTGAAGATCCAGGAAATGAATAGAAAGTTACATAAAGGGTATTGTGCAGTAAGTGGTAGATTTTCGTGAGTTACTTGTGGAGAACTAACATTCTAAGGCATTGGGTGAACTCTAAAGTACACCAATTTACAAACATTTGCTAAATAAAATTATTGAAGATCCAGGAAATGAATAGAAAGTTACATAAAGTGTATTGTGCAGTAAGTGGTAGATCTTCGTGAGTTACTTGTGGAGAACTAACATTCTAAAGCATGAGAATTCTATAGTACACAACTTTACAAACATTTGCTAAATAAAATTATTGAAGATCCAGGAAATGAATAGAAAGTTACATAAAGGGTATTGTGCAGTAAGTGGTAGATTTTGGTGAGTTACTTGTGGAGAACTAACATTCTAAAGCATTGGGAGTATTCTAAAGTACCCCACTTTACAAACATGTGCTAAATAAAATTATTGAAGATCCAGGAAATGAATAGAAAGTTACATAAAGGGTATTGTACAGTAAGTGGTAGATTTTCGTGAGTTACTTGTGGAGAACTAACATCCTATGGCATTGGGTGAACTCTAAAGTAGACCACTTTACAAACATTTGCTAAATAAAATTATTGAAGAACCAGGAAAAGAATAGAAAATTACATAAAGGGCATTTTGTAGTAAATGGTAGATTTTCATGAGTTACTTGTAGAGAACTAACATCCTAAGGCATTGGGTGAACTCTAAAGTACACCACTTTACAAACATATGCTAAATAAAATTTTTGAAGATCCAGGAAATGAATAGAAAGTTACATAAAGTGTATTGTGCAGTAAGTGGTAGATTTTCTTTAGTTTCTTGTGGAGAACTAACATCCTAAGGCATTGGGTGAACTCTAAAGTACACCACTTTACAAACATTTGCTAAATACAATTATTGAAGATCCAGGAAATGAATAGAAAGTTACATAAAGCGTATTGTGCAGTAAGTGGTAGATTTTCGTAAGTTACTTGTGGAGAACTAACATTCTAAAGCATTGGGAGAATTCTAAATTACACCACTTTACAAACATTTGCTAAATAAAATTATTGAAGATCCAGGAAATGAATAGAAAATTATGTAAAGGGCATTGTGCAGTAAATGGTAGATTTTCATGAGTTACTTGTGGAGAACTAACATTCTAAAGCATGAGAATTCTAAAGTACACCACTTTACAAACATTTGCTAAATAAAATTATTGAAGATCCAGGAAATGAATAGAAAGTTACATAAAGGGTATTGTGCAGTACGTGGTAGATTTTGGTGAGTTACTTGTGGAGAACTAACATTCTAAAGCATTGGGAGTATTCTAAAGTACACCACTTTACAAACATGTGCTAAATAAAATTATTGAAGATCCAGGAAATGAATAGAAAGTTACATAAAGGGTATTGTACAGTAAGTGGTAGATTTTCGTGAGTTACTTGTGGAGAACTAACATTCTAAAGCATTGGGAGAATTCTAAATTACACCACTTTACAAACATTTGCTAAATAAAATTATTGAAGATCCAGGAAATGAATAGAAAGTTACATAAAGGGCACTATGCAGTAAATGGTAGATTTTCATAAGTTACTTGTGGAGAACTAACATCCTAAGGCATTGGGTGAACTCTAAAGTACACCAATTTACAAACAATTGCTAAATAAAATTATTGAAGATCCAGGAAATGAATAGAAAGTTACATAAAGGGTATTGTGCAGTAAGTGGTAGATTCTCATGAGCTACTTGTGGAGAACTAACATCCTAAGGCATTGGGTGAACTTTAAATTACACCAATTTACAAACATTTGCTAAATAAAATTATTGAAGATCCAGGAAATGAATAGAAAGTTACATAAAGGGTATTGTGCAGTAAGTGGTAGATTTTCGTGAGTTACTTGTGGAGAACTAACATTCTAAAGAATTGGGAGAATTCTAAGGTACACCACTTTACAAACATTTGCTAAATAAAATTATTGAAGATCCAGGAAATGAATAGAAAGTTACATAAAGCGAATTGTGCAGTAAGTGGTAGATTTTCATGAGTTACTTGTGGAGAACTAACATCCTAAGGCATTGGGTAAACTCTAAATTACACCAATATACAAACATTTGCTAAATAAAATTATTGAAGATCCAGGAAATAAATAGAAAATTACATAAAGGGCATTGTGCAGTAAATGGTAGATTTTCATGAGTTACTTGTGGAGAGCTAACATCCTAAGGCAATGGGTGAACTCTAAAGTACACCACTTTACAAACATTTGCTAAATAAAATTATTGAAGATCCAGGAAATGAATAGAAAATTACATAAAGGGCATTATGCAGTAAATGGTAGATTTTCAAAAGTTACTTGTGGAGAACTAACATCCTAAGGCATTGGGTGAACTCTAAAGTACACCAATTTACAAACATTTGCTAAATAAAATTATTGAAGATCCAGGAAATGAATAGAAAGTTACATAAAGGGTATTGTGCAGTAAGTGGTAGATTTTCATGAGCTACTTGTGGAGAACTAACATCCTAAGGCATTGGGTGAACTTTAAATTACACCACTATAGAAACATTTGCTAAATAAAATTATTGAAGATCCAGGAAATGAATAGAAAGTTACATAAAGGGTATTGTGCAGTAAGTGGTAGATCTTCGTGAGTTACTTGTGGAGAACTAACATTCTAAAGCATGAGAATTCTAAAGTACACAACTTTACAAACATTTGCTAAATAAAATTATTGAAGATCCAGGAAATGAATAGAAAGTTACATAAAGGGTATTGTGCAGTAAGTAATAGATTTTGGTGAGTTACTTGTGGAGAACTAACATTCTAAAGCATTGGGAGTATTCTAAAGTACCCCACTTTACAAACATGTGCTAAATAAAATTATTGAAGATCCAGGAAATGAATAGAAAGTTACATAAAGGGTATTGTACAGTAAGTGGTAGATTTTCGTGAGTTACTTGTGGAGAACTAACATCCTATGGCATTGGGTGAACTCTAAAGTAGACCACTTTACAAACATTTTCTAAATAAAATTATTGAAGAACCAGGAAAAGAATATGAAAATTACATAAAGGGCATTTTGTAGTAAATGGTAGATTTTCATGAGTTACTTGTAGAGAACTAACATCCTAAGGCATTGGGTGAACTCTAAAGTACACCACTTTACAAACATATGCTAAATAAAATTTTTGAAGATCCAGGAAATGAATAGAAAGTTACATAAAGTGTATTGTGCAGTAAGTGGTAGATTTTCTTTAGTTTCTTGTGGAGAACTAACATCCTAAGGCATTGGGTGAACTCTAAAGTACACCACTTTAGAAACATTTGCTAAATACAATTATTGAAGATCCAGGAAATGAATAGAAAGTTACATAAAGCGTATTGTGCAGTAAGTGGTAGATTTTCGTAAGTTACTTGTGGAGAACTAACATTCTAAAGCATTGGGAGAATTCTAAATTACACCACTTTACAAACATTTGCTAAATAAAATTATTGAAGATCCAGGAAATGAATAGAAAGTTACATAAAGGGCACTATGCAGTAAATGGTAGATTTTCATAAGTTACTTGTGGAGAACTAACATCCTAAGTCATTGGGTGAACTCTAAAGTACACCAATTTACAAACAATTGCTAAATAAAATTACTGAAGATCCAGGAAATGAATAGAAAGTTACATAAAGGGTATTGTGCAGTAAGTGGTAGATTTTCATGAGCTACTTGTGGAGAACTAACATCCTAAGGCATTGGGTGAACTTTAAATTACACCACTATACAAACATTTGCTAAATAAAATTATTGAAGATCCAGGAAATGAATAGAAAGTTACATAAAGGGTATTGTGCAGTAAGTGGTAGATTTTCGTGAGTTACTTGTGGAGAACTAACATTCTAAGGCATTGGGTGAACTCTAAAGTACACCAATTTACAAACATTTGCTAAATAAAATTATTGAAGATCCAGGAAATGAATAGAAAGTTACATAAAGTGTATTGTGCAGTAAGTGGTAGATCTTCGTGAGTTACTTGTGGAGAACTAACATTCTAAAGCATGAGAATTCTAAAGTACACAACTTTACAAACATTTGCTAAATAAACTTATTGAAGATCCAGGAAATGAATAGAAAGTTACATAAAGGGTATTGTGCAGTAAGTGGTAGATTTTGGTGAGTTACTTGTGGAGAACTAACATTCTAAAGCATTGGGAGTATTCTAAAGTACCCCACTTTACAAACATGTGCTAAATAAAATTATTGAAGATCCAGGAAATGAATAGAAAGTTACATAAAGGGTATTGTACAGTAAGTGGTAGATTTTCGTGAGTTACTTGTGGAGAACTAACATCCTATGGCATTGGGTGAACTCTAAAATAGACCACTTTACAAACATTTGCTAAATAAAATTATTGAAGAACCAGGAAAAGAATAGAAAATTACATAAAGGGCATTTTGTAGTAAATGGTAGATTTTCATGAGTTACTTGTAGAGAACTAACATCCTAAGGCATTGGGTGAACTCTAAAGTACACCACTTTACAAACATATGCTAAATAAAATTTTTGAAGATCCAGGAAATGAATAGAAAGTTACATAAAGTGTATTGTGCAGTAAGTGGTAGATTTTCTTTAGTTTCTTGTGGAGAACTAACATCCTAAGGCATTGGGTGAACTCTAAAGTACACCACTTTACAAACATTTGCTAAATACAATTATTGAAGATCCAGGAAATGAATAGAAAGTTACATAAAGCGTATTGTGCAGTAAGTGGTAGATTTTCGTAAGTTACTTGTGGAGAACTAACATTCTAAAGCATTGGGAGAATTCTAAATTACACCACTTTACAAACATTTGCTAAATAAAATTATTGAAGATCCAGGAAATGAATAGAAAATTATATAAAGGGCATTGTGCAGTAAATGGTAGATTTTCATGAGTTACTTGTGGAGAACTAACATTCTAAAGCATGAGAATTCTAAAGTACACCACTTTACAAACATTTGCTAAATAAAATTATTGAAGATCCAGGAAATGAATAGAAAGTTACATAAAGGGTATTGTGCAGTACGTGGTAGATTTTGGTGAGTTACTTGTGGAGAACTAACATTCTAAAGCATTGGGAGTATTCTAAAGTACACCACTTTACAAACATGTGCTAAATAAAATAATTGAAGATCCAGGAAATGAATAGAAAGTTACATAAAGGGTATTGTACAGTAAGTGGTAGATTTTCGTGAGTTACTTGTGGAGAACTAACATCCTATGGCATTGGGTGAACTCTAAAGTAGACCACTTTACAAACATTTGCTAAATAAAATTATTGAAGAACCAGGAAAAGAATAGAAAATTACATAAAGGGCATTTTGTAGTAAATGGTAGATTTTCATGAGTTACTTGTAGAGAACTAACATCCTAAGGCATTGGGTGAACTCTAAAGTACACCACTTTACAAACATTTGCTAAATACAATTATTGAAGATCCAGGAAATGAATAGAAAGTTACATAAAGCGTATTGTGCAGTAAGTGGTAGATTTTCGTAAGTTACTTGTGGAGAACTAACATTCTAAAGCATTGGGAGAATTCTAAATTACACCACTTTACAAACATTTGCTAAATAAAATTGTTGAAGATCCAGGAAATGAATAGAAAGTTACATAAAGGGTTGTGTGCAGTAAATGGTAGATTTTCATGAGTTACTTGTGGAGAACTAACATCCTAAGGCATTGGGAGAACTCTAAAGTACACCACTTTACAAACATTTGCTAAATAAAATTATTGAAGATCCAGGAAATGAATAGAAAGTTACATAAAGGGCATTGTGCAGTAAGTGGTAGATTTTCATGAGTTACTTGTGGAGAACTAACATCCTAAGGCATTGGGTGAACTCTAAATTACACCACTATACAAACATTTGCTAAATAAAATTATTGAAGATCCAGGAAATAAATAGAAAATTACATAAAGGGCATTGTGCAGTAAATGGTAGATTTTCATGAGTTACTTGTGGAGAGCTAACATCCTAAGGCAATGGGTGAACTCTAAAGTACACCACTTTACAAACATTTGCTAAATAAAATTATTGAAGATCCAGGAAATGAATAGAAAATTACATAAAGGGCATTATGCAGTAAATGGTAGATTTTCATAAGTTACTTGTGGAGAACTAACATCCTAAGGCATTGGGTGAACTCTAAAGTACACCAATTTACAAACATTTGCTAAATAAAATTATTGAAGATCCAGGAAATGAATAGAAAGTTACATAAAGGGTATTGTGCAGTAAGTGGTAGATTTTCATGAGCTACTTGTGGAGAACTAACATTCTAAAGCATTGGGAGAATTCTAAATTACACCACTTTACAAACATTTGCTAAATAAAATTATTGAAGATCCAGGAAATGAATAGAAAATTACATAAAGGGCATTGTGCAGTAGGTGTTAGATTTTCATGAGTTACTTGTGGAGTACTAACATCCTAAGGCATTGGGTGAACTCTAAAGTACACCAATTTACAAACATTTGCTAAATAAAATTATTGAAGATCCAGGAAATAAATAGAAAATTATATAAAGGGCATTGTGCAGTAAATGGTAGAATTTCATGAGTTACTTGTGGAGAACTAACATTCTAAAGCATGAGAATTCTAAAGTACACCACTTTACAAACATTTGCTAAATAAAATTATTGAAGATCCAGGAAATGAATAGAAAGTTACATAAAGGGTATTGTGCAGTAAGTGGTAGATTTTGGTGAGTTACTTGTGGAGAACTAACATTCTAAAGCATTGGGAGTATTCTAAAGTACACCACTTTACAAACATGTGCTAAATAAAATTATTGAAGATCCAGGAAATGAATAGAAAGTTACATAAAGGGTATTGTACAGTAAGTGGTAGATTTTCGTGAGTTACTTGTGGAGAACTAACATCCTATGGCATTGGGTGAACTCTAAAGTAGACCACTTTACAAACATTTGCTAAATAAAATTATTGAAGAACCAGGAAAAGAATAGAAAATTACATAAAGGGCATTTTGTAGTAAATGGTAGATTTTCATGAGTTACTTGTAGAGAACTAACATCCTAAGGCATTGGGTGAACTCTAAAGTACACCACTTTACAAACATTTGCTAAATAAAATTTTTGAAGATCCAGGAAATGAATAGAAAGTTACATAAAGTGTATTGTGCAGTAAGTGGTAGATTTTCTTTAGTTTCTTGTGGAGAACTAACATCCTAAGGCATTGGGTGAACTCTAAAGTACACCACTTTACAAACATTTGCTAAATACAATTATTGAAGATCCAGGAAATGAATAGAAAGTTACATAAAGCGTATTGTGCAGTAAGTGGTAGATTTTTGTAAGTTACTTGTGGAAAACTAACATTCTAAAGCATTGGGAGAAAACTAAATTACACCACTTTACAAATATTTGCTAAATAAAATTGTTGAAGATCCAGGAAATGAATAGAAAGTTACATAAAGGGTTGTGTGCAGTAAATGGTAGATTTTGGTGAGTTACTTGTGGAGAACTAACATTCTAAAGCATTGGGAGTATTCTAAAGTACACCACTTTACAAACATGTGCTAAATAAAATTATTGAAGATCCAGGAAATGAATAGAAAGTTACATAAAGGGTATTGTACAGTAAGTGGTAGATTTTCGTGAGTTACTTGTGGAGAACTAACATCCTATGGCATTGGGTGAACTCTAAAGTAGACCACTTTACAAACATTTGCTAAATAAAATTATTGAAGAACCAGGAAAAGAATAGAAAATTACATAAAGGGCATTTTGTAGTAAATGGTAGATTTTCATGAGTTACTTGTAGAGAACTAACATCCTAAGGCATTGGGTGAACTCTAAAGTACACCACTTTACAAACATTTGCTAAATAAAATTTTTGAAGATCCAGGAAATGAATAGAAAGTTACATAAAGTGTATTGTGCAGTAAGTGGTAGATTTTCTTTAGTTTCTTGTGGAGAACTAACATCCTAAGGCATTGGGTGAACTCTAAAGTACACCACTTTACAAACATTTGCTAAATACAATTATTGAAGATCCAGGAAATGAATAGAAAGTTACATAAAGCGTATTGTGCAGTAAGTGGTAGATTTTTGTAAGTTACTTGTGGAAAACTAACATTCTAAAGCATTGGGAGAAAACTAAATTACACCACTTTACAAATATTTGCTAAATAAAATTGTTGAAGATCCAGGAAATGAATAGAAAGTTACATAAAGGGTTGTGTGCAGTAAATGGTAGATTTTCATGAGTTACTTGTGGAGAACTAACATCCTAAGGCATTGGGAGAACTCTAAAGTACACCACTTTACAAACATTTGCTAAATAAAATTATTGAAGATCCAGGAAATGAATAGAAAGTTACATAAAGGGCATTGTGCAGTAAGTGGTAGATTTTCATGAGTTACTTGTGGAGAACTAACATCCTAAGGCATTGGGTGGACTCTAAATTACACCACTATACAAACATTTGCTAAATAAAATTATTGAAGATCCAGGAAATGAATAGAAAATTATATAAAGGGCATTGTGCAGTAAATGGTAGATTTTCATGAGTTACTTGTGGAGAACTAACATCCTAAGGCATTGGGTGAACTCTAAATACACCAATTTACAAACATTTGCTAAATAAAATTATTGAAGATCCAGGAAATGAATAGAAAGTTACATAAAGGGCATTGTGCAGTAAGTGGTAGATTTTCGTGAGTTACTTGTGGAGAACTAACATTCTAAAGCATTGGGAGAATTCTAAAGTACACCACTTTACAAACATTTGCTAAATACAATTATTGAAGATCCAGGAAATAAATAGAAAATTACATAAAGGGCATTGTGCAGTAGGTGGTAGATTTTCATGAGTTACTTGTGGAGTACTAACATCCTAAGGCATTGGGTGAACTCTAAAGTACACCAATTTACAAAAATTTGCTAAATAAAATTATTGAAGATCCAGGAAATGAATAGAAAGTTACATAAAGGGTATTGTGCAGTAAGTGGTAGATTTTCTTTAGTTTCTTGTGGAGAACTAACATTCTAAAGCATTGGGAGAATTCTAAAATACACCACTTTACAAATATTTGCTAAATAAAATTGTTGAAGATCCAGGAAATGAATAGAAAGTTACATAAAGGGCATTGTGAAGTAAGTGGTAGATTTTCATGAGTTACTTGTGGAGAACTAACATCCTAAGGCATTGGGTGAACTCTAAATTACACCACTATACAAACCTTTGCTAAATAAAATTATTGAAGATCCAGAAAATGAATAGAAAATTACATAAAGGGCATTGTGCAGTAAATGGTAGATTTTCATGAGTTACTTGTGGAGAACTAACATCCTAAGGCATTGGGTGAACTCTAAAGTACACCAATTTACAAACATTTGCTAAAATAATTTATTGAAGATCCAGGAAATGAATAGAAAGTTACATAAAGGGTATTGTGCAGTAAGTGGTAGATTTTCGTGAGTTACTTGTGGAGAACTAACATTCTAAAGCATTGGGAGAATTCTAAATTACACCACTTTACAAACATTTGCTAAATAAAATTATTGAAGATCCAGGAAATGAATAGAAAGTTACATAAAGGGTATTGTGCAGTAAGTGGTAGATTTTCGTGAGTTACTTGTGGAGAACTAACGTCCTAAGACATTGGGTGAACTCTAAATTACACCACTATACAATCATTTGCTAAATAAAATTATTGAAGATCCAGGAAATGAATAGAAAGTTACATAAAGGGCATTGTGCAGTAAATGGTAGATTTTTATGAGTTACTTGTGGAGAACTAACATCCTAAGGCATTGGGTGAACTCTAAGGTACACCACTTTACAAACCTTTGCTAAATAAAATTATTGAAGATCCAGGAAATGAATAGAAAGTTACATAAAGATTATTGTGCAGTAAGTGGTAAATTTTCATGAGTTACTTATGGAGAACTAACATCCTAAGGCATTGGGTGAACTCTAAAGTACACCACTTTACAAACATTTGCTAAATAAAATTATTGAAGATCCAGGAAATAAATAGAAAGTTACATAAAGGGTATTGTGCAGTAAGTGGTAGCTTTTCGTGAGTTACTCGTGGAGAACTAACATCCTAAGGCATTGGGCGAACTCTAAATTACACCACTATACAATCATTTGCTAAATAAAATTATTGAAGATCCAGGAAATGAATAGAAAGTTACATAAAGGGTATTGTGCAGTAAATGGTAGATTTTCATGAGTTACTTGTGGAGAACTAACATCCTAAGGCATTGGGTGAACTCTAAAGTACACCACTTTACATACATTTGCTAAATAAATTTATTGAAGATCCAGGAAATGAATAGAAAATTACATAAAGGGCATTGTGCAGTAAGTGGTAGATTTTCATGAGTTACTTGTGGAGAACTAACATCCTATGGCATTGGGTGAACTCTAAAGTACACCACTTTACAAACATTTGCTAAATAAAATTATTGAAGATCCAGGAAATGAATAGAAAGTTACATAAAGGGTATTGTGCAGTAAGTGGTAGATTTTCGTGAGTTACTTGTGGAGAACTAACATCCTAAGACATTGGGTTTACTCTAAATTACACCACTATACAATCATTTGCTAAATAAAATTATTGAAGATCCAGGAAATGAATAGAAAGTTACATAAAGTGTATTGTACAGTAAGTGGTAGATTTTCGTGAGTTACTTGTGGAGAACTAACATCCTAAGGTATTGGGTGAACTCTAAATTACACCACTTTACAAACATTTGCTAAATAAAATTATTGAAGATCCAGGAAATGAATAGAAAATTACATAAAGGGCATTGTGCAGTAAATGGTAGATTTTTATGAGTTACTTGTGGAGAACTAACATCCTAAGGCATTGGGTGAACTCTAAGGTACACCACTTTACAAACCTTTGCTAAATAAAATTATTGAAGATCCAGGAAATGAATAGAAAGTTACATAAAGGGTATTGTGCAGTAAGTGGTAAATTTTCATGAGATACTTGTGGAGTACTAACATCCTAAGGCATTGGGTGAACTCTAAAGTACACCAATTTACAAACATTTGCTAAATAAAATTATTGAAGATCCAGGAAATAAATAGAAAGTTACATAAAGGGTATTGTGCAGTAAGTGGTAGATTTTCGTGAGTTACTCGTGGAGAACTAACATCCTAAGGCATTGGGCGAACTCTAAATTACACCACTTTACAAACATTAGCTAAATAAAATTATTGAAGATCTAGGAAATGAATAGAAAGTTACATAAAGGGCATTGTGAAGTAAGTGGTAGATTTTCATGAGTTACTTGTGGAGAACTAACATCCTAAGGCATTGGGTGAACTCTAAATTACACCACTATACAAACCTTTGCTAAATAAAATTATTGAAGATCCAGGAAATGAATAGAAAATTACATAAAGGGCATTGTGCAGTAAATGGTAGATTTTCATGAGTTACTTGTGGAGAACTAACATCCTAAGGCATTGGGTGAACTCTAAAGTACACCAATTTACAAACATTTGCTAAATAAAATTATTGAAGATCCAGGAAATGAATAGAAAGTTACATAAAGGGCATTGTGCAGTAAGTGGTAGATTTTCGTGAGTTACTTGTGGAGAACTAACATTCTAAAGCATTGGGAGAATTCTAAAGTACACCACTTTACAAACATTTGCTAAATAAAATTATTGAAGATCCAGGAAATGAATAGAAAGTTACATAAAGGGTATTGTGCAGTAAGTGGTAGATTTTCGTGAGTTACTTGTGGAGAACTAACGTCCTAAGACATTGGGTGAACTCTAAATTACACCACTATACAATCATTTGCTAAATAAAATTATTGAAGATCCAGGAAATGAATAGAAAGTTACATAAAGGGTACTGTGCAGTAAATGGTAGATTTTCATGAGTTACTTGTGGAGAACTAACATCCTAAGGCATTGGGTGAACTCTAAGGTACACCACTTTACAAACATTTGCTAAATAAAATTATTGAAGATCCAGGAAATGAATAGAAAGTTACATAAAGTGTATTGTACAGTAAGTGGTAGATTTTCGTGAGTTACTTGTGGAGAACTAACATCCTAAGGTATTGGGTGAACTCTAAATTACACCACTTTACAAACATTTGCTAAATAAAATTATTGAAGATCCAGGAAATGAATAGAAAATTACATAAAGGGCATTGTGCAGTAAATGGTAGATTTTTATGAGTTACTTGTGGAGAACTAACATCCTAAGGCATTGGGTGAACTCTAAGGTACACCACTTTACAAACCTTTGCTAAATAAAATTATTGAAGATCCAGGAAATGAATAGAAAGTTACATAAAGGGTATTGTGCAGTAAGTGGTAAATTTTCATGAGTTACTTATGGAGAACTAACATCCTAAGGCATTGGGTGAACTCTAAAGTACACCACTTTACAAACATTTGCTAAATAAAATTATTGAAGATCCAGGAAAAGAATAGAAAATTACATAAAGGGCATTGTGCAGTAGGTGTTAGATTTTCATGAGTTACTTGTGGAGTACTAACATCCTAAGACATTGGGTTTACTCTAAATTACACCACTATACAATCATTTGCTAAATAAAATTATTGAAGATCCAGGAAATGAATAGAAAGTTACATAAAGTGTATTGTACAGTAAGTGGTAGATTTTCGTGAGTTACTTGTGGAGAACTAACATCCTAAGGTATTGGGTGAACTCTAAATTACACCACTTTACAAACATTTGCTAAATAAAATTATTGAAGATCCAGGAAATGAATAGAAAATTACATAAAGGGCATTGTGCAGTAAATGGTAGATTTTTATGAGTTACTTGTGGAGAACTAACATCCTAAGGCATTGGGTGAACTCTAAGGTACACCACTTTACAAACCTTTGCTAAATAAAATTATTGAAGATCCAGGAAATGAATAGAAAGTTACATAAAGGGTATTGTGCAGTAAGTGGTAAATTTTCATGAGATACTTGTGGAGTACTAACATCCTAAGGCATTGGGTGAACTCTAAAGTACACCAATTTACAAACATTTGCTAAATAAAATTATTGAAGATCCAGGAAATAAATAGAAAGTTACATAAAGGGTATTGTGCAGTAAGTGGTAGATTTTCGTGAGTTACTCGTGGAGAACTAACATCCTAAGGCATTGGGCGAACTCTAAATTACACCACTTTACAAACATTAGCTAAATAAAATTATTGAAGATCTAGGAAATGAATAGAAAGTTACATAAAGGGCATTGTGAAGTAAGTGGTAGATTTTCATGAGTTACTTGTGGAGAACTAACATCCTAAGGCATTGGGTGAACTCTAAATTACACCACTATACAAACCTTTGCTAAATAAAATTATTGAAGATCCAGGAAATGAACAGAAAATTACATAAAGGGCATTGTGCAGTAAATGGTAGATTTTCATGAGTTACTTGTGGAGAACTAACATCCTAAGGCATTGGGTGAACTCTAAAGTACACCAATTTACAAACATTTGCTAAATAAAATTATTGAAGATCCAGGAAATGAATAGAAAGTTACATAAAGGGCATTGTGCAGTAAGTGGTAGATTTTCGTGAGTTACTTGTGGAGAACTAACATTCTAAAGCATTGGGAGAATTCTAAAGTACACCACTTTACAAACATTTGCTAAATAAAATTATTGAAGATCCAGGAAATGAATAGAAAGTTACATAAAGGGTATTGTGCAGTAAGTGGTAGATTTTCGTGAGTTACTTGTGGAGAACTAACGTCCTAAGACATTGGGTGAGCTCTAAATTACACCACTATACAATCATTTGCTAAATAAAATTATTGAAGATCCAGGAAATGAATAGAAAGTTACATAAAGGGTACTGTGCAGTAAATGGTAGATTTTCATGAGTTACTTGTGGAGAACTAACATCCTAAGGCATTGGGTGAACTCTAAGGTACACCACTTTACAAACATTTGCTAAATAAAATTATTGAAGATCCAGGAAATGAATAGAAAGTTACATAAAGTGTATTGTACAGTAAGTGGTAGATTTTCGTGAGTTACTTGTGGAGAACTAACATCCTAAGGTATTGGGTGAACTCTAAATTACACCACTTTACAAACATTTGCTAAATAAAATTATTGAAGATCCAGGAAATGAATAGAAAATTACATAAAGGGCATTGTGCAGTAAATGGTAGATTTTCGTGAGTTACTTGTGGAGAACTAACATCCTAAGGCATTGGGTGAACTCTAAGGTACACCACTTTACAAACCTTTGCTAAATAAAATTATTGAAGATCCAGGAAATGAATAGAAAGTTACATAAAGGGTATTGTGCAGTAAGTGGTAAATTTTCATGAGTTACTTATGGAGAACTAACATCCTAAGGCATTGGGTGAACTCTAAAGTACACCAATTTACAAACATTTGCTAAATAAAATTATTGAAGATCCAGGAAATAAATAGAAAGTTACATAAAGGGTATTGTGCAGTAAGTGGTAGATTTTCGTGAGTTACTCGTGGAGAACTAACATCCTAAGGCATTGGGCGAACTCTAAATTACACCACTTTACAAACATTAGCTAAATAAAATTATTGAAGATCTAGGAAATGAATAGAAAGTTACATAAAGGGCATTGTGAAGTAAGTGGTAGATTTTCATGAGTTACTTGTGGAGAACTAACATCCTAAGGCATTGGGTGAACTCTAAATTACACCACTATACAAACCTTTGCTAAATAAAATTATTGAAGATCCAGGAAATGAATAGAAAATTACATAAAGGGCATTGTGCAGTAAATGGTAGATTTTCATGAGTTACTTGTGGAGAACTAACATCCTAAGGCATTGGGTGAACTCTAAAGTACACCAATTTACAAACATTTGCTAAATAAAATTATTGAAGATCCAGGAAATGAATAGAAAGTTACATAAAGGGCATTGTGCAGTAAGTGGTAGATTTTCGTGAGTTACTTGTGGAGAACTAACATTCTAAAGCATTGGGAGAATTCTAAAGTACACCACTTTACAAACATTTGCTAAATAAAATTATTGAAGATCCAGGAAATGAATAGAAAGTTACATAAAGGGTATTGTGCAGTAAGTGGTAGATTTTCGTGAGTTACTTGTGGAGAACTAACGTCCTAAGACATTGGGTGAACTCTAAATTACACCACTATACAATCATTTGCTAAATAAAATTATTGAAGATCCAGGAAATGAATAGAAAGTTACATAAAGGGTACTGTGCAGTAAATGGTAGATTTTCATGAGTTACTTGTGGAGAACTAACATCCTAAGGCATTGGGTGAACTCTAAGGTACACCACTTTACAAACATTTGCTAAATAAAATTATTGAAGATCCAGGAAATGAATAGAAAGTTACATAAAGTGTATTGTACAGTAAGTGGTAGATTTTCGTGAGTTACTTGTGGAGAACTAACATCCTAAGGTATTGGGTGAACTCTAAATTACACCACTTTACAAACATTTGCTAAATAAAATTATTGAAGATCCAGGAAATGAATAGAAAATTACATAAAGGGCATTGTGCAGTAAATGGTAGATTTTCGTGAGTTACTTGTGGAGAACTAACATCCTAAGGCATTGGGTGAACTCTAAGGTACACCACTTTACAAACCTTTGCTAAATAAAATTATTGAAGATCCAGGAAATGAATAGAAAGTTACATAAAGGGTATTGTGCAGTAAGTGGTAAATTTTCATGAGTTACTTATGGAGAACTAACATCCTAAGGCATTGGGTGAACTCTAAAGTACACCACTTTACAAACATTTGCTAAATAAAATTATTGAAGATCCAGGAAAAGAATAGAAAATTACATAAAGGGCATTGTGCAGTAGGTGTTAGATTTTCATGAGTTACTTGTGGAGTACTAACATCCTAAGGCATTGGGTGAACTCTAAAGTACACCAATTTACAAACATTTGCTAAATAAAATTATTGAAGATCCAGGAAATAAATAGAAAGTTACATAAAGGGTATTGTGCAGTAAGTGGTAGATTTTCGTGAGTTACTCGTGGAGAACTAACATCCTAAGGCATTGGGCGAACTCTAAATTACACCACTATACAATCATTTGCTAAATAAAATTATTGAAGATCCAGGAAATGAATAGAAAGTTACATAAAGGGTATTGTGCAGTAAATGGTAGATTTTCATGAGTTACTTGTGGAGAACTAACATCCTATGGCATTGGGTGAACTCTAAAGTACACCACTTTACATACCTTTGCTAAATAAAATTATTGAAGATCCAGGAAATGAATAGAAAATTACATAAAGGGCATTGTGCAGGAAGTGGTAGATTTTCATGAGTTACTTGTGGAGAACTAACATCCTATGGCATTGGGTGAACTCTAAATTACACCACTATACAAACATTTGCTAAATAATATTATTGAAGATCCAGGAAATGAATAGAAAATTACATAAAGTGCATTGTGCAGTAAATAGTAGATTTTCATGAGTTACTTGTGGAGAACTAACATCCTAAGGCATTGGGTGAACTCTAAAGTACACCAATTTACAAACATTTGCTAAATAAAATTATTGAAGATCCAGGTAATGAATAGAAAGTTGCATAAAGGGTATTGTGCAGTAAGTGTTAGATTTTCGTGAGTTACTTGTGGAGAACTAACATTCTAAAGAATTTGGAGAATTATAAAGTACACCACTTTACAAACATTTGCTAAATAAAATTATTGAAGATCCAGGAAAAGAATAGAAAGTTACATAAAGGGTATTGTGAAGTAAGTGGTAGATTTTCGTGAGTTACTTGTGGAGAACTAACATTCTAAAGCATTGGGAGAATTCTAAAGTACACCACTTTACAAACATTTGCTAAATAAAATTATTGAAGATCCAGGAAATGAATAGAAAGTTACATAAAGTGTATTGTACAGTAAGTGGTAGATTTTCGTGAGTTACTTGTGGAGAACTAACATCGTATGGCATTGGGTGAACTCTAAAGTAGACCACTTTACAAACATTTGCTAAATAAAATTATTGAAGATCCAGGAAATGAATAGAAATTAACATAAAGGGTATTGTGCAGAAAGTGGTAGATTTTCGTTAGTTACTTGTGGAGAACTAACATCCTAAGGCATTGGGCGAACTCTAAATTACACCACTATACAATCATTTGCTAAATAAAATTATTGAAGATCCAGGAAATGAATAGAAAGTTACATAAAGGGTACTGTGCAGTAAATGGTAGATTTTCATGAGTTACTTGTGGAGAACTAACATCCTAAGGCATTGGGTGAACTCTAAGGTACACCACTTTACAAACATTTGATAAATAAAATTATTGAAGATCCAGGAAATGAATAGAAAGTTACATAAAGTGTATTGTACAGTAAGTGGTAGATTTTCGTGAGTTACTTGTGGAGAACTAACATCCTAAGGTATTGGGTGAACTCTAAATTACACCACTTTACAAACATTTGCTAAATAAAATTATTGAAGATCCAGGAAATGAATAGAAAATTACATAAAGGGCATTGTGCTGTAAATGGTAGATTTTTATGAGTTACTTGTGGAGAACTAACATCCTAAGGCATTGGGTGAACTCTAAGGTACACCACTTTACAAACCTTTGCTAAATAAAATTATTGAAGATCCAGGAAATGAATAGAAGTTACATAAAGGGTATTGTGCAGTAAGTGGTAAATTTTCATGAGTTACTTATGGAGAACTAACATCCTAAGGCATTGGGTGAACTCTAAAGTACACCACTTTACAAACATTTGCTAAATAAAATTATTGAAGATCCAGGAAATGAATAGAAAATTACATAAAGGGCATTGTGCAGTAGGTGTTAGATTTTCATGAGTTACTTGTGGAGTACTAACATCCTAAGGCATTGGGTGAACTCTAAAGTACACCAATTTACAAACATTTGTTAAATAAAATTATTGAAGATCCAGGAAATAAATAGAAAGTTACATAAAGGGTATTGTGCAGTAAGTGGTAGATTTTCGTGAGTTACTCGTGGAGAACTAACATCCTAAGGCATTGGGCGAACTCTAAATTACACCACTATACAATCATTTGCTAAATAAAATTATTGAAGATCCAGGAAATGAATAGAAAGTTAGATAAAGGGTATTGTGCAGTAAATGGTAGATTTTCATGAGTTACTTGTGGAGAACTAACATCCTAAGGCATTGGGTGAACTCTAAAGTACACCACTTTACATACTTTTGCTAAATAAAATTATTGAAGATCCAGGAAATGAATAGAAAATTACATAAAGGGCATTGAGCAGTAAGTGGTAGATTTTCATGAGTTACTTGTGGAGAACTAACATCCTATGGCATTGGGTGAACTCTAAATTACACCACTATACAAACATTTGCTAAATAATATTATTGAAGATCCAGGAAATGAATAGAAAATTACATAAAGTGCATTGTGCAGTAAATAGTAGATTTTCATGAGTTACTTGTGGAGAACTAATATCCTAAGGCATTGGGTGAACTCTAAAGTACACCAATTTACAAACATTTGCTAAATAAAATTATTGAAGATCCAGGTAATGAATAGAAAGTTGCATAAAGGGTATTGTGCAGTAAGTGTTAGATTTTCGTGAGTTACTTGTGGAGAACTAACATTCTAAAGAATTTGGAGAATTCTAAAGTACACCACTTTACAAACATTTGCTAAATAAAATTATTGAAGATCCAGGAAATGAATAGAAAGTTACATAAAGGGTATTGTGAAGTAAGTGGTAGATTTTCGTGAGTTACTTGTGGAGAACTAACATTCTAAAGCATTGGGAGAATTCTAAAGTACACCACTTTACAAACATTTGCTAAATAAAATTATTGAAGATCCAGGAAATGAATAGAAAGTTACATAAAGTGTATTGTACAGTAAGTGGTAGATTTTCGTGAGTTACTTGTGGAGAACTAACATCGTATGGCATTGGGTGAACTCTAAAGTAGACCACTTTACAAACATTTGCTAAATAAAATTATTGAAGATCCAGGAAATAAATAGAAAGTTACATAAAGGGTATTGTGCAGTAAGTGGTAGATTTTCGTGAGTTACTCGTGGAGAACTAACATCCTAAGGCATTGGGCGAACTCTAAATTACACCACTTTACAAACATTAGCTAAATAAAATTATTGAAGATCTAGGAAATGAATAGAAAGTTACATAAAGGGCATTGTGAAGTAAGTGGTAGATTTTCATGAGTTACTTGTGGAGAACTAACATCCTAAGGCATTGGGTGAACTCTAAATTACACCACTATACAAACCTTTGCTAAATAAAATTATTGAAGATCCAGGAAATGAATAGAAAATTACATAAAGGGCATTGTGCAGTAAATGGTAGATTTTCATGAGTTACTTGTGGAGAACTAACATCCTAAGGCATTGGGTGATCTCTAAAGTACACCAATTTACAAACATTTGCTAAATAAAATTATTGAAGATCCAGGTAATGAATAGAAAGTTGCATAAAGGGTATTGTGCAGTAAGTGTTAGATTTTCGTGAGTTACTTGTGGAGAACTAACATTCTAAAGAATTTGGAGAATTATAAAGTACACCACTTTACAAACATTTGCTAAATAAAATTATTGAAGATCCAGGAAAAGAATAGAAAGTTACATAAAGGGTATTGTGAAGTAAGTGGTAGATTTTCGTGAGTTACTTGTGGAGAACTAACATTCTAAAGCATTGGGAGAATTCTAAAGTACACCACTTTACAAACATTTGCTAAATAAAATTATTGAAGATCCAGGAAATGAATAGAAAGTTACATAAAGTGTATTGTACAGTAAGTGGTAGATTTTCGTGAGTTACTTGTGGAGAACTAACATCGTATGGCATTGGGTGAACTCTAAAGTAGACCACTTTACAAACATTTGCTAAATAAAATTATTGAAGATCCAGGAAATGAATAGAAATTAACATAAAGGGTATTGTGCAGAAAGTGGTAGATTTTCGTTAGTTACTTGTGGAGAACTAACATCCTAAGGCATTGGGCGAACTCTAAATTACACCACTATACAATCATTTGCTAAATAAAATTATTGAAGATCCAGGAAATGAATAGAAAGTTACATAAAGGGTACTGTGCAGTAAATGGTAGATTTTCATGAGTTACTTGTGGAGAACTAACATCCTAAGGCATTGGGTGAACTCTAAGGTACACCACTTTACAAACCTTTGCTAAATAAAATTATTGAAGATCCAGGAAATGAATAGAAAGTTACATAAAGGGTATTGTGCAGTAAGTGGTAAATTTTCATGAGTTACTTATGGAGAACTAACATCCTAAGGCATTGGGTGAACTCTAAAGTACACCACTTTACAAACATTTGCTAAATAAAATTATTGAAGATCCAGGAAAAGAATAGAAAATTATATAAAGGGCATTGTGCAGTAGGTGTTAGATTTTCATGAGTTACTTGTGGAGTACTAACATCCTAAGGCATTGGGTGAACTCTAAAGTACACCAATTTACAAACATTTGCTAAATAAAATTATTGAAGATCCAGGAAATAAATAGAAAGTTACATAAAGGGTATTGTGCAGTAAGTGGTAGATTTTCGTGAGTTACTCGTGGAGAACTAACATCCTAAGGCATTGGGCGAACTCTAAATTACACCACTATACAATCATTTGCTAAATAAAATTATTGAAGATCCAGGAAATGAATAGAAAGTTACATAAAGGGTATTGTGCAGTAAATGGTAGATTTTCATGAGTTACTTGTGGAGAACTAACATCCTATGGCATTGGGTGAACTCTAAAGTACACCACTTTACATACCTTTGCTAAATAAAATTATTGAAGATCCAGGAAATGAATAGAAAATTACATAAAGGGCATTGTGCAGGAAGTGGTAGATTTTCATGAGTTACTTGTGGAGAACTAACATCCTATGGCATTGGGTGAACTCTAAATTACACCACTATACAAACATTTGCTAAATAATATTATTGAAGATCCAGGAAATGAATAGAAAATTACATAAAGTGCATTGTGCAGTAAATAGTAGATTTTCATGAGTTACTTGTGGAGAACTAACATCCTAAGGCATTGGGTGAACTCTAAAGTACACCAATTTACAAACATTTGCTAAATAAAATTATTGAAGATCCAGGTAATGAATAGAAAGTTGCATAAAGGGTATTGTGCAGTAAGTGTTAGATTTTCGTGAGTTACTTGTGGAGAACTAACATTCTAAAGAATTTGGAGAATTCTAAAGTACACCACTTTACAAACATTTGCTAAATAAAATTATTGAAGATCCAGGAAAAGAATAGAAAGTTACATAAAGGGTATTGTGAAGTAAGTGGTAGATTTTCGTGAGTTACTTGTGGAGAACTAACATTCTAAAGCATTGGGAGAATTCTAAAGTACACCACTTTACAAACATTTGCTAAATAAAATTATTGAAGATCCAGGAAATGAATAGAAAGTTACATAAAGTGTATTGTACAGTAAGTGGTAGATTTTCGTGAGTTACTTGTGGAGAACTAACATCGTATGGCATTGGGTGAACTCTAAAGTAGACCACTTTACAAACATTTGCTAAATAAAATTATTGAAGATCCAGGAAATGAATAGAAATTAACATAAAGGGTATTGTGCAGAAAGTGGTAGATTTTCGTTAGTTACTTGTGGAGAACTAACATCCTAAGGCATTGGGCGAACTCTAAATTACACCACTATACAATCATTTGCTAAATAAAATTATTGAAGATCCAGGAAATGAATAGAAAGTTACATAAAGGGTACTGTGCAGTAAATGGTAGATTTTCATGAGTTACTTGTGGAGAACTAACATCCTAAGGCATTGGGTGAACTCTAAGGTACACCACTTTACAAACCTTTGCTAAATAAAATTATTGAAGATCCAGGAAATGAATAGAAGTTACATAAAGGGTATTGTGCAGTAAGTGGTAAATTTTCATGAGTTACTTATGGAGAACTAACATCCTAAGGCATTGGGTGAACTCTAAAGTACACCACTTTACAAACATTTGCTAAATAAAATTATTGAAGATCCAGGAAATGAATAGAAAATTACATAAAGGGCATTGTGCAGTAGGTGTTAGATTTTCATGAGTTACTTGTGGAGTACTAACATCCTAAGGCATTGGGTGAACTCTAAAGTACACCAATTTACAAACATTTGTTAAATAAAATTATTGAAGATCCAGGAAATAAATAGAAAGTTACATAAAGGGTATTGTGCAGTAAGTGGTAGATTTTCGTGAGTTACTCGTGGAGAACTAACATCCTAAGGCATTGGGCGAACTCTAAATTACACCACTATACAATCATTTGCTAAATAAAATTATTGAAGATCCAGGAAATGAATAGAAAGTTAGATAAAGGGTATTGTGCAGTAAATGGTAGATTTTCATGAGTTACTTGTGGAGAACTAACATCCTAAGGCATTGGGTGAAATCTAAAGTACACCACTTTACATACTTTTGCTAAATAAAATTATTGAAGATCCAGGAAATGAATAGAAAATTACATAAAGGGCATTGTGCAGTAAGTGGTAGATTTTCATGAGTTACTTGTGGAGAACTAACATCCTATGGCATTGGGTGAACTCTAAATTACACCTTTATACAAACATTTGCTAAATAATATTATTGAAGATCCAGGAAATGAATAGAAAATTACATAAAGTGCATTGTGCAGTAAATAGTAGATTTTCATGAGTTACTTGTGGAGAACTAATATCCTAAGGCATTGGGTGAACTCTAAAGTACACCAATTTACAAACATTTGCTAAATAAAATTATTGAAGATCCAGGTAATGAATAGAAAGTTGCATAAAGGGTATTGTGCAGTAAGTGTTAGATTTTCGTGAGTTACTTGTGGAGAACTAACATTCTAAAGAATTTGGAGAATTCTAAAGTACACCACTTTACAAACATTTGCTAAATAAAATTATTGAAGATCCAGGAAATGAATAGAAAGTTACATAAAGGGTATTGTGAAGTAAGTGGTAGATTTTCGTGAGTTACTTGTGGAGAACTAACATTCTAAAGCATTGGGAGAATTCTAAAGTACACCACTTTACAAACATTTGCTAAATAAAATTATTGAAGATCCAGGAAATGAATAGAAAGTTACATAAAGTGTATTGTACAGTAAGTGGTAGATTTTCGTGAGTTACTTGTGGAGAACTAACATCGTATGGCATTGGGTGAACTCTAAAGTAGACCACTTTACAAACATTTGCTAAATAAAATTATTGAAGATCCAGGAAATGAATAGAAATTAACATAAAGGGTATTGTGCAGAAAGTGGTAGATTTTCGTTAGTTACTTGTGGAGAACTAACATCCTAAGGCATTGGGTGAACTCTAAAGCACACCACTTTACAAACATTTGCAAAATAAAATTATTGAAGATCCAGGAAATGAATAGAAAATTACATAAAGGGAATTGTGCAGTAGGTGTTAGATTTTCATGAGTTACTTGTGGAGTACTAACATCCTAAGGCATTGGGTGAACTCTAAAGTACACCAATTTACACACATTTGCTAAATAAAATTATTGAAGATCCAGGAAATAAATAGAAAGTTACATAACGGGTATTGTGCAGTAAGTGGTAGATTTTCGTGAGTTACTCGTGGAGAACTAATATCCTAAGGCATTGGGCGAACTCTAAATTACACCACTTTACAAACATTTGCTAAATAAAATTATTGAAGATCTAGGAAATGAATAGAAAGTTACATAAAGGGCATTGTGAAGTAAGTGGTAGATTTTCATGAGTTACTTGTGGAGAACTAACATCCTAAGGCATTGGGTGAACTCTAAATTACACCACTATACAAACCTTTGCTAAATAAAATTATTGAAGATCCAGGAAATGAATAGAAAATTACATAAAGGGCATTGTGCAGTAAATGGTAGATTTTCATGAGTTACTTGTGGAGAACTAACATCCTAAGGCATTGGGTGAACTCTAAAGTACACCAATTTACAAACATTTGCTAAATAAAATTATTGAAGATCCAGGAAATGAATAGAAAGTTACATAAAGGGCATTGTGCAGTAAGTGGTAGATTTTCGTGAGTTACTTGTGGAGAACTAACATTCTAAAGCATTGGGAGAATTCTAAATTACACCACTTTACAAACATTTGCTAAATAAAATTATTGAAGATCCAGGAAATGAATAGAAAGTTACATAAAGGGTATTGTGCAGTAAGTGGTAGATTTTCGTGAGTTACTTGTGGAGAACTAACGTCCTAAGACATTGGGTGAACTCTAAATTACACCACTATACAATCATTTGCTAAATAAAATTATTGAAGATCCAGGAAATGAATAGAAAGTTACATAAAGGGTACTGTGCAGTAAATGGTAGATTTTCATGAGTTACTTGTGGAGAACTAACATCCTAAGGCATTGGGTGAACTCTAAGGTACACCACTTTACAAACATTTGCTAAATAAAATTATTGAAGATCCAGGAAATGAATAGAAAGTTACATAAAGTGTATTGTACAGTAAGTGGTAGATTTTCGTGAGTTACTTGTGGAGAACTAACATCCTAAGGTATTGGGTGAACTCTAAATTACACCACTTTACAAACATTTGCTAAATAAAATTATTGAAGATCCAGGAAATGAATAGAAAATTACATAAAGGGCATTGTGCAGTAAATGGTAGATTTTTATGAGTTACTTGTGGAGAACTAACATCCTAAGGCATTGGGTGAACTCTAAGGTACACCACTTTAAAAACCTTTGCTAAATAAAATTATTGAAGATCCAGGAAATGAATAGAAAGTTACATAAAGATTATTGTGCAGTAAGTGGTAAATTTTCATGAGTTACTTATGGAGAACTAACATCCTAAGGCATTGGGTGAACTCTAAAGTACACCACTTTACAAACATTTGCTAAATAAAATTATTGAAGATCCAGGAAATGAATAGAAAATTACATAAAGGGCATTGTGCAGTAGGTGTTAGATTTTCATGAGTTACTTGTGGAGTACTAACATCCTAAGGCATTGGGTGAACTCTAAAGTACACCAATTTACAAACATTTGCTAAATAAAATTATTGAAGATCCAGGAAATAAATAGAAAGTTACATAAAGGGAATTGTGCAGTAAGTGGTAGATTTTCGTGAGTTACTCGTGGAGAACTAACATCCTAAGGCATTGGGCGAACTCTAAATTACACCACTATACAATCATTTGCTAAATAAAATTATTGAAGATCCAGGAAATGAATAGAAAGTTACATAAAGGGTATTGTGCAGTAAATGGTAGATTTTCATGAGTTACTTGTGGAGAACTAACATCCTAAGGCATTGGGTGAACTCTAAAGTACACCACTTTACATACATTTGCTAAATAAATTTATTGAAGATCCAGGAAATGAATAGAAAGTTATATAAAGGGTATTGTGCAGTAAGTGGTAGATTTTCGTGAGTTACTTGTGGAGAACTAACATCCTAAGACATTGGGTGAACTCTAAATTACACCACTATACAATCATTTGCTAAATAAAATTATTGAAGATCCAGGAAATGAATAGAAAGTTACATAAAGGGTACTGTGCAGTAAATGGTAGATTTTCATGAGTTACTTGTGGAGAACTAACATCCTAAGGCATTGGGTGAACTCTAAAGTACACCACTTTACAAACATTTGCTAAATAAAATTATTGAAGATCCAGGAAATGAATAGAAAGTTACATAAAGTGTATTGTACAGTAAGTGGTAGATTTTCGTGAGTTACTTGTGGAGAACTAACATCCTAAGGTATTGGGTGAACTCTAAATTACACCACTTTACAAACATTTGCTAAATAAAATTATTGAAGATCCAGGAAATGAATAGAAAATTACATAAAGGGAATTGTGCAGTAAATGGTAGATTTTTATGAGTTACTTGTGGAGTACTAACATCCTAAGGCATTGGGTGAACTCTAAAGTACACCAATTTACAAACATTTGCTAAATAAAATTATTGAAGATCCAGGAAATAAATAGAAAGTTACATAAAGGGTATTGTGCAGTAAGTGGTAGATTTTCGTGAGTTACTCGTGGAGAACTAACATCCTAAGGCATTGGGCGAACTCTAAATTACACCACTTTACAAACATTTGCTAAATAAAATTATTGAAGATCTAGGAAATGAATAGAAAGTTACATAAAGGGCATTGTGAAGTAAGTGGTAGATTTTCATGAGTTACTTGTGGAGAACTAACATCCTAAGGCATTGGGTGAACTCTAAATTACACCACTATACAAACCTTTGCTAAATAAAATTATTGAAGATCCAGGAAATGAATAGAAAATTACATAAAGGGCATTGTGCAGTAAGTGGTAGATTTTCGTGAGTTACTTGTGGAGAACTAACATTCTAAAGCATTGGGAGAATTCTAAATTACACCACTATACAATCATTTGCTAAATAAAATTATTGAAGATCCAGGAAATGAATAGAAAGTTACATAAAGGGTACTGTGCAGTAAATGGTAGATTTTCATGAGTTACTTGTGGAGAACTAACATCCTAAGGCATTGGGTGAACTCTAAGGTACACCACTTTACAAACATTTGCTAAATAAAATTATTGAAGATCCAGGAAATGAATAGAAAGTTACATAAAGTGTATTGTACAGTAAGTGGCAGATTTTCGTGAGTTACTTGTGGAGAACTAACATCCTAAGGTATTGGGTGAACTCTAAATTACACCACTTTACAAACATTTTATTAAATAAAATTATTGAAGATCCAGGAAATGAATAGAAAATTACATAAAGGGCATTGTGCAGTAAATGGTAGATTTTTATGAGTTACTTGTGGAGAACTAACATCCTAAGGCATTGGGTGAACTCTAAGGTACACCACTTTACAAACCTTTGCTAAATAAAATTATTGAAGATCCAGGAAATGAATAGAAAGTTACATAAAGGGTATTGTGCAGTAAGTGGTAAATTTTCATGAGTTACTTATGGAGAACTAACATCCTAAGGCATTGGGTGAACTCTAAAATACACCACTTTACAAACATTTGCTAAATAAAATTATTGAAGATCCAGGAAATGAATAGAAAATTACATAAAGGGCATTGTGCAGTAAATGGTAGATTTTCATGAGTTACTTGTGGAGAACTAACATCCTAAGGCATTGGGTGAACTCTAAAGTACACCAATTTACAAACATTTGCTAAATAAAATTATTGAAGATCCAGGAAATGAATAGAAAGTTACATAAAGGGCATTGTGCAGTAAGTGGTAGATTTTCGTGAGTTACTTGTGGAGAACTAACATTCTAAAGCATTGGGAGAATTCTAAATTACACCACTTTACAAACATTTGCTAAATAAAATTATTGAAGATCCAGGAAATGAATAGAAAGTTACATAAAGGGTATTGTGCAGTAAGTGGTAGATTTTCGTGAGTTACTTGTGGAGAACTAACGTCCTAAGACATTGGGTGAACTCTAAATTACACCACTATACAATCATTTGCTAAATAAAATTATTGAAGATCCAGGAAATGAATAGAAAGTTACATAAAGGGTACTGTGCAGTAAATGGTAGATTTTCATGAGTTACTTGTGGAGAACTAACATCCTAAGGCATTGGGTGAACTCTAAGGTACACCACTTTACAAACATTTGCTAAATAAAATTATTGAAGATCCAGGAAATGAATAGAAAGTTACATAAAGTGTATTGTACAGTAAGTGGTAGATTTTCGTGAGTTACTTGTGGAGAACTAACATCCTAAGGTATTGGGTGAACTCTAAATTACACCACTTTACAAACATTTGCTAAATAAAATTATTGAAGATCCAGGAAATGAATAGAAAATTACATAAAGGGCATTGTGCAGTAAATGGTAGATTTTTATGAGTTACTTGTGGAGAACTAACATCCTAAGGCATTGGGTGAACTCTAAGGTACACCACTTTACAAACCTTTGCTAAATAAAATTATTGAAGATCCAGGAAATGAATAGAAAGTTACATAAAGATTATTGTGCAGTAAGTGGTAAATTTTCATGAGTTACTTATGGAGAACTAACATCCTAAGGCATTGGGTGAACTCTAAAGTACACCACTTTACAAACATTTGCTAAATAAAATTATTGAAGATCCAGGAAATGAATAGAAAATTACATAAAGGGCATTGTGCAGTAGGTGTTAGATTTTCATGAGTTACTTGTGGAGTACTAACATTCTAAGGCATTGGGTGAACTCTAAAGTACACCAATTTACAAACATTTGCTAAATAAAATTATTGAAGATCCAGGAAATAAATAGAAAGTTACATAAAGGGTATTGTGCAGTAAGTGGTAGATTTTCGTGAGTTACTCGTGGAGAACTAACATCCTAAGGCATTGGGCGAACTCTAAATTACACCACTATACAATCATTTGCTAAATAAAATTATTGAAGATCCAGGAAATGAATAGAAAGTTACATAAAGGGTATTGTGCAGTAAATGGTAGATTTTCATGAGTTACTTGTGGAGAACTAACATCCTAAGGCATTGGGTGAACTCTAAAGTACACCACTTTACATACATTTGCTAAATAAATTTATTGAAGATCCAGGAAATGAATAGAAAATTACATAAAGGGCATTGTGCAGTAAGTGGTAGATTTTCATGAGTTACTTGTGGAGAACTAACATCCTATGGCATTGGGTGAACTCTAAATTACACCACTATACAAACATTTGCTAAATAATATTATTGAAGATCCAGGAAATGAATAGAAAATTACATAAAGTGCATTGTGCAGTAAATAGTAGATTTTCATGAGTTACTTGTGGAGAACTAACATCCTAAGGCATTGGGAGAATTCTAAAGTACACCACTTTACAAACATTTGCTAAATAAAATTATTGAAGATCCAGGAAATGAATAGAAAGTTATATAAAGGGTATTGTGCAGTAAGTGGTAGATTTTCGTGAGTTACTTGTGGAGAACTAACATCCTAAGACATTGGGTGAACTCTAAATTACACCACTATACAATCATTTGCTAAATAAAATTATTGAAGATCCAGGAAATGAATAGAAAGTTACATAAAGGGTACTGTGCAGTAAATGGTAGATTTTCATGAGTTACTTGTGGAGAACTAACATCCTAAGGCATTGGGTGAACTCTAAAGTACACCACTTTACAAACATTTGCTAAATAAAATTATTGAAGATCCAGGAAATGAATAGAAAGTTACATAAAGTGTATTGTACAGTAAGTGGTAGATTTTCGTGAGTTACTTGTGGAGAACTAACATCCTAAGGTATTGGGTGAACTCTAAATTACACCACTTTACAAACATTTGCTAAATAAAATTATTGAAGATCCAGGAAATGAATAGAAAATTACATAAAGGGAATTGTGCAGTAAATGGTAGATTTTTATGAGTTACTTGTGGAGTACTAACATCCTAAGGCATTGGGTGAACTCTAAAGTACACCAATTTACAAACATTTGCTAAATAAAATTATTGAAGATCCAGGAAATAAATAGAAAGTTACATAAAGGGTATTGTGCAGTAAGTGGTAGATTTTCGTGAGTTACTCGTGGAGAACTAACATCCTAAGGCATTGGGCGAACTCTAAATTACACCACTTTACAAACATTTGCTAAATAAAATTATTGAAGATCTAGGAAATGAATAGAAAGTTACATAAAGGGCATTGTGAAGTAAGTGGTAGATTTTCATGAGTTACTTGTGGAGAACTAACATCCTAAGGCATTGGGTGAACTCTAAATTACACCACTATACAAACCTTTGCTAAATAAAATTATTGAAGATCCAGGAAATGAATAGAAAATTACATAAAGGGCATTGTGCAGTAAGTGGTAGATTTTCGTGAGTTACTTGTGGAGAACTAACATTCTAAAGCATTGGGAGAATTCTAAATTACACCACTATACAATCATTTGCTAAATAAAATTATTGAAGATCCAGGAAATGAATAGAAAGTTACATAAAGGGTACTGTGCAGTAAATGGTAGATTTTCATGAGTTACTTGTGGAGAACTAACATCCTAAGGCATTGGGTGAACTCTAAGGTACACCACTTTACAAACATTTGCTAAATAAAATTATTGAAGATCCAGGAAATGAATAGAAAGTTACATAAAGTGTATTGTACAGTAAGTGGTAGATTTTCGTGAGTTACTTGTGGAGAACTAACATCCTAAGGTATTGGGTGAACTCTAAATTACACCACTTTACAAACATTTGTTAAATAAAATTATTGAAGATCCAGGAAATGAATAGAAAATTACATAAAGGGCATTGTGCAGTAAATGGTAGATTTTTATGAGTTACTTGTGGAGAACTAACATCCTAAGGCATTGGGTGAACTCTAAGGTACACCACTTTACAAACCTTTGCTAAATAAAATTATTGAAGATCCAGGAAATGAATAGAAAGTTACATAAAGGGTATTGTGCAGTAAGTGGTAAATTTTCATGAGTTACTTATGGAGAACTAACATCCTAAGGCATTGGGTGAACTCTAAAATACACCACTTTACAAACATTTGCTAAATAAAATTATTGAAGATCCAGGAAATGAATAGAAAATTACATAAAGGGCATTGTGCAGTAGGTGTTAGATTTTCATGAGTTACTTGTGGAGTACTAACATCCTAAGGCATTGGGTGAACTCTAAAGTACACCAATTTACAAACATTTGCTAAATAAAATTATTGAAGATCCAGGAAATAAATAGAAAGTTACATAAAGGGTATTGTGCAGTAAGTGGTAGATTTTCGTGAGTTACTCGTGGAGAACTAACATCCTAAGGCATTGGGCGAACTCTAAATTACACCACTATACAATCATTTGCTAAATAAAATTATTGAAGATCCAGGAAATGAATAGAAAGTTACATAAAGGGTATTGTGCAGTAAATGGTAGATTTTCATGAGTTACTTGTGGAGAACTAACATCCTAAGGCATTGGGTGAACTCTAAAGTACACCACTTTACATACATTTGCTAAATAAAATTATTGAAGATCCAGGAAATGAATAGAAAATTACATAAAGGGCATTGTGCAGTAAGTGGTAGATTTTCATGAGTTACTTGTGGAGAACTAACATCCTATGGCATTGGGTGAACTCTAAATTACACCACTATACAAACATTTGCTAAATAATATTATTGAAGATCCAGGAAATGAATAGAAAATTACATAAAGTGCATTGTGCAGTAAATAGTAGATTTTCATGAGTTACTTGTGGAGAACTAACATCCTAAGGCATTGGGTGAACTCTAAAGTACACCAATTTACAAACATTTGCTAAATAAAATTATTGAAGATCCAGGTAATGAATAGAAAGTTGCATAAAGGGTATTGTGCAGTAAGTGTTAGATTTTCGTGAGTTACTTGTGGAGAACTAACATTCTAAAGAATTTGGAGAATTCTAAAGTACACCACTTTACAAACATTTGCTAAATAAAATTATTGAAGATCCAGGAAATGAATAGAAAGTTACATAAAGGGTATTGTGAAGTAAGTGGTAGATTTTCGTGAGTTACTTGTGGAGAACTAACATTCTAAAGCATTGGGAGAATTCTAAAGTACACCACTTTACAAACATTTGCTAAATAAAATTATTGAAGATCCAGGAAATGAATAGAAAGTTACATAAAGTGTATTGTACAGTAAGTGGTAGATTTTCGTGAGTTACTTGTGGAGAACTAACATCGTATGGCATTGGGTGAACTCTAAAGTAGACCACTTTACAAACATTTGCTAAATAAAATTATTGAAGATCCAGGAAATGAATAGAAATTAACTTAAAGGGTATTGTGCAGAAAGTGGTAGATTTTCGTTAGTTACTTGTGGAGAACTAACATCCTAAGGCATTGGGCGAACTCTAAATTACACCACTATACAATCATTTGCTAAATAAAATTATTGAAGATCCAGGAAATGAATAGAAAGTTACATAAAGGGTACTGTGCAGTAAATGGTAGATTTTCATGAGTTACTTGTGGAGAACTAACATCCTAAGGCATTGGGTGAACTCTAAGGTACACCACTTTACAAACATTTGCTAAATAAAATTATTGAAGATCCAGGAAATGAATAGAAAGTTACATAAAGTGTATTGTACAGTAAGTGGTAGATTTTCGTGAGTTACTTGTGGAGAACTAACATCCTAAGGTATTGGCTGAACACTAAATTACACCACTTTACAAACATTTGCTAAATAAAATTATTGAAGATCCAGGAAATGAATAGAAAATTACATAAAGGGCATTGTGCAGTAAATGGTAGATTTTTATGAGTTACTTGTAGAGAACTAACATCCTAAGGCATTGGGTGAACTCTAAGGTACACCACTTTACAAACCTTTGCTAAATAAAATTATTGAAGATCCAGGAAATGAATAGAAAGTTACATAAAGGGTATTGTGCAGTAAGTGGTAAATTTTCATGAGTTACTTATGGAGAACTAACATCCTAAGGCATTGGGTGAACTCTAAAGTACACCACTTTACAAACATTTGCTAAATAAAATTATTGAAGATCCAGGAAATGAATAGAAAATTACATAAAGGGCATTGTGCAGTAGGTGTTAGATTTTCATGAGTTACTTGTGGAGTACTAACATCCTAAGGCATTGGGTGAACTCTAAAGTACACCAATTTACAAACATTTGCTAAATAAAATTATTGAAGATCCAGGAAATAAATAGAAAGTTACATAAAGGGTATTGTGCAGTAAGTGGTAGATTTTCGTGAGTTACTCGTGGAGAACTAACATCCTACGGCATTGGGCGAACTCTAAATTACACCACTATACAATCATTTGCTAAATAAAATTATTGAAGATCCAGGAAATGAATAGAAAATTACATAAAGGGCATTGTGCAGTAAATGGTAGATTTTTATGAGTTACTTGTAGAGAACTAACATCCTAAGGCATTGGGTGAACTCTAAGGTACACCACTTTACAAACCTTTGCTAAATAAAATTATTGAAGATCCAGGAAATGAATAGAAAGTTACATAAAGGGTATTGTGCAGTAAGTGGTAAATTTTCATGAGTTACTTATGGAGAACTAACATCCTAAGGCATTGGGTGAACTCTAAAGTACACCACTTTACAAACATTTGCTAAATAAAATTATTGAAGATCCAGGAAATGAATAGAAAATTACATAAAGGGCATTGTGCAGTAGGTGTTAGATTTTCATGAGTTACTTGTGGAGTACTAACATCCTAAGGCATTGGGTGAACTCTAAAGTACACCAATTTACAAACATTTGCTAAATAAAATTATTGAAGATCCAGGAAATAAATAGAAAGTTACATAAAGGGTATTGTGCAGTAAGTGGTAGATTTTCGTGAGTTACTCGTGGAGAACTAACATCCTACGGCATTGGGCGAACTCTAAATTACACCACTATACAATCATTTGCTAAATAAAATTATTGAAGATCCAGGAAATGAATAGAAAATTACATAAAGGGCATTGTGCAGTAAGTGGTAGATTTTCATGAGTTACTTGTGGAGAACTAACATCCTATGGCATTGGGTGAACTCTAAATTACACCACTATACAAACATTTGCTAAATAATATTATTGAAGATCCAGGAAATGAATAGAAAATTACATAAAGTGCATTGTGCAGTAAATAGTAGATTTTCATGAGTTACTTGTGGAGAACTAACATCCTAAGGCATTGGGTGAACTCTAAAGTACACCTATTTACAAACATTTGCTAAATAAAATTATTGAAGATCCAGGAAATGAATAGAAAGTTACATAAAGGGTATTGTGCAGTAAGTGTTAGATTTTCGTGAGTTACTTGTGGAGAACTAACATTCTAAAGAATTTGGAGAATTCTAAAGTATACCACTTTACAAACATTTGCTAAATAAAATTATTGAAGATCCAGGAAATGAATAGAAAGTTACATAAAGGGTATTGTGAAGTAAGTAGTAGATTTTCGTGAGTTACTTGTGGAGAACTAACATTCTAAAGCATTGGGAGAATTCTATAGTACACCACTTTACAAACATTTGCTAAATAAAATTATTGAAGATCCAGGAAATGAATAGAAAGTTACATAAAGTGTATTGTACAGTAAGTGGTAGATTTTCGTGAGTTACTTGTGGAGAACTAACATCGTATGGCATTGGGTGAACTCTAAAGTAGACCACTTTACAAACATTTGCTAAATAAAATTATTGAAGATCCAGGAAATGAATAGAAATTAACATAAAGTGTATTGTGCAGAAAGTGGTAGATTTTCGTTAGTTACTTGTGGAGAACTAACATCCTAAGGCATTGGGTGAACTCTAAAGTACACCACTTTACAAACATTTGCTAAATACAATTATTGAAGATCCAGGAAATGAATAGAAAGTTACATAAAGCGTATTGTGCAGTAAGTGGTAGATTTTCGTAAGTTACTTGTGGAGAACTAACATTCTAAAGCATGGGAGAATTCTAAAGTACACCACTTTACAAACATTTGCTAAATAAAATTATTGAAGATCCAGGAAATGAAAGAAAGTTACATAAAGGGTATTGTGCAGTAAGTGGTAGATTTTCGTGAGTTACTTGTGGAGAACTAACATCCTAAGGCATTGGGCGAACTCTAAATTACACCACTATACAATCATTTGCTAAATAAAATTATTGAAGATCCAGGAAATGAATAGAAAGTTACATAAAAGGTATTGTGCAGTAAATGGTAGATTTTCATGAGTTACTTGTGGAGAACTAACATCCTAAGGCATTGGGTGAACTCTAAATTACACCACTATACAATCATTTGCTAAATAAAATTATTGAAGATCCAGGAAATGAATAGAAAGTTACATAAAAGGTACTGTGCAGTAAATGGTAGATTTTCATGAGTTACTTGTGGAGAACTAACATCCTAAGGCATTGGGTGAACTCTATGGTACACCACTTTACAAACATTTGCTAAATAAAATTATTGAAGATCCAGGAAATGAATAGAAAGTTACATAAAGTGTATTGTACAGTAAGTGGTAGATTTTCGTGAGTTACTTGTGGAGAACTAACATCCTAAGGTATTGGGTGAACTCTAAATTACACCACTTTACAAACATTTGCTAAATAAAATTATTGAAGATCCAGGAAATGAATAGAAAATTACATAAAGGGCATTGTGCAGTAAATGGTAGATTTTTATGAGTTACTTGTGGAGAACTAACATCCTAAGGCATTGGGTGAACTCTAAGGTACACCACTTTACAAACCTTTGCTAAATAAAATTATTGAAGATCCAGGAAATGAATAGAAAGTTACATAAAGGGCATTGTGCAGTAAATGGTAGATTTTCATGAGTTACTTGTGGAGAACTAACATCCTAAGGCATTGGGTGAACTCTAAAGTACACCAATTTACAAACATTTGCTAAATAAAATTATTGAAGATCCAGGAAGTGAATAGAATGTTACATAAAGGGCATTGTGCAGTAAGTGGTAGATTTTCGTGAGTTACTTGTGGAGAACTAACATTCTAAAGCATTGGGAGAATTCTAAAGTACACCACTTTACAAACATTTGCTAAATAAAATTATTGAAGATCCAGGAAATGAATAGAAAGTTACATAAAGGGTATTGTGCAGTAAGTGGTAGATTTTCGTGAGTTACTTGTGGAGAACTAACGTCCTAAGACATTGGGTGAACTCTAAATTACACCACTATACAATCATTTGCTAAATAAAATTATTGAAGATCCAGGAAATGAATAGAAAGTTACATAAAGGGTACTGTGCAGTAAATGGTAGATTTTCATGAGTTACTTGTGGAGAACTAACATCCTAAGGCATTTGGTGAACTCTAAGGTACACCACTTTACAAACATTTGCTAAATAAAATTATTGAAGATCCAGGAAATGAATAGAAAGTTACATAAAGTGTATTGTACAGTAAGTGGTAGATTTTCGTGAGTTACTTGTGGAGAACTAACATCCTAAGGTATTGGGTGAACTCTAAATTACACCACTTTACAAACATTTGCTAAATAAAATTATTGAAGATCCAGGAAATGAATAGAAAATTACATAAAGGGCATGGTGCAGTAAATGGTAGATTTTCATGAGTTACTTGTGGAGAACTAACATCCTAAGGCATTGGGTGAACTCTAAGGTACACCACTTTACAAACCTTTGCTAAATAAAATTATTGAAGATCCAGGAAATGAATGGAAAGTTACATAAAGTGTATTGTGCAGTAAGTGGTAAATTTTCATGAGTTACTTATGGAGAACTAACATCCTAAGGCATTGGGTGAACTCTAAAGTACACCACTTTACAAACATTTGCTAAATAAAATTATTGAAGATCCAGGAAATGAATAGAAAATTACATAAAGGGCATTGTGCAGTAGGTGTTAGATTTTCATGAGTTACTTGTGGAGTACTAACATCCTAAGGCATTGGGTGAACTCTAAAGTACACCAATTTACAAACATTTGCTAAATAAAATTATTGAAGATCCAGGAAATAAATAGAAAGTTACATAAAGGGTATTGTGCAGTAAGTGGTAGATTTTCGTGAGTTACTCGTGGAGAACTAACATCCTAAGGCATTGGGCGAACTCTAAATTACACCACTATACAATCATTTGCTAAATAAAATTATTGAAGATCCAGGAAATGAATAGAAAGTTACATAAAGGGTATTGTGCAGTAAATGGTAGATTTTCATGAGTTACTTGTGGAGAACTAACATCCTAAGGCATTGGGTGAACTCTAAAGTACACCACTTTACATACATTTGCTAAATAAAATTATTGAAGATCCAGGAAATGAATAGAAAATTACATAAAGGGCATTGTGCAGTAAGTGGTAGATTTTCATGAGTTACTTGTGGAGAACTAACATCCAATGGCATTGGGTGAACTCTAAATTACACCACTATACAAACATTTGCTAAATAATATTATTGAAGATCCAGGAAATGAATAGAAAATTACATAAAGTGCATTGTGCAGTAAATAGTAGATTTTCATGAGTTACTTGTGGAGAACTAACATCCTAAGGCACTGGGTGAACTCTAAAGTACACCAATTTACAAACATTTGCTAAATAAAATTTTTGAAGATCCAGGTAATGAATAGAAAGTTGCATAAAGGGTATTGTGCAGTAAGTGTTAGATTTTCGTGAGTTACTTGTGGAGAACTAACATTATAAAGAATTTGGAGAATTCTGAAGTACACCACTTTACAAACATTTGCTAAATAAAATTATTGAAGATCCAGGAAATGAATAGAAAGTTACATAAAGTGTATTGTACAGTAAGTGGTAGATTTTCGTGAGTTACTTGTGGAGAACTAACATCGTATGGCATTGGGTGAACTCTAAAGTAGACCACTTTACAAACATTTGCTAAATAAAATTATTGAAGATCCAGGAAATGAATAGAAATTAACATAAAGGGTATTGTGCAGAAAGTGGTAGATTTTCGTTAGTTACTTGTGGAGAACTAACACCCTAAGGCATTGGGTGAACTCTAAAGCACACCACTTTACAAACATTTGTTAAATACAATTATTGAAGATCCAGGAAATGAATAGAAAGTTACATAAAGGGTATTGTGCAGTAAGTGGTAGATTTTCGTGAGTTACATGTGGAGAACTAACATCCTAAGGCATTAGGCGAACTCTAAATTACACCACTATACAATCATTTGCTAAATAAAATTATTGAAGATCCAGGAAATGAATAGAAAGTTACATAAAGGGTATTGTGCAGTAAATGGTAGATTTTCATGAGGTCCTTGTGGAGAACTAACATCCTAAGGCATTGGGTGAACTCTAATGTACACCACTTTACAAACATTTGCTAAATAAAATTATTGAAGATCCAGGAAATGAATAGAAAATTACATAAAGGGCATTGTGCAGTAAGTGGTAGATTTTCATGAGTTACTTGTGGAGAACTAACATCCCAAGGCATTGGGTGAACTCTAAATTACACCACTATACAAACATTTGCTAAATAATATTATTGAAGATCCAGGAAATGAATAGAAAATTACATAAAGTGCATTGTGCAGTAAATAGTAGATTTTCATGAGTTACTTGTGGAGAACTAACATCCTAAGGCATTGGGTGAACTCTAAAGTACACCAATTTACAAATATTTGCTAAATAAAATTATTGAAGATCCAGGAAATGAATAGAAATTAACATAAAGTGTATTGTGCAGAAAGTGGTAGATTTTCGTTAGTTACTTGTGGAGAACTAACATCCTAAGGCATTGGGTGAACTCTAAAGTACACCACTTTACAAACATTTGCTAAATACAATTATTGAAGATCCAGGAAATGAATAGAAAGTTACATAAAGCGTATTGTGCAGTAAGTGGTAGAATTTCGTAAGTTACTTGTGGAGAACTAACATTCTAAAACATGGGAGAATCCTAAAGTACACCACTTTACAAACATTTGCTAAATAAAATTATTGAAGATCCAGGAAATGAATAGAAAGTTACATAAAGTGTATTGTACAGTAAGTGGTAGATTTTCGTGAGTTACTTGTGGAGAACTAACATCGTATGGCATTGGGTGAACTCTAAAGTAGACCACTTTAGAAACATTTGCTAAATACAATTATTGAAGATCCAGGAAATGAATAGAAAGTTACATAAAGCGTATTGTGCAGTAAGTGGTAGATTTTCGTAAGTTACTTGTGGAGGACTAACATTCTAAAGCATGGGAGAATTCTAAAGTACACCACTTTACAAACATTTGCTAAAGAAAATTATTGAAGATCCAGGAAATGAATAGAAAGTTACATAAAGGGTATTGTGCAGTAAATGGTAGATTTTCATGAGTTACTTGTGGAGAACTAACATCCTAAGGCATTGGGTGAACTCTAAAGTACACCAATTTACAAACATTTGCTAAATAAAATTATTGAAGATCCAGGAAATGAATAGAAAATTACATAAAGTGAATTGTGCAGTAAATGGTAGATTTTCATGAGCAACTTGTGGAGAACTAACATCCTAAGGCATTGGGTGAACTCTAAAGTACACCACTTTACAAACATTTGCTAAATAAAATTATTGAAGATCCAGGAAATGAATAGAAAATTACATAAAGGGCACTGTGTAGTAAGTGGTAGATCTTCATGAGTTACTTGTGGAGAACTAACATCCTAAGGCATTGGGTGAACTCTAAATTACACCACTATACAAACATTTGCTAAATAATATTATTGAAGATCCAGGAAATGAATAGAAAATTACATAAAGTGCATTGTGCAGTAAATAGTAGATTTTCATGAGTTACTTGTGGAGAACTAACATCCTAAGGCATTGGGTGAACTCTAAAGTACACCAATTTACAAATATTTGCTAAATAAAATTATTGAAGATCCAGGAAATGAATAGAAAGTTACATAAAGGGTATTGTGCAGTAAGTGTTAGATTTTCGTGAGTTACTTGTGGAGAACTAACAGTCTAAAGAATTGGGAGAATTCTAAAGTACACCACTTTACAAACATTTGCTAAATAAAATTATTGAAGATCCAGGAAATGAATAGAAAGTTACATAAAGGGTATTGTGCAGTAAGTGTTAGATTTTCGTGAGTTACTTGTGGAGAACTAACAGTCTAAAGAATTGGGAGAATTCTAAAGTACACCACTTTACAAACATTTGCTAATTAAAATTATTGAAGATCCAGGAAATGAATAGAAAGTTACATAAAGTGTATTGTACAGTAAGTGGTAGATTTTCGTGAGTTACTTGTGGAGAACTAACATCGTATGGCATTGGGTGAACTCTAAAGTAGACCACTTTACAAACATTTGCTAAATAAAATTATTGAAGATCCAGGAAATGAATAGAAATTAACATAAAGTGTATTGTGCAGAAAGTGGTAGATTTTCGTTAGTTACTTGTGGAGAATTAACATCCTAAGGCATTGGGTGAACTCTAAAGTACACCACTTTAAAAACATTTGCTAAATACAATTATTGAAGATCCAGGAAATGAATAGAAAGTTACATAAAGCGTTTTGTGCAGTAAGTGGTAGATTTTCGTAAGTTACTTGTGGAGAACTAACATTCTAAAGCATGGGAGAATTCTAAAGTACACCACTTTACAAACATTTGCTAAATAAAATTATTGAAGATCCAGGAAATGAATAGAAAGTTACATAAAGGGTATTGTGCAGTAAATGGTAGATTTTCATGAGTTACTTGTGGAGAACTAACATCCTAAGGCATTGGGTGAACTCTAAAGTACACCACTTTACAAACATGTGCTAAATAAAATTATTGAAGATCCAGGAAATGAATAGAAAATTACATAAAGGGCATTGTGCAGTAAGTGGTAGATTTTCATGAGTTACTTGTGGAGAACTAACATCCTAAGGCATTGGGTGAACTCTAAATTACACCACTATACAAACATTTGCTAAATAACATTATTGAAGATCCAGGAAATGAATAGAAAATTACATAAAGTGCATTGTGCAGTAAATAGTAGATTTTCATGAGTTACTTGTGGAGAACTAACATCCTAAGGCATTGGGTGAACTCTAAAGTACACCAATTTACAAACATTTGCTAAATAAAATTATTGAAGATCCAGGAAATGAATAGAAAGTTACATAAAGGGTATTGTGCAGTAAGTGTTAGATTTTCGTGAGTTACTTGTGGTGAACTAACATTCTAAAGAATTTGGAGAATTCTAAAGAACACCACTTTACAAACATTTGCTAAATAAAATTATTGAAGATCCAGGAAATGAATATAAAGTTACATAAAGGGTATTGTGAAGTAAGTGGTAGATTTTCGTGAGTTACTTGTGGAGAACTAACATTCTAAAGCATTGGGAGAATTCTATAGTACACCACTTTACAAACATTTGCTAAATAAAATTATTGAAGATCCAGGAAATGAATAGAAAGTTACATAAAGTGTATTGTACAGTAAGTGGTAGATTTTCGTGAGTTACTTGTGGAGAACTAACCACGTATGGCATTGGGTGAACTCTAAAGTAGACCACTTTAGAAACATTTGCTAAATACAATTATTGAAGATCCAGGAAATGAATAGAAAGTTACATAAAGCGTATTGTGCAGTAAGTGGTAGATTTTCGTAAGTTACTTGTGGAGAACTAACATTCTAAACATGGGAGAATTCTAAAGTACACCACTTTACAAACATTTGCTAAATAAAATTATTGAAGATCCAGGAAATGAATAGAAAGTTACATAAAGGGTATTGTGCAGTAAATGGTAGATTTTCATGAGTTACTTGTGGAGAACTAACATCCTAAGGCATTGGGTGAACTCTAAAGTACACCAATTTACAAACATTTGCTAAATAAAATTATTGAAGATCCAGGAAATGAATAGAAAATTACATAAAGGGAATTGTGCAGTAAATGGTAGATTTTCATGAGCTACTTGTGGAGAACTAACATCCTAAGGCATTGGGTGAACTCTAAAGTACACCACTTTACAAACATTTGCTAAATAAAATTATTGAAGATCCAGGAAATGAATAGAAAATTACATAAAGGGCACTGTGTAGTAAGTGGTAGATTTTCATGAGTTACTTGTGGAGAACTAACATCCTAAGGCATTGGGTGAACTCTAAATTACACCACTATACAAACATTTGCTAAATAATATTATTGAAGATCCAGGAAATGAATAGAAAATTACATAAAGTGCATTGTGCAGTAAATAGTAGATTTTCATGAGTTACTTGTGGAGAACTAACATCCTAAGGCATTGGGTGAACTCTAAAGTACACCAATTTACAAATATTTGCTAAATAAAATTATTGAAGATCCAGGAAATGAATAGAAAGTTACATAAAGGGTATTGTGCAGTAAGTGTTAGATTTTCGTGAGTTACTTGTGGAGAACTAACAGTCTAAGGAATTGGGAGAATTCTAAAGTACACCACTTTACACACATTTGCTAAATAAAATTATTGAAGATCCAGGAAATGAATAGAAAGTTACATAAAGGGTATTGTGAAGTAAGTGGTAGATTTTCGTGAGTTACTTGTGGAGAACTAACATTCTAAAGCCTTGGGAGAATTCTAAAGTACACCACTTTACAAACATTTGCTAAATAAAATTATTGAAGATCCAGGAAATGAATAGAAAGTTACATAAAGTGTATTGTACAGTAAGTGGTAGATTTTCGTGAGTTACTTGTGGAGAACTAACATCGTATGGCATTGGGTGAACTCTAAAGTAGACCACTTTACAAACATTTGCTAAATAAAATTATTGAAGATCCAGGAAATGAATAGAAATTAACATAAAGGGTATTGTGCAGTAAGTGGTAGATTTTCGTTAGTTACTTGTGGAGAACTAACATCCTAAGGCATTGGGTGAACTCTAAAGTACACCACTTTACAAACATTTGCTAAATACAATTATTGAAGATCCAGGAAATGAATAGAAAGTTACATAAAACGTATTGTGCAGTAAGTGGTAGATTTTCGTATGTTACTTGTG
Source organism: Prosapia bicincta (assembly GCA_036971475.1). Classification (NCBI taxonomy): domain Eukaryota; kingdom Metazoa; phylum Arthropoda; class Insecta; order Hemiptera; family Cercopidae; genus Prosapia; species Prosapia bicincta. The sequence continues at coordinate 139,988,602 of JBAIZL010000002.1, forward strand.
GAGAACTAACATTCTAAAGCATGGGAGAATTCTAAAGTACACCACTTTACAAACATTTGCTAAATAAAATTATTGAAGATCCAGGAAATGAATAGAAAGTTACATAAAGGGTATTGTGCAGTAAATGGTAGATTTTCATGAGTTACTTGTGGAGAACTAACATCCTAATGCATTGGGTGAACTCTAAATTACACCACTATACAATCATTTGCTAAATAAAATTATTGAAGATCCAGGAAATGAATAGAAAATTACATAAAGGGAATTGTGCAGTAAATGGTAGATTTTCATGAGTTACTTGTGGAGAACTAACATCCTAAGGCATTGGGTGAAATCTAAAGTACACCACTTTACAAACATTTGCTAAATAAACTTATTGAAGATCCAGGAAATTAATAGAAAGTTACCTAAAGGGTATTGTGCAGTAAGTGGTAGATTTTCATGAGCTACTTGTGGAGAACTAACATCCTAAGGCATTGGGTGAACTCTAAATTACACCACTATACAAACATTTGCTAAATAAAATTATTGAAGATCCAGGAAATGAATAGAAAGTTACATAAAGGGTATTGTGCAGTAAGTGGTATATTTTTGTGAGTTACTTGTGGAGAACTAACATTCTAAGGCTTTGGGTGAACTCTAAAGTACACCAATTCACAAACATTTGCTAAATAAAATTATTGAAGATCCAGGAAATGAATAGAAAGTTACATAAAGGGTATTGTGCAGTAAGTGGTAGATTTTGGTGAGTTACTTGTGGAGAACTAACATTCTAAAGCATTGGGAGTATTCTAAAGTACACCACTTTACAAACATATGCTAAATAAAATTATTGAAGATCCAGGAATAGAAAATTACTTAAAGGGCATTGTACAGTAAGTGGTAGATTTTCGTGAGTTACTTGAGGAGAACTAACATCCTATGGCATTGGGTGAACTCTAAAGTAGACCACGTTACAAACATTTGCTAAATAAAATTATTGAAGATCCAGGAAATGAATAGAAAATTACATAAAGGGCATTGTGCAGTAAATGGTAGATTTTCATGAGTTACTTGTAGAGAACTAACATCCTAAGGCATTGGGTGAACTCTAAAGTAGACCACTTTACAAACATTTGCTAAATAAAATTTTTGAAGATCCAGGAAATGAATAGAAAGTTACATAAAGGGTATTGTGCAGTAAGTGGTAGATTTTCGTGAGTTACTTGTGGAGAACTAACATTCTAAAGAATTGGGAGATTTCTAAAGTACACCACTTTACAAACATTTGCTAAATAAAATTATTGAAAGTCCAGGAAATGAATAGAAAGTTACATAAAGGGTATTGTGTAGTAAGTGGTAGATTTTCGTGAGTTACTTGTGGAGAACTAACATTCTAAAGCATTGCGAGAATTCTAAAGTACACCACTTTACAAACATTTTCTAAATAAAATTATTGAAGATCCAGGAAATTAATAGAAAGTTACATAAAGTGTATTGTACAGTAAGTGGTAGATTTTCGTGAGTTACTTGTGGAGAACTAACATCGTATGGCATTGGGTGAACTCTAAAGTAGACCACTTTACATACATTTGCTAAATAAAATTATTGAAGATCCAGGAAATGAATGGAAAATTACATAAAGTGCATTGTGCAGTAAATGGTAGATTTTCATGAGTTACTTGTGGAGAACTAACATCCTAAGGCATTGGGTAAAACCTAAGTTTCACCACTTTACAAACATTTGCTAAATAAAATTATTGAAGATCCAGGAAATGAATAGAAATTAACATAAAGGGTATTGTGCAGTAAGTGGTAGATTTTCCTTATTTACTTGTGGAGAACTAACATCCTAAGGCATTGGGAGAACTCTAAAGTACACCACTTTACAAACATTTGCTAAATACAATTATTGAAGATCCAGGAAATAAATAGAAAGTTACATAAAGCGTATTGTGCAGTCAGTGGTAGATTTTCGTAAGTTACTTGTGGAGAACTAACATTCTAAAGCATTGGTAGAATTCTAAAGTACACCACTTTACAAACATTTGCTAAATAAAATTATTGATGATCCAGGAAATTAATAGAAAGTTACATAAAGGTATTGTGCAGTAAATGGTAGATTTTCATGATTTACTTGTGGAGAACTAACATCCTAAGGCATTGGGTGAACTCTAAAGTACACCTCTTTACAAACATTTGCTAAATAAAATTATTGAAGATCCAGGAAATGAATAGAAAATTACATAAAGGGAATTGTGCAGTAAATGGTAGATTTTCATGAGTTACTTGTGGAGAACTAACATCCTAAGGCATTGGGTGAACTCTAAAGTACACCACTTTACAAACATTTGCTAAATAAAATTATTGAAGATCCAGGAAATGAATAGAAAGTTACATAAAGGGTATTGTGCAGTAAGTGGTAGATTTTCATGAGTTGCTTGTGGAGAACTAACATCCTAAGGCATTGGGTGAACTCTAAAGGACACCACTTTACAAACATTTTCTAAATAAAATTATTGAAGATCCAGGAAATGAATAGAAAGTTACATAAAGGGTATTGTGCAGTAAGTGGTAGATTTTCATGAGCTACTTGTGGAGAACTAACAACCTAAGGCATTGGGTGAACTCTAAATTAGATCACTATACAAACATTTGCTAAATAAAATTATTGAAGATCCAGGAAATAAATAGAAAATTACATAAAGGGCATTGTGCAGTAAATGGTAGATTTTCATGAGTTACTTGTGGAGAACTAACATCCTAAGGCATTGGGTGAACTCTAAAGTACACCACTTTACAAACATTTGCTAAATAAAATTATTGAAGATCCAGGAAATGATTAGAAAGTTACATAAAGGGTATTGTGCAGTAAGTGGTAGATTTTCGTGAGTTACTTGTGGAGAACTAACATTCTAAGGCATTGGGTGAACTCTAAAGTACACCAATTTACAAACATTTGCTAAATAAAATTATTAATGATCCAGGAAATGAATAGAAAGTTACATAAAGGGTATTGTGCAGTAAGTGGTAGATTTTCGTGAGTTACTTGTGGAGAACTAACATTCTAAAGCATTGGGAGAATTCTAAAATACACCACTTTACAAACATTTGCTAAATAAAATTATTGAAGATCCAGGAAATGAATAGCAAGTTACATAAAGGGTATTGTGCAGTAAGTGGTAGATTTTCGTGAGTTACTTGTGGAGAACTAACAACCTAATGCATTGGGTGAACTCTAAATTACACCACTATACAATCATTTGCTAAATAAATTTATTGAAGTTCCAGGAAATGAATAGAAAGTTACATAAAGGGTATTGTGCAGTAAGTGGTAGATTTTCATGAGTTACTTGTGGAGAACTAACATCCTAAGGCATTGGGTGATCTCTAAAGTACACAACTTTACAAACATTTGCTAAATAAAATTATTGAAGATCCAGGAAATGAATAGAAAGTTACATAAAGTGTATTGTACAGTAAGTGGTAGATTTTCGTGAGTTACTTGTGGAGAACTAACATCCTATGGCATTGGGTGAACTCTAAAGTAGACCACTTTACAAACATTTGCTAAATAAAAATATTGAATATCCAGGAAATGAATAGAAAATTACATAAAGGGCATTGTGCAGTAAATGGTAGATTTTTATGAGTTACTTGTGGAGAACTAACATCCTAAGGCATTGGGTGAACTCTAAGGTACACCACTTAACAAACCTTTGCTAAATAAAATTATTGAAAATCCAGAAAATGAATAGAAAGTTACATAAAGGGTATTGTGCAGTAAGTGGTAGATTTTCATGAGTTACTTGTGAAGAACTAACATCCTAAGGCATTGGGTGAACTCTTAAGTACACCACTTTACAAACATTTGCTAAATAAAATTATTGAAGATCCAGGAAATGAATAGAAAATTACATAAAGGGCATTGTGCAGTAGGTGGTAGATTTTCATGAGTTACTTGTGGAGAACTAACATCCTAAGGCATTGGGTGAACTCTAAATTACACCACTATACAATCATTTGCTAAATAAAATTATTGAAGATCCAGGAAATGAATAGAAAGTTACATAAAGGGTATTGTGCAGTAAGTGGTTGATTTTCATGAGTTACTTGTGGAGAACTAACATCCTAAGGCATTGGGTGAACTCTAAAGGACACCACTTTACAAACATTTTCTAAATAAAATTATTGAAGATCCAGGAAATGAATAGAAAGTTACATAAAGGGTATTGTGCAGTAAGTGGTAGATTTTCATGAGCTACTTGTGGAGAACTAACAACCTAAGGCATTGGGTGAACTCTAAATTAGACCACTATACATTCATTTGCTAAATAAAATTATTGAAGATCCAGGAAATAAATAGAATAGTACATAAAGGGCATTGTGCAGTAAATGGTAGATTTTCATGAGTTACTTGTGGAGAGCTAACATCCTAAGGCAATGGGTGAACTCTAAAGTACACCACTTTACAAACATTTGCTAAATAAAATTATTGAAGATCCAGGAAATGAATAGAAAATTACATAAAGGGCAATCTGCAGTAAATGGTAGATTTTCATGAGTTACTTGTGCAGAACTAACATCCTAAGGCATTGGGTGAACTCTAAAGTACACCAATTTACCAACATTTGCTAAATAAAATTATTGAAGATCCAGGAAATGATTAGAAAGTTACATAAAGGGTATTGTGCAGTAAGTGGTAGATTTTCGTGAGTTACTTGTGGAGAACTAACATTCTAAGGCATTGGGTGAACTCTAAAGTACACCAATTTACAAACATTTGCTAAATAAAATTATTAAAGGTCCAGGAAATGAATAGAAAGTTACATAAAGGGTATTGTGCAGTAAGTGGTAGATTTTCGTGAGTTACTTGTGGAGAACTAACATTCTAAAGCATTGGGAGAATTCTAAAATACACCACTTTACAAACATTTGCTAAATAAAATTTTTGAAGATCCAGGAAATGAATAGAACGTTACATAAAAGGCATTGTGCAGTAAGTGGTAGATTGTCATGAGTTACTTGTGGAGAACTAACATCCTAAGGCATTGGGTGAACTCTAAATTACACCACTATACAAACATTTGCTAAATAAAATTATTGAAGATCCAGGAAATGAATAGAAAATTACATAAAGGGCATTGTGCAGTAAATGGTATATTTTCATGAGTTACTTGTGGAGAACTAACATCCTAAGGCATTGGGTGAACTCTAAATTACACCACTATACAATCATTTGCTAAATAAAATTATTGAAGATCCAGGAAATGAATAGAAAGTTACATAAAGGGTACTGTGCAGTAAATGGTAGATTTTCATGAGTTACTTGTGGAGAACTAACATCCTAAGGCATTGGGTGAACTCTAAGGTACACCACTTTACAAACATTTGCTAAATAAAATTATTGAAGATCCAGGAAATGAATAGAAAGTTACATAAAGTGTATTGTACAGTAAGTGGTAGATTTTCGTGAGTTACTTGTGGAGAACTAACATCCTAAGGTATTGGGTGAACTCTAAATTACACCACTTTACAAACATTTGCTAAATAAAATTATTGAAGATCCAGGAAATGAATAGAAAATTACATAAAGGGCATTGTGCAGTAAATGGTAGATTTTTATGAGTTACTTGTGGAGAACTAACATCCTAAGGCATTGGGTGAACTCTAAGGTACACCACTTTACAAACCTTTGCTAAATAAAATTATTGAAGATCCAGGAAATGAATAGAAAGTTACATAAAGGGCATTGTGCAGTAAATGGTAGATTTTCATGAGTTACTTGTGGAGAACTAACATCCTAAGGCATTGGGTGAACTCTAAAGTACACCAATTTACACACATTTGCTAAATAAAATTATTGAAGATCCAGGAAATGAATAGAAAGTTACATAAAGGGCATTGTGCAGTAAGTGGTAGATTTTCGTGAGTTACTTGTGGAGAACTAACATTCTAAGGCATTGGGTGAACTCTAAAGTACACCAATTTACAAACATTTGCTAAATAAAATTATTAAAGGTCCAGGAAATGAATAGAAAGTTACATAAAGGGTATTGTGCAGTAAGTGGTAGATTTTCGTGAGTTACTTGTGGAGAACTAACATTCTAAAGCATTGGGAGAATTCTAAAATACACCACTTTACAAACATTTGCTAAATAAAATTTTTGAAGATCCAGGAAATGAATAGAACGTTACATAAAAGGCATTGTGCAGTAAGTGGTAGATTGTCATGAGTTACTTGTGGAGAACTAACATCCTAAGGCATTGGGTGAACTCTAAATTACACCACTATACAAACATTTGCTAAATAAAATTATTGAAGATCCAGGAAATGAATAGAAAATTACATAAAGGGCATTGTGCAGTAAATGGTATATTTTCATGAGTTACTTGTGGAGAACTAACATCCTAAGGCATTGGGTGAACTCTAAATTACACCACTATACAATCATTTGCTAAATAAAATTATTGAAGATCCAGGAAATGAATAGAAAGTTACATAAAGGGTACTGTGCAGTAAATGGTAGATTTTCATGAGTTACTTGTGGAGAACTAACATCCTAAGGCATTGGGTGAACTCTAAGGTACACCACTTTACAAACATTTGCTAAATAAAATTATTGAAGATCCAGGAAATGAATAGAAAGTTACATAAAGTGTATTGTACAGTAAGTGGTAGATTTTCGTGAGTTACTTGTGGAGAACTAACATCCTAAGGTATTGGGTGAACTCTAAATTACACCACTTTACAAACATTTGCTAAATAAAATTATTGAAGATCCAGGAAATGAATAGAAAATTACATAAAGGGCATTGTGCAGTAAATGGTAGATTTTTATGAGTTACTTGTGGAGAACTAACATCCTAAGGCATTGGGTGAACTCTAAGGTACACCACTTTACAAACCTTTGCTAAATAAAATTATTGAAGATCCAGGAAATGAATAGAAAGTTACATAAAGGGCATTGTGCAGTAAATGGTAGATTTTCATGAGTTACTTGTGGAGAACTAACATCCTAAGGCATTGGGTGAACTCTAAAGTACACCAATTTACACACATTTGCTAAATAAAATTATTGAAGATCCAGGAAATGAATAGAAAGTTACATAAAGGGCATTGTGCAGTAAGTGGTAGATTTTCGTGAGTTACTTGTGGAGAACTAACATTCTAAAGCATTGGGAGAATTCTAAAGTACACCACTTTACAAACATTTGCTAAATAAAATTATTGAAGATCCAGGAAATGAATAGAAAGTTACATAAAGGGTATTGTGCAGTAAGTGGTAGATTTTCGTGAGTTACTTGTGGAGAACTAACGTCCTAAGACATTGGGTGAACTCTAAATTACACCACTATACAATCATTTGCTAAATAAAATTATTGAAGATCCAGGAAATGAATAGAAAGTTACATAAAGGGTACTGTGCAGTAAATGGTAGATTTTCATGAGTTACTTGTGGAGAACTAACATCCTAAGGCATTGGGTGAACTCTAAGGTACACCACTTTACAAACATTTGCTAAATAAAATTATTGAAGATCCAGGAAATGAATAGAAAGTTACATAAAGTGTATTGTACAGTAAGTGGTAGATTTTCGTGAGTTACTTGTGGAGAACTAACATCCTAAGGTATTGGGTGAACTCTAAATTACACCACTTTACAAACATTTGCTAAATAAAATTATTGAAGATCCAGGAAATGAATAGAAAATTACATAAAGGGCATTGTGCAGTAAATGGTAGATTATTATGAGTTACTTGTGGAGAACTAACATCCTAAGGCATTGGGTGAACTCTAAGGTACACCACTTTACAAACCTTTGCTAAATAAAATAATTGAAGATCCAGGAAATGAATAGAGAGTTACATAAAGGGTATTGTGCAGTAAGTGGTAAATTTTCATGAGTTACTTATGGAGAACTAACATCCTAAGGCATTGGGTGAACTCTAAAGTACACCACTTTACAAACATTTGCTAAATAAAATTATTGAAGATCCAGGAAATGAAAAGAAAATTACATAAAGGGCATTGTGCAGTAGGTGTTAGATTTTCATGAGTTACTTGTGGAGTACTAACATCCTAAGGCATTGGGTGAACTCTAAAGTACACCAATTTACAAACATTTGCTAAATAAAATTATTGAAGATCCAGGAAATAAATAGAAAGTTACATAAAGGGTATTGTGCAGTAAGTGGTAGATTTTCGTGAGTTACTCGTGGAGAACTAACATCCTAAGGCATTGGGCGAACTCTAAATTACACCACTATACAATCATTTGCTAAATAAAATTATTGAAGATCCAGGAAATGAATAGAAAGTTACATAAAGGGTATTGTGCAGTAAATGGTAGATTTTCATGAGTTATTGTGGAGAACTAACATCCTAAGGCATTGGGTGAACTCTAAAGTACACCACTTTACATACATTTGCTAAATAAAATTATTGAAGATCCAGGAAATGAATAGAAAATTACATAAAGGGCATTGTGCAGTAAGTGGTAGATTTTCATGAGTTACTTGTGGAGAACTAACATCCTATGGCATTGGGTGAACTCTAAATTACACCACTATACAAACATTTGCTAAATAATATTATTGAAGATCCAGGAAATGAATAGAAAATTACATAAAGTGCATTGTGCAGTAAATAGTAGATTTTCATGAGTTACGTGTGGAGAACTAACATCCTAAGGCATTGGGTGAACTCTAAAGTACACCAATTTACAAACATTTGCTAAATAAAATTATTGAAGATCCAGGTAATGAATAGAAAGTTGCATAAAGGGTATTGTGCAGTAAGTGTTAGATTTTCGTGAGTTACTTGTGGAGAACAAACATTATAAAGAATTTGGAGAATTCTAAAGTACACCACTTTACAAACATTTGCTAAATAAAATTATTGAAGATCCAGGGAATGAATAGAAAGTTACATAAAGGGTATTGTGAAGTAAGTGGTAGATTTTCGTGAGTTACTTGTGGAGAACTAACATTCTAAAGCATTGTGAGAATTCTAAAGTACACCACTTTACAAACATTTGCTAAATAAAATTATTGAAGATCCAGGAAATGAATAGAAAGTTACATAAAGTGTATTGTACAGTAAGTGGTAGATTTTCGTGAGTTACTTGTGGAGAACTAACATCGTATGGCATTGGGTGAACTCTAAAGTAGACCACTTTACAAACATTTGCTAAATAAAATTATTGAAGATCCAGGAAATGAATAGAAATTAACATAAAGGGTATTGTGCAGAAAGTGGTAGATTTTCGTTAGTTACTTGTGGAGAACTAACATCCTAAGGCATTGGGTGAACTCTAAAGTACACCAATTTACAAACATTTGCTAAATAAAATTATTGAAGATCCAGGAAATGAATAGAAAGTTACATAAAGGGTATTGTGCAGTAAGTGTTAGATTTTCGTGAGTTACTTGTGGAGAACTAACATTCTAAAGAATTTGGAGAATTCTAAAGTATACCACTTTACAAACATTTGCTAAATAAAATTATTGAAGATCCAGGAAATGAATAGAAAGTTACATAAAGGGTATTGTGCAGTAAGTGGTAAATTTTCATGAGTTACTTATGGAGAAATAACATCCTAAGGCATTGGGTGAACTCTAAAGTACACCACTTTACAAACATTTGCTAAATAAAATTATTGAAGATCCAGGAAATGAATAGAAAATTACATTAAGGGCATTGTGCAGTAAGTGGTAGATTTTCATGAGTTACTTGTGGAGAACTAACATCCCAAGGCATTGGGTGAACTCTAAATTACACCACTATACAAACATTTGCTAAATAATATTATTGAAGATCCAGGAAATGAATAGAAAATCACATAAAGTGCATTGTGCAGTAAATAGTAGATTTTCATGAGTTACTTGTGGAGAACTAACATCCTAAGGCATTGGGTGAACTCTAAAGTACACCAATTTACAAACATTTGCTAAATAAAATTATTGAAGATCCAGGAAATGAATAGAAAATTACATAAAGGGCATTGTGCAGTAAATGGTAGATTATTATGAGTTACTTGTGGAGAACTAACATCCTAAGGCATTGGGTGAACTCTAAGGTACACCACTTTACAAACCTTTGCTAAATAAAATTATTGAAGATCCAGGAAATGAATAGAAAGTTACATAAAGGGTATTGTGCAGTAAGTGGTAAATTTTCATGAGTTACTTATGGAGAACTAACATCCTAAGGCATTGGGTGAACTCTAAAGTACACCACTTTACAAACATTTGCTAAATAAAATTATTGAAGATCCAGGAAATGAATAGAAAATTACATAAAGGGCATTGTGCAGTAGGTGTTAGATTTTCATGAGTTACTTGTGGAGTACTAACATCCTAAGGCATTGGGTGAACTCTAAAGTACACCAATTTACAAACATTTGCTAAATAAAATTATTGAAGATCCAGGAAATGAATAGAAAGTTACATAAAGGGTATTGTGCAGTAAATGGTAGATTTTCATGAGTTATTGTGGAGAACTAACATCCTAAGGCATTGGGTGAACTCTAAATTACACCACTATACAAACATTTGCTAAATAATATTATTGAAGATCCAGGAAATGAATAGAAAATTACATAAAGTGCATTGTGCAGTAAATAGTAGATTTTCATGAGTTACTTGTGGAGAACTAACATCCTAAGGCATTGGGTGAACTCTAAAGTACACCAATTTACAAACATTTGCTAAATAAAATTATTGAAGATCCAGGAAATGAATAGAAAGTTACATAAAGTGTATTGTACAGTAAGTGGTAGATTTTCGTGAGTTACTTGTGGAGAACTAACATCGTATGGCATTGGGTGAACTCTAAAGTAGACCACTTTACAAACATTTGCTAAATAAAATTATTGAAGATCCAGGAAATGAATAGAAATTAACATAAAGGGTATTGTGCAGAAAGTGGTAGATTTTCGTTAGTTACTTGTGGAGAACTAACATCCTAAGGCATTGGGTGAACTCTAAAGCACACCACTTTACAAACATTTGTTAAATACAATTATTGAAGATCCAGGAAATGAATAGAAAGTTACATAAAGGGTATTGTGCAGTAAGTGGTAGATTTTCGTGAGTTACTTGTGGAGAACTAACATCCTAAGGCATTAGGCGAACTCTAAATTACACCACTATACAATCATTTGCTAAATAAAATTATTGAAGATCCAGGAAATGAATAGAAAGTTACATAAAGGGTATTGTGCAGTAAATGGTAGATTTTCATGAGTTACTTGTGGAGAACTAACATCCTAAGGCATTGGGTGAACTCTAATGTACACCACTTTACAAACATTTGCTAAATAAAATTATTGAAGATCCAGGAAATGAATAGAAAATTACATAAAGGGCATTGTGCAGTAGGTGGTAGATTTTCATGAGTTACTTGTGGAGAACTAACATCCCAAGGCATTGGGTGAACTCTAAATTACACCACTATACAAACATTTGCTAAATAATATTATTGAAGATCCAGGAAATGAATAGAAAATTACATAAAGTGCATTGTGCAGTAAATAGTAGATTTTCATGAGTTACTTGTGGAGAACTAACATCCTAAGGCATTGGGTGAACTCTAAAGTACACCAATTTACAAACATTTGCTAAATAAAATTATTGAAGATCCAGGAAATGAATAGAAAGTTACATAAAGGGTATTGTGCAGTAAGTGTTAGATTTTCGTGAGTTACTTGTGGAGAACTAACATTCTAAAGAATTTGGAGAATTCTAAAGTATACCACTTTACAAACATTTGCTAAATAAAATTATTGAAGATCCAGGAAATGAATAGAAAGTTACATAAAGGGTATTGTGAAGTAAGTGGTAGATTTTTGTGAGTTACTTGTGGAGAACTAACATTCTAAAGCATTGAGAGAATTCTAAAGTACACCACTTTACAAACATTTGCTAAATAAAATTATTGAAGATCCAGGAAATGAATAGAAAGTTACATAAAGTGTATTGTACAGTAAGTGGTAGATTTTCGTGAGTTACTTGTGGAGAACTAACATCGTATGGCATTGGGTGAACTCTAAAGTAGACCACTTTAGAAACATTTGCTAAATACAATTATTGAAGATCCAGGAAATGAATAGAAAGTTACATAAAGCGTATTGTGCAGTAAGTGGTAAATTTTCGTAAGTTACTTGTGGAGAACTAACATTCTAAAGCATGGGAGAATTCTAAAGTACACCACTTTACAAACATTTGCTAAATAAAATTATTGAAGATCCAGGAAATGAATAGAAACTTACATAAAGGGTATTGTGCAGTAAGTGTTAGATTTTCGTGAGTTACTTGTGGAGAACTAACATTCTAAAGCATTGGGAGAATTCTAAAGTACACCACTTTACAAACATTTGCTAAATAAAATTATTAAAGATCCAGGAAATGAATAGAAAGTTACATAAAGTGTATTGTACAGTAAGTGGTAGATTTTCGTGAGTTACTTGTGGAGAACTAACATCGTATGGCATTGGGTGAACTCTAAAGTAGACCACTTTACAAACATTTGCTAAATAAAATTATTGAAGATCCAGGAAATGAATAGAAATTAACATAAAGTGTATTGTGCAGAAAGTGGTAGATTTTCGTGAGTTACTTGTGGAGAACTAACATCCTAAGGCATTGGGTGAACTCTAAAGTACACCACTTTACAAACATTTGCTAAATACAATTATTGAAGATCCAGGAAATGAATAGAAAGTTACATAAAGCGTATTGTGCAGTAAGTGGTAGATTTTCGTGAGTTACTTGTGGAGAACTAACATCCTAAGGCATTGGGCGAACTCTAAATTACACCACTATACAATCATTTGCTAAATAAAATTATTGAAGATCCAGGAAATGAATAGAAAGTTACATAAAAGGTATTGTGCAGTAAATGGTAGATTTTCATGAGTTACTTGTGGAGAACTAACATCCTAAGGCATTGGGTGAACTCTAAAGTACACCACTTTACAAACATGTGCTAAATAAAATTATTGAAGATCCAGGAAATGAATAGAAAATTACATAAAGGGCATTGTGCAGTAAGTGGTAGATTTTCATGAGTTACTTGTGGAGAACTAACATCCTAAGGCATTGGGTGAACTCTAAATTACACCACTATACAAACATTTGCTAAATAACATTATTGAAGATCCAGGAAATGAATAGAAAATTACATAAAGTGCATTGTGCAGTAAATAGTAGATTTACATGAGTTACTTGTGGAGAACTAACATCCTAAGGCATTGGGTGAACTCTAAAGTACACCAATTTACAAACATTTGCTAAATAAAATTATTGAAGATCCAGGAAATGAATAGAAAATTACATAAAGGGCATTGTGCAGTAGGTGTTAGATTTTCATGAGTTACTTGTGGAGTACTAACATCCTAAGGCATTGGGTGAACTCTAAAGTACACCAATTTACAAACATTTGCTAAATAAAATTATTGAAGATCCAGGAAATAAATAGAAAGTTACATAAAGAGTATTGTGCAGTAAGTGGTAGATTTTCGTGAGTTACTCGTGGAGAACTAACATCCTAAGTCATTGGGCGAACTCTAAATTACACCACTATACAATCATTTGCTAAATAAAATTATTGAAGATCCAGGAAATGAATAGAAAGTTACATAAAGTGTATTGTGCAGTAAATGGTAGATTTTCATGAGTTATTGTGGAGAACTAACATCCTAAGGCATTGGGTGAACTCTAAAGTACACCACTTTACATACATTTGCTAAATAAAATTATTGAAGATCCAGGAAATGAATAGAAAATTACATAAATGGCATTGTGCAGTAAGTGGTAGATTTTCATGAGTTACTTGTGGAGAACTAACATCCTATGGCATTTAGTGAACTCTAAATTACACCACTATACAAACATTTGCTAAATAATATTATTGAAGATCCAGGAAATGAATAGAAAATTACATAAAGTGCATTGTGCAGTAAATAGTAGATTTTCATGAGTTACTTGTGGAGAACTAACATCCTAAGGCATTGGGTGAACTCTAAAGTACACCAATTTACAAAGATTTGCTAAATAAAATTATTGAAGATCCAGGTAATGAATAGAAAGTTGCATAAAGGGTATTGTGCAGTACGTGTTAGATTTTCGTGAGTTACTTGTGGAGAACTAACATTATAAAGAATTTGGAGAATTCTAAAGTACACCACTTTACAAACATTTGCTAAATAAAATTATTGAAGATCCAGGAAATGAATAGAAAGTTACATAAAGGGTATTGTGAAGTAAGTGGTAGATTTTCGTGAGTTACTTGTGGAGAACTAACATTCTAAAGCATTGGGAGAATTCTAAAGTACACCACTTTACAAACATTTGCTAAATAAAATTATTGAAGATCCAGGAAATGAATAGAAAGTTACATAAAGTGTATTGTACAGTAAGTGGTAGATTTTCGTGAGTTACTTGTGGAGAACTAACATCGTATGGCATTGGGTGATCTCTAAAGTAGACCACTTTACAAACATTTGCTAAATAAAATTATTGAAGATCCAGGAAATGAATAGAAATTAACATAAAGGGTATTGTGCAGAAAGTGGTAGATTTTCGTTAGTTACTTGTGGAGAACTAATATCCTAAGGCATTGGGTGAACTCTAAAGCACACCACTTTACAAACATTTGTTAAATACAATTATTGAAGATCCAGGAAATGAATAGAAAGTTACATAAAGGGTATTGTGCAGTAAGTGGTAGATTTTCGTGAGTTACTTGTGGAGAACTAACATCCTAAGGCATTAGGCGAACTCTAAATTACACCACTATACAATCATTTGCTAAATAAAATTATTGAAGATCCAGGAAATGAATAGAAAGTTACATAAAGGGTATTGTGCAGTAAATGGTAGATTTTCATGAGTTACTTGTGGAGAACTAACATCCTAAGGCATTGGGTGAACTCTAATGTATACCACTTTACAAACATTTGCTAAATAAAATTATTGAAGATCCAGGAAATGAATAGAAAATTACATAAAGGGCATTGTGCAGTAAGTGGTAGATTTTCATGAGTTACTTGTGGAGAACTAACATCCCAAGGCATTGGGTGAACTCTAAATTACACCACTATACAAACATTTGCTAAATAATATTATTGAAGATCCAGGAAATGAATAGAAAATTACATAAAGTGCATTGTGCAGTAAATAGTAGATTTTCATGAGTTACTTGTGGAGAACTAACATCCTAAGGCATTGGGTGAACTCTAAAGTACACCAATTTACAAACATTTGCTAAATAAAATTATTGAAGATCCAGGAAATGAATAGAAAGTTACATAAAGGGTATTGTGCAGTAAGTGTTAGATTTTCGTGAGTTACTTGTGGAGAACTAACATTCTAAAGAATTTAGAGAATTCTAAAGTATACCACTTTACAAACATTTGCTAAATAAAATTATTGAAGATCCAGGAAATGAATAGAAAGTTACATAAAGGGTATTGTGAAGTAAGTGGTAGATTTTCGTGAGTTACTTGTGGAGAACTAACATTCTAAAGCATTGGGAGAATTCTAAATTACACCACTTTACAAACATTTGCTAAATAAAATTATTGAAGATCCAGGAAATGAATAGAAAGTTACATAAAGTGTATTGTACAGTAAGTGGTAGATTTTCGTGAGTTACTTGTGGAGAACTAACATCGTATGGCATTGGGTGAACTCTAAAGTAGACCACTTTAGAAACATTTGCTAAATACAATTATTGAAGATCCAGGAAATGAATAGAAAGTTACATAAAGCGTATTGTGCAGTAAGTGGTAAATTTTCGTAAGTTACTTGTGGAGAACTAACATTCTAAAGCATGGGAGAATTCTAAAGTACACCACTTTACAAACATTTGCTAAATAAAATTATTGAAGATCCAGGAAATGAATAGAAACTTACATAAAGGGTATTGTGCAGTAAGTGTTAGATTTTCGTGAGTTACTTGTGGAGAACTAACATTCTAAAGCATTGGGAGAATTCTAAAGTACACCACTTTACAAACATTTGCTAAATAAAATTATTAAAGATCCAGGAAATGAATAGAAAGTTACATAAAGTGTATTGTACAGTAAGTGGTAGATTTTCGTGAGTTACTTGTGGAGAACTAACATCGTATGGCATTGGGTGAACTCTAAAGTAGACCACTTTACAAACATTTGCTAAATAAAATTATTGAAGATCCAGGAAATGAATAGAAATTAACATAAAGTGTATTGTGCAGAAAGTGGTAGATTTTCGTTAGTTACTTGTGGAGAACTAACATCCTAAGGCATTGGGTGAACTCTAAAGTACACCACTTTACAAACATTTGCTAAATACAATTATTGAAGATCCAGGAAATGAATAGAAAGTTACATAAAGCGTATTGTGCAGTAAGTGGTAGATTTTCGTGAGTTACTTGTGGAGAACTAACATCCTAAGGCATTGGGCGAACTCTAAATTACACCACTATACAATCATTTGCTAAATAAAATTATTGAAGATCCAAGAAATGAATAGAAAGTTACATAAAATGTATTGTGCAGTAAATGGTAGATTTTCATGAGTTACTTGTGGAGAACTAACATCCTAAGGCATTGGGTGAACTCTAAAGTACACCACTTTACAAACATGTGCTAAATAAAATTATTGAAGATCCAGGAAATGAATAGAAAATTACATAAAGGGCATTGTGCAGTAAGTGGTAGATTTTCATGAGTTACTTGTGGAGAACTAACATCCTAAGGCATTGGGTGAACTCTAAATTACACCACTATACAAACATTTGCTAAATAACATTATTGAAGATCCAGGAAATGAATAGAAAATTACATAAAGTGCATTGTGCAGTAAATAGTAGATTTTCATGAGTTACTTGTGGAGAACTAACATCCTAAGGCATTGGGTGAACTCTAAAGTACACCAATTTACAAACATTTGCTAAATAAAATTATTGAAGATCCAGGAAATGAATAGAAAGTTACATAGAAGGTATTGTGCAGTAAGTGTTAGATTTTCGTGAGTTACTTGTGGAGAACTAACATTCTAAAGAATTTGGAGAATTCTAAAGAACACCACTTTACAAACATTTGCTAAATAAAATTATTGAAGATCCAGGAAATGAATATAAAGTTACATAAAGGGTATTGTGAAGTAAGTGGTAGATTTTCGTGAGTTACTTGTGGAGAACTAACATTCTAAAGCATTGGGAGAATTCTAAATAACACAACTTTACAAACATTTGCTAAATAAAATTATTGAAGATCCAGGAAATGAATAGAAAGTTACATAAAGTGTATTGTACAGTAAGTGGTAGATTTTCGTGAGTTACTTGTGGAGAACTAACATCGTATGGCATTGGGTGAACTCTAAAGTAGACCACTTTAGAAACATTTGCTAAATACAATTATTGAAAATCCAGGAAATGAATAGAAAGTTACATAAAGCGTATTGTGCAGTAAGTGGTAGATTTTCGTAAGTTACTTGTGGAGAACTAACATTCTAAAGCATGGGAGAATTCTAAAGTACACCAATTTACAAACATTTGCTAAATATAATTATTGAAGATCCAGGAAATGAATAGAAAATTACATAAAGGGAATTGTGCAGTAAATGGTAGATTTTCATGAGCTACTTGTGGAGAACTAACATCCTAAGGCATTGGGTGAACTCTAAAGTACACCACTTTACAAACATTTGCTAAATAAAATTATTGAAGATCCAGGAAATGAATAGAAAATTACATAAAGGGCACTGTGTAGTAAGTGGTAGATTTTCATGAGTTACTTGTGGAGAACTAACATCCTAAGGCATTGGGTGAACTCTAAATTACACCACTATACAAACATTTGCTAAATAATATTATTGAAGATCCAGGAAATGAATAGAAAATTACATAAAGTGCATTGTGCAGTAAATAGTAGATTTTCATGAGTTACTTGTGGAGAACTAACATCCTAAGGCATTGGGTGAACTCTAAAGTACACCAATTTACAAATATTTGCTAAATAAAATTATTGAAGATCCAGGAAATGAATAAAAAGTTACATAAAGGGTATTGTGCAGTAAGTGTTAGATTTTCGTGAGTTACTTGTGGAGAACTAACAGTCTAAGGAATTGGGAGAATTCTAAAGTACACCACTTTACACACATTTGCTAAATAAAATTATTGAAGATCCAGGAAATGAATAGAAAGTTACATAAAGGGTATTGTGAAGTAAGTGGTAGATTTTCGTGAGTTACTTGTGGAGATCTAACATCGTATGGCATTGGGTGAACTCTAAAGTAGACCACTTTACAAACATTTGCTAAATAAAATTATTGAAGATCCAGGAAATGAATAGAAATTAACATAAAGGGTATTGTGCAGTAAGTGGTAGATTTTCGTTAGTCACTTGTGGAGAACTAACATCCTAAGGCATTGGGTGAACTCTAAAGTACACCACTTTACAAACATTTGCTAAATACAATTATTGAAGATCCAGGAAATGAATAGAAAGTTACATAAAACGTATTGTGCAGTAAGTGGTAGATTTTCGTAAGTTACTTGTGGAGAACTAACATTCTAAAGCATGGGAGAATTCTAAAGTACACCACTTTACAAACATTTGCTAAATAAAATTATTGAAGATCCAGGAAATGAATAGAAAGTTACATAAAGGGTATTGTGCAGTAAATGGTAGATTTTCATGAGTTACTTGTGGAGAACTAACATCCTAATGCATTGGGTGAACTCTAAATTACACCACTATACAATCATTTGCTAAATAAAATTATTGAAGATCCAGGAAATGAATAGAAAATTACATAAAGGGAATTGTGCAGTAAATGGTAGATTTTCATGAGTTACTTGTGGAGAACTAACATCCTAAGGCATTGGGTGAACTCTAAAGTACACTACTTTACAAACATTTGCTAAATAAACTTATTGAAGATCCAGGAAATTAATAGAAAGTTACCTAAAGGGTATTGTGCAGTAAGTGGTAGATTTTCATGAGACACTTGTGGAGAACTAACATCCTAAGGCATTGGGTGAACTCTAAATTACACCACTATACAAACATTTGCTAAATAAAATTATTGAAGATCCAGGAAATGAATAGAAAGTTACATAAAGGGTATTGTGCAGTAAGTGGTAGATTTTTGTGAGTTACTTGTGGAGAACTAACATTCTAAAGCATTGGGAGTATTCTAAAGTACACCACTTTACAAACATTTGCTAAATAAAATTATTGAAGATCCAGGAATAGAAAATTACTTAAAGGGCATTGTACAGTAAGTGGTAGATTTTCGTGAGTTACTTGAGGAGAACTAACATCCTATGGCATTGGGTGAACTCTAAAGTAGACCACGTTACAAACATTTGCTAAATAAAATTATTGAAGATCCAGGAAATGAATAGAAAATTACATAAAGGGCATTGTGCAGTAAATGGTAGATTTTCATGAGTTACTTGTGGAGAACTAACATCCTAAGGCATTGGGTGAACTCTAAAGTAGACCACTTTACAAACATTTGCTAAATAAAATTTTTGAAGATCCAGGAAATGAATAGAAAGTTACATAAAGGGTATTGTGCAGTAAGTGGTAGATTTTCGTGAGTTACTTGTGGAGAACTAACATTCTAAAGAATTGGGAGATTTCTAAAGTACACCACTTTACAAACATTTGCTAAATAAAATTATTGAAAGTCCAGGAAATGAATAGAAAGTTACATAAAGGGTATTGTGTAGTAAGTGGTAGATTTTCGTGAGTTACTTGTGGAGAACTAACATTCTAAAGCATTGCGAGAATTCTAAAGTACACCACTTTACAAACATTTTCTAAATAAAATTATTGAAGATCCAGGAAATGAATAGAAAGTTACATAAAGTGTATTGTACAGTAAGTGGTAGATTTTCGTGAGTTACTTGTGGAGAACTAACATCGTATGGCATTGGGTGAACTCTAAAGTAGACCACTTTACATACATTTGCTAAATAAAATTATTGAAGATCCAGGAAATGAATGGAAAATTACATAAAGTGCATTGTGCAGTAAATGGTAGATTTTCATGAGTTACTTGTGGAGAACTAACATCCTAAGGCATTGGGTAAAACCTAAGGTTCACCACTTTGCAAACATTTGCTAAATAAAATTATTGAAGATCCAGGAAATGAATAGAAATTAACATAAAGGGTATTGTGCAGTAAGTGGTAGATTTTCCTTATTTACTTGTGGAGAACTAACATCCTAAGGCATTGGGAGAACTCTAAAGTACACCACTTTACAAACATTTGCTAAATACAATTATTGAAGATCCAGGAAATAAATAGAAAGTTACATAAAGCGTATTGTGCAGTCAGTGGTAGATTTTCGTAAGTTACTTGTGGAGAACTAACATTCTAAAGCATTGGTAGAATTCTAAAGTACACCACTTTACAAACATTTGCTAAATAAAATTATTGATGATCCAGGAAATTAATAGAAAGTTACATAAAGGTATTGTGCAGTAAATGGTAGATTTTCATGATTTACTTGTGGAGAACTAACATCCTAAGGCATTGGGTGAACTCTAAAGTACACCTCTTTACAAACATTTGCTAAATAAAATTATTGAAGATCCAGGAAATGAATAGAAAATTACATAAAGGGAATTGTGCAGTAAATGGTAGATTTTCATGAGTTACTTGTGGAGAACTAACATCCTAAGGCATTGGGTGAACTCTAAAGTACACCACTTTACAAACATTTGCTAAATAAAATTATTGAAGATCCAGGAAATGAATAGAAAGTTACATAAAGCGTATTGTGCAGTAAGTGGTAGATTTTCATGAGTTACTTGTGGAGAACTAACATCCTAAGGCATTGGGTGAACTCTAAAGGACACCACTTTACAAACATTTTCTAAATAAAATTATTGAAGATCCAGGAAATGAATAGAAAGTTACATAAAGGGTATTGTGCAGTAAGTGGTAGATTTTCATGAGCTACTTGTGGAGAACTAACAACCTAAGGCATTGGGTGAACTCTAAATTAGACCACTATACAAACATTTGCTAAATAAAATTATTGAAGATCCAGGAAATAAATAGAAAATTACATAAAGGGCATTGTGCAGTAAATGGTAGATTTTCATGAGTTACTTGTGGAGAGCTAACATCCTAAGGCAATGGGTGAACTCTAAAGTACACCACTTTACAAACATTTGCTAAATAAAATTATTGAAGATCCAGGAAATGAATAGAAAATTACATAAAGGGCAATCTGCAGTAAATGGTAGATTTTCATGAGTTACTTGTGGAGAACTAACATCCTAAGGCATTGGGTGAACTCTAAAGTACACCAATTTACAAACATTTGCTAAATAAAATTATTGAAGATCCAGGAAATGATTAGAAAGTTACATAAAGGGTATTGTGCAGTAAGTGGTAGATTTTCGTGAGTTACTTGTGGAGAACTAACATTCTAAGGCATTGGGTGAACTCTAAAGTACACCAATTTACAAACATTTGCTAAATAAAATTATTAAAGATCCAGGAAATGAATAGAAAGTTACATAAAGGGTATTGTGCAGTAAGTGGTAGATTTTCGTGAGTTACTTGTGGAGAACTAACATTCTAAAGCATTGGGAGAATTCTAATATACACCACTTTACAAACATTTGCTAAATAAAATTATTGAAGATCCAGGAAATGAATAGCAAGTTACATAAAGGGTATTGTGCAGTAAGTGGTAGATTTTCGTGAGTTACTTGTGGAGAACTAACATCCTAAGGCATTGGGTGAACTCTAAAGTACACCACTTTACAAACATTTGCTAAATAAAATTTTTGAAGATCCAGGAAATGAATAGAACGTTACATAAAGGGCATTGTGCAGTAAGTGGTAGATTGTCATGAGTTACTTGTGGAGAACTAACATCCTAAGGCATTGGGTGAACTCTAAATTACACCACTATACAAACATTTGCTAAATAAAATTATTGAAGATCCAGGAAATGAATAGAAAATTACATAATGGGCATTGTGCAGTAAATGGTATATTTTCATGAGTTACTTGTGGAGAACTAACATCCTAAGGCATTGGGTGAACTCTAAAGTACACCAATTTACAAACATTTGCTAAATAAAATTATTGAAGATCCAGGAAATGAATAGAAAGTTACATAAATGGCATTGTGCAGTAAGTGGTAGATTTTCGTGAGTTACTTTTGGAGAACTAACATTCTAAAGCATTGGGAGAATTCTAAAGTACACCACTATACAAACATTAGCTAAATAAAATAATTGAAGATCCAGGAAATGAATAGAAAGTTACATAAAGGGTATTGTGCAGTAAGTGGTAGATTTTCGTGAGTTACTTGTGGAGAACTAACAACCTAATGCATTGGGTGAACTCTAAATTACACCACTATACAATCATTTGCTAAATAAATTTATTGAAGTTCCAGGAAATGAATAGAAAGTTACATAAAGGGTATTGTGCAGTAAGTGGTAGATTTTCATGAGTTACTTGTGGAGAACTAACATCCTAAGGCATTGGGTGAACTCTAAAGTACACAACTTTACAAACATTTGCTAAATAAAATTATTGAAGATCCAGGAAATGAATAGAAAGTTACATAAAGTGTATTGTACAGTAAGTGGTAGATTTTCGTGAGTTACTTGTGGAGAACTAACATCCTATGGCATTGGGTGAACTCTAAAGTAGACCACTTTACAAACATTTGCTAAATAAAAATATTGAACATCCAGGAAATGAATAGAAAATTACATAAAGGGCATTGTGCAGTAAATGGTAGATTTTTATGAGTTACTTGTGGAGAACTAACATCCTAAGGCATTGGGTGAACTCTAAGGTACACCACTTAACAAACCTTTGCTAAATAAAATTATTGAAAATCCAGAAAATGAATAGAAAGTTACATAAAGGGTATTGTGCAGTAAGTGGTAGATTTTCATGAGTTACTTGTGAAGAACTAACATCCTAAGGCATTGGGTGAACTCTAAAGTACACGACTTTACAAACATTTGCTAAATAAAATTATTGAAGATCCAGGAAATGAATAGAAAATTACATAAAGGGCATTGTGCAGTAGGTGGTAGATTTTCATGAGTTACTTGTGGAGAACTAACATCCTAAGGCATTGGGTGAACTCTAAATTACACCACTATACAAACATTTGCTAAATAAAATTATTGAAGATCCAGGAAATAAATAGAAAATTACATAAAGGGCATTGTGCAGTAAATGGTAGATTTTCATGAGTTACTTGTGGAGAGCTAACATCCTAAGGCAATGGGTGAACTCTAAAGTACACCACTTTACAAACATTTGCTAAATAAAATTATTGAAGATCCAGGAAATGAATAGAAAATTACATAAAGGGCATGATGCAGTAAATGGTAGATTTTCATTAGTTACTTGTGGAGAACTAACATCCTAAGGCATTGGGTGAACTCTAAAGTGCACCACTTTACAAACATTTGCTAAATACAATTATTGAAGATCCAGGAAATGAATAGAAAGTTACATAAAGCGTATTGTGCAGTAAGTGGTAGATTTTCGTAAGTTACTTGTGGAGAACTAACATTCTAAAGCTTGGGAGAATTCTAAAGTACACCACTTTACAAACATTTGCTAAATAAAATTATTGAAGATCCAGGAAATGAATAGAAAGTTACATAAAGGGTATTGTGCAGTAAGTGGTAGATTTTCGTGAGTTACTTGTGGAGAACTAACATCCTAAGGCATTGGGCGAACTCTAAATTACACCACTATACAATCATTTGCTAAATAAAATTATTGAAGATCCAGGAAATGAATAGAAAGTTACATAAAGGGTATTGTGCAGTAAGTGGTTGATTTTCATGAGTTACTTGTGGAGAACTAACATCCTAAGGCATTGGGTGAACTCTAAAGGACACCATTTTACAAACATTTTCTAAATAAAATTATTGAAGATCCAGGAAATGAATAGAAAGTTACATAAAGGGTATTGTGCAGTAAGTGGTAGATTTTCATGAGCTACTTGTGGAGAACTAACAACCTAAGGCATTGGGTGAACTCTAAATTAGACCACTATACAAACATTTGCTAAATAAAATTATTGAAGATCCAGGAAATAAATAGAAAATTACATAAAGGGCATTGTGCAGTAAATGGTAGATTTTCATGAGTTACTTGTGGAGAGCTAACATCCTAAGGCAATGGGTGAACTCTAAAGTACACCACTTTACAAACATTTGCTAAATAAAATTATTGAAGATCCAGGAAATGAATAGAAAATTACATAAAGGGCAATCTGCAGTAAATGGTAGATTTTCATGAGTTACTTGTGGAGAACTAACATCCTAAGGCATTGGGTGAACTCTAAAGTACACCAATTTACCAACATTTGCTAAATAAAATTATTGAAGATCCAGGAAATGATTAGAAAGTTACATAAAGGGTATTGTGCAGTAAGTGATAGATTGTCGTGAGTTACTTGTGGAGAACTAACATCCTAATGCATTGGGTGAACTCTAAATTACACCACTATACAATCATTTGCTAAATAAAATTATTGAAGTTCCAGGAAATGAATAGAAAGTTACATAAAAGGGTATTGTGCAGTAAGTGGTAGATTTTAATGAGTTACTTGTGGAGAACAAACATCCTAAGGCATTGGGTGAACTCTAAAGTACACCAATTTACCAACATTTGCTAAATAAAATTATTGAAGATCCAGGAAATGATTAGAAAGTTACATAAAGGGTATTGTGCAGTAAGTGATAGATTGTCGTGAGTTACTTGTGGAGAACTAACATTCTAATGCATTGGGTGAACTCTAAATTACACCACTATACAATCATTTGCTAAATAAAATTATTGAAGATCCAGGAAATGAATAGAAAATTACATAATGGGCATTGTGCAGTAAATGGTATATTTTCATGAGTTACTTGTGGAGAACTAACATCCTAAGGCATTGGGTGAACTCTAAAGTACACCAATTTACAAACATTTGCTAAATAAAATTATTGAAGATCCAGGAAATGAATAGAAAGTTACATAAAGGGCATTGTGCAGTAAGTGGTAGATTTTCGTGAGTTACTTGTGGAGAACTAACATTCTAAAGCATTGGGAGAATTCTAAAGTACACCACTATACAAACATTAGCTAAATAAATTTATTGAAGTTCCAGGAAATGAATAGAAAGTTACATAAAGGGTATTGTGCAGTAAGTGGTAGATTTTCATGAGTTACTTGTGGAGAACTAACATCCTAAGGCATTGGGTGAACTCTAAAGTACACAACTTTACAAACATTTGCTAAATAAAATTATTGAAGATCCAGGAAATGAATAGAAAGTTACATAAAGTGTATTGTACAGTAAGTGGTAGATTTTCGTGAGTTACTTGTGGAGAACTAACATCCTATGGCATTGGGTGAACTCTAAAGTAGACCACTTTACAAACATTTGCTAAATAAAAATATTGAACATCCAGGAAATGAATAGAAAATTACATAAAGGGCATTGTGCAGTAAATGGTAGATTTTTATGAGTTACTTGTGGAGAACTAACATCCTAAGGCATTGGGTGAACTCTAAGGTACACCACTTAACAAACCTTTGCTAAATAAAATTATTGAAAATCCAGAAAATGAATAGAAAGTTACATAAAGGGTATTGTGCAGTAAGTGGTAGATTTTCATGAGTTACTTGTGAAGAACTAACATCCTAAGGCATTGGGTGAACTCTAAAGTACACCACTTTACAAACATTTGCTAAATAAAATTATTGAAGATCCAGGAAATGAATAGAAAATTACATAAAGGGCATTGTGCAGTAGGTGGTAGATTTTCATGAGTTACTTGTGGAGAACTAACATCCTAAGGCATTGGGTGAACTCTAAATTACACCACTATACAAACATTTGCTAAATAAAATTATTGAAGATCCAGGAAATAAATAGAAAATTACATAAAGGGCATTGTGCAGTAAATGGTAGATTTTCATGAGTTACTTGTGGAGAGCTAACATCCTAAGGCAATGGGTGAACTCTAAAGTACACCACTTTACAAACATTTGCTAAATAAAATTATTGAAGATCCAGGAAATGAATAGAAAATTACATAAAGGGCATGATGCAGTAAATGGTAGATTTTCATGAGTTACTTGTGGAGAACTAACATCCTAAGGCATTGGGTGAACTCTAAAGTGCACCACTTTACAAACATTTGCTAAATACAATTATTGAAGATCCAGGAAATGAATAGAAAGTTACATAAAGCGTATTGTGCAGTAAGTGGTAGATTTTCGTAAGTTACTTGTGGAGAACTAATATTCTAAAGCTTGGGAGAATTCTAAAGTACACCACTTTACAAACATTTGCTAAATAAAATTATTGAAGATCCAGGAAATGAATAGAAAGTTACATAAAGGGTATTGTGCAGTAAGTGGTAGATTTTTGTGAGTTACTTGTGGAGAACTAACATCCTAAGGCATTGGGCGAACTCTAAATTACACCACTATACAATCATTTGCTAAATAAAATTATTGAAGATCCAGGAAATGAATAGAAAGTTACATAAAGGGTATTGTGCAGTAAGTGGTTGATTTTCATGAGTTACTTGTGGAGAACTAACATCCTAAGGCATTGGGTGAACTCTAAAGGACACCACTTTACAAACATTTTCTAAATAAAATTATTGAAGATCCAGGAAATGAATAGAAAGTTACATAAAGGGTATTGTGCAGTAAATGGTAGATTTTCATGAGCTACTTGTGGAGAACTAACAACCTAAGGCATTGGGTGAACTCTAAATTAGACCACTATACAAACATTTGCTAAATAAAATTATTGAAGATCCAGGAAATAAATAGAAAATTACATAAAGGGCATTGTGCAGTAAATGGTAGATTTTCATGAGTTACTTGTGGAGAGCTAACATCCTAAGGCAATGGGTGAACTCTAAAGTACACCACTTTACAAACATTTGCTAAATAAAATTATTGAAGATAAAGGAAATGAATAGAAAATTACATAAAGGGCAATCTGCAGTAAATGGTAGATTTTCATGAGTTACTTGTGGAGAACTAACATCCTAAGGCATTGGGTGAACTCTAAAGTACACCACTATACAATCATTTGCTAAATAAAATTATTGAAGATCCAGGAAATGATTAGAAAGTTACATAAAGGGTATTGTGCAGTAAGTGGTAGATTTTCATGAGTTACTTGTGGAGAACTAACATCCTAAGTCATTGGGTGAACTCTAAAGTACACCACTTTACTAACATTTGCTAAATAAAATTATTGAAGATCCAGGAAATGAATAGAAAGTTACATAAAGTGTATTGTACAGTAAGTGGTAGATTTTCGTGAGTTACTTGTGGAGAACTAACATCCTAATGCATTGGGTGAACTCTAAATTACACCA
This sequence comes from Prosapia bicincta, assembly GCA_036971475.1. Classification (NCBI taxonomy): domain Eukaryota; kingdom Metazoa; phylum Arthropoda; class Insecta; order Hemiptera; family Cercopidae; genus Prosapia; species Prosapia bicincta. The sequence continues at coordinate 140,015,986 of JBAIZL010000002.1, forward strand.
CTATACAATCATTTGCTAAATAAAATTATTGAAGATCCAGGAAATGAATAGAAAGTTACATAAAGTGTATTGTACAGTAAGTGGTAGATTTTCGTGAGTTACTTGTGGAGAACTAACATCCTATGGCATTGGGTGAACTCTAAAGTAGACCACTTTACAAACATTTGCTAAATAAAAATATTGAACATCCAGGAAATGAATAGAAAATTACATAAAGGGCATTGTGCAGTAAATGGTAGATTTTTATGAGTTACTTGTGGAGAACTAACATCCTAAGGCATTGGGTGAACTCTAAGGTACACCACTTTACAAACCTTTGCTAAATAAAATTATTGAAAACCCAGGAAATGAATAGAAAGTTACATAAAGGGTATTGTGCAGTAAGTGGTAGATTTTCATGAGTTACTTGTGGAGAACTAACATCCTAAGGCATTGGGTGAACTCTAAATTACACCACTATACAAACATTTGCTAAATAAAATTATTGAAGATCCAGGAAATAAATAGAAAATTACATAAAGGGCATTGTGCAGTAAATGGTAGATTTTCATGAGTTACTTGTGGAGAGCTAACATCCTAAGGCAATGGGTGAACTCTAAAGTACACCACTTTACAAACATTTGCAAAATAAAATTATTGAAGATCCAGGAAATGAATAGAAAATTACATAAAGGGCATGATGCAGTAAATGGTAGATTTTCATGAGTTACTTGTGGCGAACTAACATCCTAAGGCATTGGGTGAACTCTAAAGTACACCACTTTACAAACATTTGCTAAATAAAATTATTGAAGATCCAGGAAATGAATAGAAAGTTACATAAAAGGTATTGTACAGTAAGTGGTAGATTTTCGTGAGTTACTTGTGGAGAACTAACATCCTATGGCATTGGGTGAACTCTAAAGTAGACCACTTTACAAACATTTGCTAAATAAAATTATTGAAGATCCAGGAAATGAATAGAAAATTACATAAAGGGCATTGTGCAGTAAATGGTAGATTTTCATGAGTTACTTGTGGAGAACTAACATGCTAAGGCATTGGGTGAACTCTAAAGTACACCACTATACAAACATTTGCTTAATAAAATTTTTGAAGATCCAGGAAATGAATAGAACGTTACATAAAGGGCATTGTGCAGTAAGTGGTAGATTGTCATGAGTTACTTGTGGAGAACTAACATCCTAAGGCATTGGGTGAACTCTTAATTACACCACTATACAAACATTTGCTAAATAAAATTATTGAAGATCCAGGAAATGAATAGAAAATTACATAAAGGGCATTGTGCAGTAAATGGTAGATTTTCATGAGTTACTTGTGGAGAACTAACATCCTAAGGCATTGGGTGAACTCTAAAGTACACCAATTTACAAACATTTGCTAAATAAAATTATTGAAGATCCAGGAAATGAATAGAAAGTTACATAAAGGGCATTGTGCAGTAAGTGGTAGATTTTCGTGAGTTACTTGTGGAGAACTAAAATTCTAAAGCATTGAGAGAATTCTAAAGTACACCACTATACAAACATTTGCTAAATAAAATTATTAAAGATCCAGGAAATAAATAGAAAGTTACATAAAGGGTATTGTGCAGTAAGTGGTAGATTTTCGTGAGTTACTTGTGGAGAACTAACATCCTAATGCATTGGGTGAACTCAAAATTACACCACTATAGAATCATTTGCTAAATAAAATTATTGAAGTTACAGGAAATGAATAGAAAGTTACATAAAGGGTATTGTGCAGTAAGTGGTAGATTTTCATGAGTTACTTGTGGAGAACTAACAGCCTAAGGCATTGGGTGAACTCTAAAGTACACCACTTTACAAACATTTGCTAAATAAAATTATTGAAGATCCAGGAAATGAATAGAAAGTTACATAAAGTGTATTGTACAGTAAGTGGTAGATTTTCGTGAGTTACTTGTGGAGAACTAACATCCTATGGCATTGGGTGAACTCTAAAGTAGACCACTTTACAAACATTTGCTAAATAAAAATATTGAACATCCAGGAAATGAATAGAAAATTACATAAAGGGCATTGTGCAGTAGGTGGTAGATTTTCGTGAGTTACTTGTGGAAAACTAACATTCTAAAGCATTGGGAGAATTCTAAAATACACCACTTTACAAACATTTGCTAAATAAAATTATTGAAGATCCAGGAAATGAATAGCAAGTTACATAAAGGGTATTGTGCAGTAAGTGGTAGATTTTCGTGAGTTACTTGTGGAGAACTAACATTTTAAGGCATTGGGAGAATTCTAAAGTACACCACTTTACAAACATTTGCTAAATAAAATTATTGAAGATCCAGGAAATGAATAGAAAGTTACATAAAGGGTAATGTGCAGTAAGTAGTAGATTTTGGTGAGTTACTTGTGGAGAACTAACATTCTAAAGCATTGGGAGTATTCTAAAGTACACCACTTTACAAACATTTGTTAAATAAAATTATTGAAGATCCAGGAAATGAATAGAAAGTTACATAAAGGGTATTGTAAAGTAGGTAGTAGATTTTCGTGAGTTACTTGTGGAGAACTAACATCCTATGGCATTGGGTGAACTCTAAAGTAGACCACTTTACAAACATTTGCTAAATAAAATTATTGAAGATCCAGGAAATGAATAGAAAATTACATAAAGGGCATTGTGTAGTAAACGGTAGATTTTCATGAGTTATTTGTGGAGAACTAACATCCTAAGGCATTGGGTGAACTCTAAATTACACCACTATACAAACATTTGCTAAATAAAATTATTGAAGATCCAGGAAATGAATAGAAAATTACATAAAGGGCATTGTGCAGTAAATGGTAGATTTTCATGAGTTACTTGTGGAGAACTAACATCCTAAGGCATTGGGTGAACTCTAAAGAACACGAATTTACAAACATTTGCTAAATAAAATTATTGGAGATCCAGGAAATGAATAGAAAGTTACATAAAGTGCATTGTGCAGTAAGTGGTAGATTTTCGTGAGTTACTTGTGGAGAACTAACATTCTAAATCATTGGGAGAATTCTAAAGTACACCACTATACAAACATTTGCTAAATAAAATTATTGAAGATCCAGGAAATGAATAGAAAGTTACATAAAGGGTATTGTGCAGTAAGTGGTAGATTTTCGTGAGTTACTTGTGGAGAACTAACATCCTAAGGCATTGGGTGAACTCTAAATTACACCACTATACAATCATTTGCTAAATAAAATTATTGAAGATCCAGGAAATGAATAAAAAGTTACATAAAGGGTATTGTGAAGTAAATGGTAGATTTTCATGAGTTACTTGTGGAGAACTAACATCCTAAGGCATTGGGTGAACTCTAAAGTACACCATTTTACAAACATTTGCTAAATAAAATTATTGAAGTTCCAGGAAATGAATAGAAAGTTACATAAAGTGTATTGTACAGTAAGTGGTAGATTTTCGTGAGTTACTTGTGGAGAACTAACATCCTATGGCATTGGGTGAACTCTAAAGTAGACCACTTTACAAACATTTGCTAAATAAAATTATTGAAGATCTAGGAAATGAATAGAAAATTACATAAAGGGCATTGTGCAGTAAATGGTAGATTTTTATGAGTTACTTGTGGTGAACTAACATCCTAAGGCATTGGGTGAACTCTAAGGTACACCACTTTACAAACCTATGCTAAATAAAATTATTGAAAATCCAGGAAATGAATAGAAAGTTACATAAAGGGTATTGTGCAGTAAGTGGTAGATTTTCATGAGTTACTTGTGGAGAACTAACATCCTAAGGCATTGGGTGAACTCTAAAGTACACCACTTTACAAACATTTGCTACATAAAATTATTGAAGATCCAGGAAATGAATAGAAAATTACATAAAGGGCATTGTGCAGTAGGTGGTAGATTTTCATGAGTTACTTGTGGAGAACTAACATCCTAAGGCATTGGGTGAACTCTAAAGTACACCACTTTACAAACATTTGCTAAATAAAATTATTGAAGATCCAGGAAATGAATAGAAAGTTACATAAAGGGTATTGTGCAGTAAGTGGTAGATTTTCGTGAGTCACTTGTGGAGAACTAACATCCTAAGGCATTGGGTGAACTCTAAATTACACCACTATACAATCATTTGCTAAATAAAGTTATTGAAGATCCAGGAAATGAATAGAAAGTTACATAAATTGTATTGTGCAGTAAATGGTAGATTTTCATGAGTTACTTGTGGAGCACTAACATCCTAAAGCATTGGGAGAATTCTAAAGTACACCACTATACAAACATTTGCTAAATAAAATTATTGAAGATCCAGGAAATAAATAGAAAGTTACATAAAGGGTATTGTGCAGTAAGTGGTAGATTTTCGTGAGTTACTTGTGGAGAACTAACATCCTAATGCATTGGGTGAACTCTAAATTACACCACTATAGAATCATTTGCTAAATAAAATTATTGAAGATCCAGGAAATGAATAGAAAGTTACATAAAGTGTATTGTACAGTAAGTGGTAGATTTTCGTGAGTTACTTGTGGAGAACTAACATCATATGGCATTGGGTGAACTCTAAAGTAGACCACTTTACAAACATTTGATAAATAAAAATATTGAACATCCAGGATATGAATAGAAAATTACATAAAGGGCATTGTGCAGTACTTGGTAGATTTTCGTGAGTTACTTGTGGAGAACTAACATTCTAAAGCATTGGGAGAATTCTAAAATACACCACTTTACAAACATTTGCTAAATAAAATTATTGAAGATCCAGGAAATGAATAGCAAGTTACATAAAGGGTATTGTGCAGTAAGTGGTAGATTTTCGTGAGTTACTTGTGGAGAACTAACATTTTAAGGCATTGGGAGAATTCTAAAGTACACGACTTTACAAACATTTGCTAAATAAAATTATTGAAGATCCAGGAAATGAATAGAAAGTTACATAAAGGGTATTGTAAAGTAAGTAGTAGATTTTCGTGAGTTACTTGTGGAGAACTAACATCCTATGGCATTGGGTGAACTCTAAAGTAGACCACTTTACAAACATTTGCTAAATAAAATTATTGAAGATCCAGGAAATGAATAGAAAATTACATAAAGGGCATTGTGTAGTAAACGGTAGATTTTTATGAGTTACTTGTGGAGAACTAACATCCTAAGGCATTGGGTGAACTCTAAAGTACACCCCTTTACAAACATTTGCTAAATAAAATTTTTGAAGATCCAGGAAATGAATAGAAAGTTACATAAAGGGCATTGTGCTGTAAGTGGTTGATTTTCATGAGTAACTTGTGGAGAACTAACATCCTAAGGCATTGGGTGAACTCTAAATTACACCACTATACAAACATTTGCTAAATAAAATTATTGAAGATCCAGGAAATGAATAGAAAATTACATAAAGGGCATTGTGCAGTAAATGGTAGATTTTCATGAGTTACGTGTGGAGAACTAACATCCTAAGGCATTGGGTGAACTCTAAAGAACACCAATTTACAAACATTTGCTAAATAAAATTATTGAAGATCCAGGAAATGAATAGAAAGTTACATAAAGTGTATTGTACAGTAAGTGGTAGATTTTCGTGAGTTACTTGTGGAGAACTAACATCCTATGGCATTGGGTGAACTCTAAAGTAGACCACTTTACAAACATTTGCTAAATAAAAATATTGAACATCCAGGAAATGAATAGAAAATTACATAAAGGGCATTGTGCAGTAAATGGTAGATTTTTATGAGTTACTTGTGGAGAACTAACATCCTAAGGCATTGGGTGAACTCTAAGGTACACCACTTTACAAACCTTTGCTAAATAAAATTATTGAAAACCCAGGAAATGAATAGAAAGTTACATAAAGGGTATTGTGCAGTAAGTGGTAGATTTTCATGAGTTACTTGTGGAGAACTAACATCCTAAGGCATTGGGTGAACTCTAAATTACACCACTATACAAACATTTGCTAAATAAAATTATTGAAGATCCAGGAAATAAATAGAAAATTACATAAAGGGCATTGTGCAGTAAATGGTAGATTTTCATGAGTTACTTGTGGAGAGCTAACATCCTAAGGCAATGGGTGAACTCTAAAGTACACCACTTTACAAACATTTGCTAAATAAAATTATTGAAGATCCAGGAAATGAATAGAAAATTACATAAAGGGCATGATGCAGTAAATGGTAGATTTTCATGAGTTACTTGTGGCGAACTAACATCCTAAGGCATTGGGTGAACTCTAAAGTACACCACTTTACAAACATTTGCTAAATAAAATTATTGAAGATCCAGGAAATGAATAGAAAGTTACATAAAGGGTATTGTACAGTAAGTGGTAGATTTTCGTGAGTTACTTGTGGAGAACTAACATCCTATGGCATTGGGTGAACTCTAAAGTAGACCACTTTACAAACATTTGCTAAATAAAATTATTGAAGATCCAGGAAATGAATAGAAAATTACATAAAGGGCATTGTGCAGTAAATGGTAGATTTTCATGAGTTACTTGTGGAGAACTAACATGCTAAGGCATTGGGTGAACTCTAAAGTACACCACTATACAAACATTTGCTTAATAAAATTTTTGAAGATCCAGGAAATGAATAGAACGTTACATAAAGGGCATTGTGCAGTAAGTGGTAGATTGTCATGAGTTACTTGTGGAGAACTAACATCCTAAGGCATTGGGTGAACTCTTAATTACACCACTATACAAACATTTGCTAAATAAAATTATTGAAGATCCAGGAAATGAATAGAAAATTACATAAAGGGCATTGTGCAGTAAATGGTAGATTTTCATGTGTTACTTGTGGAGAACTAACATCCTAAGGCATTGGGTGAACTCTAAAGTACACCAATTTACAAACATTTGCTAAATAAAATTATTGAAGATCCAGGAAATGAATAGAAAGTTACATAAAGGGCATTGTGCAGTAAGTGGTAGATTTTCGTGAGTTACTTGTGGAGAACTAACATTCTAAAGCATTGAGAGAATTCTAAAGTACACCACTATACAAACATTTGCTAAATAAAATTATTAAAGATCCAGGAAATAAATAGAAAGTTACATAAAGGGTATTGTGCAGTAAGTGGTAGATTTTCGTGAGTTACTTGTGGAGAACTAACATCCTAATGCATTGGGTGAACTCAAAATTACACCACTATAGAATCATTTGCTAAATAAAATTATTGAAGTTACAGGAAATGAATAGAAAGTTACATAAAGGGTATTGTGCAGTAAGTGGTAGATTTTCATGAGTTACTTGTGGAGAACTAACAGCCTAAGGCATTGGGTGAACTCTAAAGTACACCACTTTACAAACATTTGCTAAATAAAATTATTGAAGATCCAGGAAATGAATAGAAAGTTACATAAAGTGTATTGTACAGTAAGTGGTAGATTTTCGTGAGTTACTTGTGGAGAACTAACATCCTATGGCATTGGGTGAACTCTAAAGTAGACCACTTTACAAACATTTGCTAAATAAAAATATTGAACATCCAGGAAATGAATAGAAAATTACATAAAGGGCATTGTGCAGTAGGTGGTAGATTTTCGTGAGTTACTTGTGGAGAACTAACATTCTAAAGCATTGGGAGAATTCTAAAATACACCACTTTACAAACATTTGCTAAATAAAATTATTGAAGATCCAGGAAATGAATAGCAAGTTACATAAAGGGTATTGTGCAGTAAGTGGTAGATTTTCGTGAGTTACTTGTGGAGAACTAACATTTTAAGGCATTGGGAGAATTCTAAAGTACACCACTTTACAAACATTTGCTAAATAAAATTATTGAAGATCCAGGAAATGAATAGAAAGTTACATAAAGGGTAATGTGCAGTAAGTAGTAGATTTTGGTGAGTTACTTGTGGAGAACTAACATTCTAAAGCATTGGGAGTATTCTAAAGTACACCACTTTACAAACATTTGTTAAATAAAATTATTGAAGATCCAGGAAATGAATAGAAAGTTACATAAAGGGTATTGTAAAGTAAGTAGTAGATTTTCGTGAGTTACTTGTGGAGAACTAACATCCTATGGCATTGGGTGAACTCTAAAGTAGACCACTTTACAAACATTTGCTAAATAAAATTATTGAAGATCCAGGAAATGAATAGAAAATTACATAAAGGGCATTGTGTAGTAAACGGTAGATTTTCATGAGTTATTTGTGGAGAACTAACATCCTAAGGCATTGGGTGAACTCTAAATTTTACCACTATACAAACATTTGCTAAATAAAATTATTGAAGATCCAGGAAATGAATAGAAAATTACATAAAGGGCATTGTGCAGTAAATGGTAGATTTTCATGAGTTACTTGTGGAGAACTAACATCCTAAGGCATTGGGTGAACTCTAAAGAACACGAATTTACAAACATTTGCTAAATAAAATTATTGGAGATCCAGGAAATGAATAGAAAGTTACATAAAGTGCATTGTGCAGTAAGTGGTAGATTTTCGTGAGTTACTTGTGGAGAACTAACATTCTAAAGCATTGGGAGAATTCTAAAGTACACCACTATACAAACATTTGCTAAATAAAATTATTGAAGATCCAGGAAATGAATAGAAAGTTACATAAAGGGTATTGTGCAGTAAGTGGTAGATTTTCGTGAGTTACTTGTGGAGAACTAACATCCTAAGGCATTGGGTGAACTCTAAATTACACCACTATACAATCATTTGCTAAATAAAATTATTGAAGATCCAGGAAATGAATAAAAAGTTACATAAAGGGTATTGTGAAGTAAATGGTAGATTTTCATGAGTTACTTGTGGAGAACTAACATCCTATGGCATTGGGTGAACTCTAAAGTAGACCACTTTACAAACATTTGCTAAATAAAATTATTGAAGATCTAGGAAATGAATAGAAAATTACATAAAGGGCATTGTGCAGTAAATGGTAGATTTTTATGAGTTACTTGTGGTGAACTAACATCCTAAGGCATTGGGTGAACTCTAAGGTACACCACTTTACAAACCTATGCTAAATAAAATTATTGAAAATCCAGGAAATGAATAGAAAGTTACATAAAGGGTATTGTGCAGTAAGTGGTAGATTTTCATGAGTTACTTGTGGAGAACTAACATCCTAAGGCATTGGGTGAACTCTAAAGTACACCACTTTACAAACATTTGCTACATAAAATTATTGAAGATCCAGGAAATGAATAGAAAATTACATAAAGGGCATTGTGCAGTAGGTGGTAGATTTTCATGAGTTACTTGTGGAGAACTAACATCCTAAGGCATTGGGTGAACTCTAAATTACACCACTATACAAACATTTGCTAAATACAATTATTGAAGATCCAGGAAATAAATAGAAAATTACATAAAGGGCATTGTGCAGTAAATGGTAGATTTTCATGAGTTACTTGTGGAGAGCTAACACCCAAAAGCAATGGGTGAACTCTAAAGTACACCACTTTTCAAACATTTGCTAAATAAAATTATTGAAGATCCAGGAAATGAATAGAAAATTACATAAAGTGCATTGTGCAGTAAATGGTAGATTTTCATGAGTTACTTGTGGAGAACTAACATCCTAAGGCATTGGGTGAACTCTAAAGTACACCAATTTACAAACATTTGCTAAATAAAATTATTGAAGATCCAGGAAATGAATAGAAAGTTACATAAAGGGTATTGTGCAGTAAGTGGTAGATTTTCGTGAGTCACTTGTGGAGAACTAACATCCTAAGGCATTGGGTGAACTCTAAATTACACCACTATACAATCATTTGCTAAATAAAGTTATTGAAGATCCAGGAAATGAATAGAAAGTTACATAAATTGTATTGTGCAGTAAATGGTAGATTTTCATGAGTTACTTGTGGAGCACTAACATCCTAAAGCATTGGGAGAATTCTAAAGTACACCACTATACAAACATTTGCTAAATAAAATTATTGAAGATCCAGGAAATAAATAGAAAGTTACATAAAGGGTATTGTGCAGTAAGTGGTAGATTTTCGTGAGTTACTTGTGGAGAACTAACATCCTAATGCATTGGGTGAACTCTAAATTACACCACTATAGAATCATTTGCTAAATAAAATTATTGAAGTTCCAGGAAATGAATAGAAAGTTACATAAAGGGTATTGTGCAGTAAGTGGTAGATTTTCATGAGTTACTTGTGGAGAACTAACAGCCTAAGGCATTGGGTGAACTCTAAAGTACACCACTTTACAAACATTTGCTAAATAAAATTATTGAAGATCCAGGAAATGAATAGAAAGTTACATAAAGTGTATTGTACAGTAAGTGGTAGATTTTCGTGAGTTACTTGTGGAGAACTAACATCATATGGCATTGGGTGAACTCTAAAGTAGACCACTTTACAAACATTTGATAAATAAAAATATTGAACATCCAGGATATGAATAGAAAATTACATAAAGGGCATTGTGCAGTACTTGGTAGATTTTCGTGAGTTACTTGTGGAGAACTAACATTCTAAAGCATTGGGAGAATTCTAAAATACACCACTTTACAAACATTTGCTAAATAAAATTATTGAAGATCCAGGAAATGAATAGCAAGTTACATAAAGGGTATTGTGCAGTAAGTGGTAGATTTTCGTGAGTTACTTGTGGAGAACTAACATTTTAAGGCATTGGGAGAATTCTAAAGTACACGACTTTACAAACATTTGCTAAATAAAATTATTGAAGATCCAGGAAATGAATAGAAAGTTACATAAAGGGTATTGTAAAGTAAGTAGTAGATTTTCGTGAGTTACTTGTGGAGAACTAACATCCTATGGCATTGGGTGAACTCTAAAGTAGACCACTTTACAAACATTTGCTAAATAAAATTATTGAAGATCCAGGAAATGAATAGAAAATTACATAAAGGGCATTGTGTAGTAAACGGTAGATTTTTATGAGTTACTTGTGGAGAACTAACATCCTAAGGCATTGGGGGAACTCTAAAGTACACCCCTTTACAAACATTTGCTAAATAAAATTTTTGAAGATCCAGGAAATGAATAGAAAGTTACATAAAGGGCATTGTGCTGTAAGTGGTTGATTTTCATGAGTTACTTGTGGAGAACTAACATCCTAAGGCATTGGGTGAACTCTAAATTACACCACTATACAAACATTTGCTAAATAAAATTATTGAAGATCCAGGAAATGAATAGAAAATTACATAAAGGGCATTGTGCAGTAAATGGTAGATTTTCATGAGTTACGTGTGGAGAACTAACATCCTAAGGCATTGGGTGAACTCTAAAGAACACCAATTTACAAACATTTGCTAAATAAAATTATTGGAGATCCAGGAAATGAATAGAAAGTTACATAAAGGGCATTGTGCAGTAAGTGGTAGATTTTCGTGAGTTACTTGTGGAGAACTAACATTCTAAAGCATTGGGAGAATTCTAAAGTACACCACTATACAAACATTTGCTAAATAAAATTATTGAAGATCCAGGAAATGAATAGAAAGTTACATAAAGGGTATTGTGCAGTAAGTGGTAGATTTTCGTGAGTTACTTGTGGAGAACTAACATCCTAAGGCATTGGGTGAACTCTAAATTACACCACTATACAATCATTTGCTAAATAAAATTATTGAAGATCCAGGAAATGAATAAAAAGTTACATAAAGGGTATTGTGAAGTAAATGGTAGATTTTCATGAGTTACTTGTGGAGAACTAACATCCTAAGGCATTGGGTGAACTCTAAAGTATACCATTTTACAAACATTTGCTAAATAAAATTATTGAAGTTCCAGGAAATGAATAGAAAGTTACATAAAGTGTATTGTACAGTAAGTGGTAGATTTTCGTGAGTTACTTGTGGAGAACTAACATCCTATGGCATTGGGTGAACTCTAAAATAGACCACTTTACAAACATTTGCTAAATAAAATTATTGAAGATCCAGGAAATGAATAGAAAATTACATAAAGGGCATTGTGCAGTAAATGGTAGATTTTTATGAGTTACTTGTGGTGAACTAACATCCTAAGGCATTGGGTGAACTCTAAGGTACACCACTTTACAAACCTATGCTAAATAAAATTATTGAAAATCCAGGAAATGAATAGAAAGTTACATAAAGGGTATTGTGCAGTAAGTGGTAGATTTTCATGAGTTACTTGTGGAGAACTAACATCCTAAGGCATTGGGTGAACTCTAAAGTACACCACTTTACAAACATTTGCTACATAAAATTATTGAAGATCCAGGAAATTAATAGAAATTTACATAAAGGGCATTGTGCAGTAAATGGTAGATTTTTATGAGTTACTTGTGGAGAACTAACATCCTAAGGCATTGGGTGAACTCTAAGGTACACCACTTTACAAACCTTTGCTAAATAAAATAATTGAAGATCCAGGAAATGAATAGAAAGTTACATAAAGTTTATTGTGCAGTAAGTGGTAGATTTTCATGAGTTACTTGTGGAGAACTAACATCCTAAGGCATTGGGTGAACTCTAAGGTACACCACTTTACAAACATTTGCTAAATAAAATTATTGAAGATTCAGGAAATGAATAGAAAATTACATAAAGTGCATTGTGCAGTAAATGGTAGATTTTCATGAGTTACTTGTGGAGAACTAACATCCTAAGGCATTGGGTGAACTCTAAAGTACACCAATATAGAAACATTTGCTAAATAAAATTATTGAAGATCCAGGAAATGAATAGAAAATTACATAAAGGGCATTGTGCAGTAAGAGGTAGATTTTCGTGAGTTACTTGTGGAGAACTAACATCCTAAGGCATTGGGTGAACTCTAAAGTACACCACTTTACAAATATTTGCTAAATAAAATTATTGAAGATCCAGGAAATGAATAGAAAGTTACATAAAGGGTATTGTGCAGTAAGTGGTAGATTTTCGTGAGTTACTTGTGGAGAACTAATATTCTAAAGAATTGGGAGAATTCTAAAGTACACCACTTTACAAACATTTGCTAAATAAAATTATTGAAGATCCAGGAAATGAATAGAAAGTTACATAAAGGGTATTGTGCAGTAAATGGTAGATTTTCATGAGTTACTTGTGGAGAACTAACATTCTAAAGAATTGGGAGAATTCTAAAGTACACCACTTTACAAACATTTGCTAAATAAAATTATTGAAGATCCAGGAAATGAATAGAAAGTTACATAAAGGGCATTGTGCAGTAAGTGGTAGATTTTCATGAGTTACTTGTGGAGAACTAACATTCTAAAGAATTGGGTGAACTCTAAAGTACACCACTTTACAAACATTTGCTAAATAAAATTATTGAAGATCCAGGAAATGAATAGAAAGTTACATAAAGGGTAATGTGCAGTAAGTGGTAGATTTTCGTGAGTTACTTGTGGAGAACTAACATCCTAAGGCATTGGGTGAACTCTAAATTACACCACTATACAATCATTTGCTAAATAAAGTTATTGAAGATCCAGCAAATGAATAGAAAGTTACATAAAGGGTATAGTGCAGTAAATGGTAGATTTTCATGAGTTACTTGTGGAGAACTAACATCCTAAGGCATTGGGTGAACTCTAAAGTACACCACTTTACAAACATTTGCTAAATAAAATTATTGAAGATCCAGGAAATGAATAGAAAGTTACATAAAGTGTATTGTACAGTAAGTCGTAGATTTTCGTGAGTTACTTGTGGAGAAATAACATCCTATGGTTTGGGTGAACTCTAAAGTAGACCACTTTACAAACATTTGGTAAATAAAATTATTGAAGATCCAGGAAATTAATAGAAAATTACATAAAGGGCATTGTGCAGTAAATGGTAGATTTTTATGAGTTACTTGTGGAGAACTAACATCCTAAGGCATTGGGTGAACTCTAAGGTACACCACTTTACAAACCTTTGCTAAATAAAATTATTGAAGATCCAGGAAATGAATAGAAAGTTACATAAAGGGTATTGTGCAGTAAGTGGTAGATTTTCATGAGTTACTTGTGGAGAACTAACATCCTAAGGCATTGGGTGAACTCTAAAGTACACCACTTTACAAACATTTGCTAAATAAAATTATTGAAGATCCAGGAAATGAATAGAAAATTACATAAAGGGCATAGTCCAGTAAGAGGTAGATTTTCATGAGTTACTTGTGGAGAACTAACATCCTAAGGCATTGGGTGAACTCTAAATTACACCACTATACAAACATTTGCTAAATAAAATTATTGAAGATCCAGGAAATTAATAGAAAATTACATAAAGTGCATTGTGCAGTAAATGGTAGATTTTCATGTGTTACTTGTGGAGAACTAACATCCTAAGGCATTGGGTGAACTCTAAAGTACACCAATTTACAAACATTTGCTAAATAAAATTATTGAAGATCCAGGAAATGAATAGAAAGTTACATAAAGGATATTGTGGAGTAAGTGGTAGATTTTCGTGAGTTACATGTAGAGAACTAAAATTCTAAAGAATTGGGAGAATTCTAAAGTACACCATTTTACAAACATTTGCTAAATAAAATTATTGAAGGTCCAGAAAATGAATAGAAAGTTACATAAAGGGTATTGTGCAGGAAGTGGTAGATTTTCGTGAGTTACTTGTGGAGAACTAACATTCTAAAGCATTGGGAGAATTCTAAAGTACACCACTTTACAAACATTTGCTAAATAAAATTATTGAAGATCCAGGAAATGAATAGAAAGTTACATAAAGTGTATTGTACAGTAAGTGGTAGATTTTCGTGAGTAACTTGTGGAGAACTAACATCGTATGGCATTGGGTGAACTCTAAAGTAGACCACTTTACAAACATTTGCTAAATAAAATTATTGAAGATCCAGGAAATGAATATAAAATTACATAAATGGCATTGTGCAGTAAATGGTAGATTTTCATGAGTTACTGGTGGAGAACTAACATCCTCAGGCATTGGGTGAACTCTAAATTACACCACTATACAAACATTTGCTAAATAAAATTATTGAAGATCCAGGAAATAAATAGAAAATTACATAAAGGGCATTGTGCAGTAAATGGTAGATTTTCATGAGTTACTTGTGGAGAGCTAACATCCTAAGGCAATGGGTGAACTCTAAAGTACACCACTTTACAAACATTTGCTAAATAAAATTATTGAAGATCCAGGAAATGAATAGAAAATTACATAAAGTGCATTGTGCAGTAAATGGTAGATTTTCATGAGTTACTTGTGGAGAACTAACATCCTAAGGCATTGGGTGAACTCTAAAGTACACCAATATAGAAACATTTGCTAAATAAAATTATTGAAGATCCAGGAAATGAATAGAAAATTACATAAAGGGCATTGTGCAGTAAGAGGTAGATTTTCGTGAGTTACTTGTGGAGAACTAACATCCTAAGGCATTGGGTGAACTCTAAAGTACACCACTTTACAAACATTTGCTAAATAAAATTATTGAAGATCCAGGAAATGAATAGAATGTTACATAAAGGGTATTGTGCAGTAAGTGGTAGATTTTCTTGAGTTACTTGTGGAGAACTAACATTCTAAAGAATTGGGAGAATTCTAAAGTACACCACTTTACAAACATTTGCTAAATAAAATTATTGAAGATCCAGGAAATGAATAGAAAGTTACATAAAGGGTATTGTGCAGTAAGTGGTAGATTTTGGTGAGTTACTTGTGGAGAACTAACATCCTAAGGCATTGGGTGAACTCTAAAGTACACCAATTTACAAACATTTGCTAAATAAAATTATTGAAGATCCAGGAAATGAATAGAAAGTTACATAAAGGATATTGTGGAGTAAGTGGTAGATTTTCGTGAGTTACATGTAGAGAACTAACATTCTAAAGAATTGGGAGAATTCTAAAGTACACCATTTTACAAACATTTGCTAAATAAAATTATTGAAGGTCCAGGAAATGAATAGAAAGTTACATAAAGGGTATTGTGCAGGAAGTGGTAGATTTTCGTGAGTTACTTGTGGAGAACTAACATTCTAAAGCATTGGGAGAATTCTAAAGTACACCACTTTACAAACATTTGCTAAATAAAATTATTGAAGATCCAGGAAATGAATAGAAAGTTACATAAAGTGTATTGTACAGTAAGTGGTAGATTTTCGTGAGTTACTTGTGGAGAACTAACATCGTATGGCATTGGGTGAACTCTAAAGTAGACCACTTTACAAACATTTGCTAAATAAAATTATTGAAGATCCAGGAAATGAATAGAAAATTACATAAATGGCATTGTGCAGTAAATGGTAGATTTTCATGAGTTACTGGTGGAGAACTAACATCCTCAGGCATTGGGTGAACTCTAAATTACACCACTATACAAACATTTGCTAAATAAAATTATTGAAGATCCAGGAAATAAATAGAAAATTACATAAAGGGCATTGTGCAGTAAATGGTAGATTTTCATGAGTTACTTGTGGAGAGCTAACATCCTAAGGCAATGGGTGAACTCTAAAGTACACCACTTTACAAACATTTGCTAAATAAAATTATTGAAGAACCAGGAAATGAATAGAAAATTACATAAAGTGCATTGTGCAGTAAATGGTAGATTTTCATGAGTTACTTGTGGAGAACTAACATCCTAAGGCATTGGGTGAACTCTAAAGTACACCAATATAGAAACATTTGCTAAATAAAATTATTGAAGATCCAGGAAATGAATAGAAAATTACATAAAGGGCATTGTGCAGTAAGAGATGGATTTTCGTGAGTTACTTGTGGAGAACTAACATCCTAAGGCATTGGGTGAACTCTAAAGTACACCACTTTACAAACATTTGCTAAATAAAATTATTGAAGATCCAGGAAATGAATAGAAAGTTACATAAAGGGTATTGTGCAGTAAGTGGTAGATTTTCGTGAGTTACTTGTGGAGAACTAACATCCTAAGGCATTGGGTGAACTCTAAATTACACCACTATACAATCATTTGCTAAATAAAGTTATTGAAGATCCAGGAAATGAATAGAAAGTTACATAAAGGGTATTGTGCAGTAAATGATAGACTTACATGAGTTACTTGTGGAGAACTAACATCCTAAGGCATTGGGTGAACTCTAAAGTACACCACTTTACAAACATTTGCTAAATAAAATTATTGAAGATCCAGGAAATGAATAGAAAGTTACATAAAGGGTATTGTGCAGTAAGAGGTAGATTTTCGTGAGTTACTTGTGGAGAACTAACATCCTAAGGCATTGGGTGAACTCTAAATTACACCACTATACAATCATTTGCTAAATAAATTTATTGAAGATCCAGGAAATGAATAGAAAGTTACATAAAGGGTATTGTGCAGTAAGTGGTAGATTTTCATGAGTTACTTGTGGAGAACTAACATTCTAAAGAATAGGGTGAACTCTAAAGTACACCACTTTACAAACATTTGCTAAATAAAATTATTGAAGATCGAGGAAATGAATAGAAAGTTACATAAAGTGTATTGTGCAGTAAATGGTAGATTTTCATGAGTTACTTGTGGAGAACTAACATCCTAAGGCATTGGGTGAACTCTAAAGTACACCACTTTACAAACATTTGCTAAATAAAATTATTGAAGATCCAGGAAATGAATAGAAAGTTACATAAAGTGTATTGTACAGTAAGTCGTAGATTTTCGTGAGTTACTTGTGGAGAAATAACATCCTATGGTTTGGGTGAACTCTAAAGTAGACCACTTTACAAACATTTGGTAAATAAAATTATTGAAGATCCAGGAAATTAATAGAAAATTACATAAAGGGCATTGTGCAGTAAATGGTAGATTTTTGTATGAGTTACTTGTGGAGAACTAACATCCTAAGGCATTGGGTGAACTCTAAGGTACACCACTTTACAAACCTTTGCTAAATAAAATTATTGAAGATCCAGGAAATGAATAGAAAGTTACATAAAGGGTATTGTGCAGTAAGTGGTAGATTTTCATGAGTTACTTGTGGAGAACTAACATCCTAAGGCATTGGGTGAACTCTAAAGTACACCACTTTACAAACAGTTGCTAAATAAAATTATTGAAGATCCAGGAAATGAATAGAAAATTACATGAAGGGCATAGTCCAGTAAGAGGTAGATTTTCATGAGTTACTTGTGGAGAACTAACATCCTAAGGCATTGGGTGAACTCTAAATTACACCACTATACAAACATTTGCTAAATAAAATTATTGAAGATCCAGGAAATTAATAGAAAATTACATAAAGTGCATTGTGCAGTAAATGGTAGATTTTCATGAGTTACTTGTGGAGAACTAACATCCTAAGGCATTGAGTGAACTCTAAAGTACACCAATTTACAAACATTTGCTAAATAAAATTATTGAAGATCCAGGAAATGAATAGAAAGTTACATAAAGGATATTGTGGAGTAAGTGGTAGATTTTCGTAAGTTACATGTAGAGAACTAACATTCTAAAGAATTGGGAGAATTCTAAAGTACACCATTTTACAAACATTTGCTAAATAAAATTATTGAAGGTCCAGGAAATGAATAGAAAGTTACATAAAGGGTATTGTGCAGGAAGTGGTAGATCTTCGTGAGTTACTTGTGGAGAACTAACATTCTAAAGCATTGGGAGAATTCTAAAGTACACCACTTTACAAACATTTGCTAAATAAAATTATTGAAGATCCAGGAAATAAATAGAAAGTTACATAAAGTGTATTGTACAGTAAGTGGTAGATTTTCGTGAGTTACTTGTGGAGAACTAACATCGTATGGCATTGGGTGAACTCTAAAGTAGACCACTTTACAAACATTTGCTAAATAAAATTGTTGAAGATCCAGGAAATGAATAGAAAATTACATAAAGGGCATTGTGCAGTAAATGGTAGATTTTCATGAGTTACTGGTGGAGAACTAACATCCTCAGGCATTGGGTGAACCCTAAGGTTCACCACTTTACAAACATTTGCTAAATAATATTATTGAAGATCCAGGAAATGAATAGAAATTAACATAAAGGGTATTGTGCAGTAAGTGGTAGATTTTCGTTAGTTACTTGTGGAGAACTAACATCCTAAGGCATTGGGTGAACTCTAAAGTACACCACTTTACAAACATTTGCTAAATACAATTATTGAAGATCCAGGAAATGAATAGAAAGTTACATAAAGCGTATTGTGCAGTAAGTGGTAGATTTTCGTAAGTTACTTGTGGAGAACTAACATTCTAAAGCATTGGGGGAATTCTAAAGTACACCACTTTACAAACATTTGCTAAATAAAATTATTGAAGATCCAGGAAATGAATAGAAAGTTACATAAAGGGTATTGTGCAGTAAATGGTAGATTTTCATGAGTTACTTGTGGAGAATTAACATCCTAAGGCATTGGGTGAACTCTAAAGTACACCTCTTTACAAACATTTGCTAAATACAATTATTGAAGATCCAGGAAATGAATAGAAATTTACATAAAGCGTATTGTGCAGTAAGTGGTAGATTTTCGTAAGTTACTTGCAGCGGCCAGAATGTCCGATGCAAAGAATCTGGGTAATTGTACAGAATACCAGAATCAAACCTAACCGGGTTAAATAATTGACTAAATTTATATATAAAAATTTTAAAACATTATAATAATAATAATATTAAAACTAGGGTAAATAATAGTAAAATGAAGAAAATTAGAAATAACTTTAGACTTAAAAAACATAAATTATAAGCAATAAGAAAAATTATCACTTCAAAGTGGATAGCCTAAATTATGTAAACAAAAAAAGACGGTAATTGTGTAGTATAACAAACTAGGCCTAGATGCCGGCTATTAAAATAATTGTACTTAAAAATAATCAGGAATAAAGAATGTAAATTAAGATGTGAGGAAAGTAAATTAGGCCTAGCTAGGGAAAATAGTATTTATGTAAAAGTAAAGATTAAATGTTAAAGTGTAATAGCCTAAGAAATTAGGTTATAATAGAAGAAGTCATATTTGATTTCGGAAAAATCCGCTTAGGGCATTGATTATAAATCTTGTCACTACGAAACGAAAGCGCTACAGTCGAACTTTGGATTAAGAATGTTAAAAAGTTAATTAAATTAAATGAGAAGAAATAAAGTCAAATATGTTATTAAATAAAAGGTAAAAATGCAAAGGACACATCAGAATACAGAAACGCCTTTTATAAAAAGGGAAACTAATCTTAGTTCAGAATTTCCGAACAAACAAAGTCAATTGCCATGGCAACGGCTTTCTGATTGGTCAAAAGTTGAAAAATGGATACTGGGACGTGGGAAGTTTGAAATTGGAGAAGGAGGCCTCACAAAAGAACGCTATCCAGAATCAGGATGCATTAGGCTCTCAAAGCGAGCAGACGTGTTTTTGTACCATGCGATCAGGACAAGAAAAAATGTGCTAAAAACAGAGTAAAAAGTGCTACGATGTGATCAGGGGAAGGAAGATATATATGAGCAAGGGCTCATATATACCCAGAACAAAATTTCGACCACCAAAATGCAAAATTAAAGAAAATAAGAAGATTAACCGAAATTATGGAGAGACGCCTACCTACCAAGACCCTTGAAGCTGTAACAGGACCGACAGATGACAACATTAATGAAGATAAAAAGATTTCTACAGTACAAGGTTATATAATCAATTTAATTATTCTTTTTTAAATAACATTTTACTTCAAATTATATTAACTTAATTTCAAAATTAAATAAGATGGGAATAACCTAAGGGACTGATTAGTCAACTCTCTTAGGTTACCCAAATTTAAGTAATAAAGATTCAAAATTGACTTTCCATTCCCATCGCTGTGGGAATGTATGGATTAAGTATAAAGATGTATATCTTATATGGCTTTTTCTAAGTGAATTTCTAATGTATAACTTCCAAAGAAGTTAATTGTTCAAGGCCTAGCCTAAAGGCATTACATAGTAATATTAAGTGTTTGAAAAAGAATCAGATTTTAAAATATGTTAAATTTAACTCTACTAATCAAAATTATATACAAAATTAATTATGGTAACTTTGATAATTTAAATTATATGTAAAATTAATGATAATAAGAAAATTTAAAAACAGAAGGAGATAATAATGTTTAGTTAAATGGCAAGTTGTATGAAATTTTGAAAAAATAATTAGTCAAGAAAATCCTGTGAAATTAAATAAAAACAATAATAATTAATTAGAAACTTGGAACAAATAAATAAAAATGTATATTTTCCAATTAGCTGTGTTTTCATTCTAGATAAGATAAGTTCACTAGGTATCCAGGTATAGTCTTTAAATCACAAGTGTCTCTCAAAGATTCCACTACCCGAAAAGGAGCTTGAACAGGGCTTATCGGAGGCTAATTGGTTTTATCAAAAATTCAGGGGTTGGTTCCTCTGAGAGGTTTATTCCTTGAGGCACAGGTCTATGAAATTAGGTTCGTAGTCAATGGATAAACCATTACTTTCTTACTGACTTAGCAATTGAGGAAGAGAAATAAACAACGGCAAAGGTTATAAAAAGTAAGTCGGTAAGATACTTGTGGAGAACTAACATCCTAAGGCATTGGGAGAACTCTAAAGTACACCACTTTACAAACATTTGCTAAATAAAATTATTGAAGATCCAGGAAATGAATAGAAAGTTACATAAAGGGCATTGTGCAGTAAGTGGTAGATTTTCATGAGTTACTTGTGGAGAACTAACATCCTAAGGCATTGGGTGTACTCTAAATTACGCCACTATACAAACATTTGCTAAATAAAATTATTGAAGATCCAGGAAATGAATAGAAAATTACATAAAGGGCATTGTGCAGTAAATGGTAGATTTTCATGAGTTACTTGTGGAGAACTAACATCCTAAGGCATTGGGTGAACTCTAAAGTACACCAATTTACAAACATTTGCTAAATAAAATTATTGAAGATCCAGGAAATGAATAGAAAGTTACATAAAGGGCATTGTGCAGTAAGTGGTAGATTTTCATGAGTTACTTGTGGAGAACTAACATTCTAAAGCATTGGGAGAATTCTAAAGTACACCACTTTACAAACATTTGCTAAATAAAATTATTGAAGATCCAGGAAATTAATAGAAAATTACATAAAGTGTATTGTACAGTAAGTGGTAGATTTTCGTGAGTTACTTGTGGAGAACTAACATCCTATGGCATTGGGTAAACTCTAAAGTAGACTACTTTACAAACATTTGCTAAATACAATTATTGAAGATCCAGGAAATGAATAGAAAATTACATAAAGGGCATTGTGCAGTAAATGGTAGATTTTTATGAGTTACTTGTGGAGAACTAACATCCTAAGGCATTGGGTGAACTCTAAGGTACACCACTTTACAAACCTTTGCTAAATAAAATTATTGAAAATCCAGGAAATGAATAGAAAGTTACATAAAGGGTATTGTGCAGTAAGTGGTAGATTTTCATGAGTTACTTGTGGAGAACTAACATCCTAAGGCATTGGGTGAACTCTAAATTACACCACTATACAAACATTTGCTAAATAAAATTATTGAAGATCCAGGAAATAAATAGAAAATTACATAAAGGGTATTGTGCAGTAAATGGTAGATGTTCATGAGTTACTTGTGGAGAACTAACATCCTAAGGCATTGGGAGAACTCTAAAGTACACCACTTTACTAACATTAGCTAAATAAAATTATTGAAGATCCAGGAAATGAATAGAAAGTTACATAAAGGGCATTGTGCAGTAAGTGGTAGATTTTCGTGAGTTACTTGTGGAGAACTAACATTCTAAAGCATTGGGAGAATTCTAAAGTACACCACTTTACAAACATTTGCTAAATAAAATTATTGAATGTCCAGGAAATGAATAGAAAGTTACATAAAGGGTATTGTGCAGTAAGTGGTAGATTTTCGTGAGTTACTTGTGGAGAACTAACATTCTAAGGCATTGGGTGAACTCTAAATTATACCACTATACAATCATTTGCTAAATAAAATTATTGAAGATCCAGGAAATGAATAGAAAGTTACATAAAGGGTATTGTGCAGTAAATGGTAGATTTTCATGAGTTACTTGTGGAGAACTAACATCCTATGGCATTGGGTGAACTCTAAAGTAGACCACTTTACAAACATTTGCTAAATAAAATTATTGAAGATCCAGGAAATGAATAGAAAATTACATAAAGGGCATTGTGCAGTAAATGGTAGATTTTTATGAGTTACTTGTGGAGAACTAACATCCTAAGGCATTGGTTGAACTCTAAGGTACACCACTTTACAAACCTTTGCTAAATAAAATTATTGAAAATCCAGGAAATGAATAGAAAGTTACATAAAGTGTATTGTGCAGTAAGTGGTAGATTTTCATGAGTTACTTGTGGAGAACTAACATCCTAAGGCATTGGGTGAACTCTAAAGTACACCACTTTACAAACATTTGCTAAATAAAATTATTGAAGATCCAGGAAATGAATAGAAAATTACATAAAGTGCATTGTGCAGTAAATGGTAGATTTCCATGAGTTACTTGTGGAGAACTAACATCCTAAGGCATTGGGTGAACTCTAAAGTACACCAATTTACAAATATTTGCTAAATAAAATTATTGAAGATCCAGGAAATGAATAGAAAGTTACATAAAGGGTATTGTACAGTAAGTGGTAGATTTTCGTGAGTTACTTGTGGAGAACTAACATTCTAAAGATTTGGGAGAATTCTAAAGTACACCACTTTACAAACATTTGCTAAATAAAATTATTGAAGATCCAGGAAATGTATAGAAAGTTACAGAAAGGGTATTGTGCAGTAAGTGGTAGATTTTCGTGAGTTACTTGTGGAGAACTAACATCCTAAGGCATTGGGTGAACTCTAAATTACACCACTATACAATCATTTGCTAAATAAAGTTATTGAAGATCCAGGAAATGAATAGAAAGTTACGTAAAGGGTATTGTGCAGTAAATGGTAGATTTTCATGAGTTACTTGTGGAGAACTAACATCCTAAGGCATTGGGTGAACTCTAAAGTACACCACTTTACAAACATTTGCTAAATAAAATTATTGAAGATCCAGGAAATGAATAGAAAGTTACATAAAGTGTATTGTACAGTAAGTGGTAGATTTTCGTGAGTTACTTGTGGAGAACTAACATCCTATGGCATTGGGTGAACTCTAAAGTAGACCACTTTACAAACATTTGCTAAATAAAATTATTGAAAATCCAGGAAATTAATAGAAAATTACATAAAGGGCATTGTGCAGTAAATGGTAGATTTTTATGAGTTACTTGTGGAGAACTAACATCCTAAGGCATTGGGTGAACTCTAAGGTACACCACTTTACAAACCTTTGCTGAATAAAATTATTGAAGATCCAGGAAATTAATAGAAAATTACATAAAGGGCATTGTGCAGTAAATGGTAGATTTTTATGAGTTACTTGTGGAGAACTAACATCCTAAGGCATTGGGTGAACTCTAAAGTACACCACTTTACAAACATTTGCTAAATCAAATTATTGAAGATCCAGGAAATGAATAGAAAGTTACATAATTGTGTATTGTACAGTAAGTGGTAGATTTTCGTGAGTTACTTGTGGAGAACTAACATCGTATGGCATTGGGTGAACTCTAAAGTAGACCACTTTACAAACATTTGCTAAATATAATTATTGAAGATCCAGGAAATGAATAGAAAATTACATAAAGGGCATTGTGCAGTAAATGGTAGATTTTCATGAGTTACTTGTGGAGAACTAACATCCTAAGGCATTGGGTGAACCCTAAGGTTCACCACTTTACAAACATTTGCTAAATAAAATTATTGAAGATCCAGGAAATGAATAGAAATTAACATAAAGGGTATTGTGCAGTAAGTGGTAGATTTTCGTTAGTTACTTGTGGAGAACTAACATCCTAAGGCTTTGGGTGAACTCTAAAGTACACCACTTTACAAACATTTGCTAAATACAATTATTGAAGATCCAGGAAATTAATAGAAAGTTACATAAAGCGTATTGTGCAGTAAGTGGTAGATTTTCGTAAGTTACTTGTGGAGAACTAACATTCTAAAGCATTGGGAGAATTCTAAAGTACACCACTTTACAAACATTTGCTAAATAAAATTATTGAAGATCCAGGAAATGAATAGAATGTTACATAAAGGGTATTGTGCAGTAAGTGGTAGATATTCATGAGTTACTTGTGGAGAACTAACATCCTAAGGCATTGGGTGAACTCTAAAGTACACCACTTTACAAACATTTGCTAAATAAAATTATTGAAGATCCAGGAAATGAATAGAAAGTTACATAAAGGGTATTGTGCAGTAAGTGGTAGATTTTCATGAGTTACTTGTGGAGAACTAACATCCTAAGGCATTGGGTGAACTCTAAAGTACACCACTTTACGTTTGTAAAACGTTGAGTCGTCCTTGAGTGAATGACGTGTAAAAAATCCTTGAATAGTTACATGGCCTAATATTATTACAGACACACAGTAGATATTCTTGGGGGCGTAACATGGCAAGGAACCTATAAATAAATATACACAACATTATTTTTCAATTCAAAATCTAGATAAGCAGGATTACTCCGGAAAGTCTCTTCCTGCAGGAAAATGAAATATGTGTATTATAAGTTAAAATGTTAATTCTAAACAAAGCAAAATACTAATTCGAAATCATACAAAATCGGTTGAAAACAGATCTCTGGCTAATGACGTAATCAGTAACAGCCAACAGCAAGCCAACACATTGCTCCATGCTGTCAATCTGTTTACATGGTGCACAACGTATGATGGCACTGAAAATATAGAACAATACGCAGGCCTATGAGTTTAGCCATTTGCACAAACATTCGACATCTGTTTAGCTTGTAGGCCTACGTTTTTGTATTAGAGGTCTTGCAAACTGGAAAATGTTTTTCTCGTGTTGCAACGTCCCCCACCCTCTCTCCTACTCTCCGCTCATTTTAGTGTACGGTGTTAGGATTCTAAAACTTTTTCTTGTGTTCACCCGTTATTTGCCACGCCTAAACGCAAGCCACTACCCGCAGATTTCTATTTTAAAGCTTGTATGACCCCACCCCCAAAATGGTTAACATGTTTTGTGGGGTCTTTATATAGTCATACTTGTCAGTAAAGTAGTCAGCTGGAAAGAAACGTTATTAATATGAACACACAAAATTTTCAAAGAATCTTACCACCTTAGTAGTTTTGCAGGCACAGCAAGGGGACGTGCAAAATATGATCATGTTTAAGATAAAATTTTTAAACATGTGCTTTTCAAACATGATCTGCCAGTAGACTTCGTCTCTGGGCTTCAATACAAAAAACCAACTAAATTTAAAATAGCTCAATAATTTGACTATAAATTTGTCCGCAGGAGAGAACTCGTTTGAAGAAACATTAGGCTCTGAATTTTATATATATTTATGAATTAATGAAATTTAATTAAAACTGTACTTTGATTTTATAATCATCATTTATTAGTTGGAAAAAACTAAAAGTTTTATTGGTTGTTCAACACTGGATAAATTTAAATACCATAAGTTTATACAATACATTTATTTACTGGTTTTTAAAATAAAAATAAATATATTTTCAACTAAAATACATTTGACTCTCTCTTTACTATTTCTTTGTTTTCATTGAAATCACAAATAATCATTTAAATTTTTCTGATATTTCATACATTTAATTTCTACATTATATATATACTGTATATATAATTCATTAACTACATTTACATATTGGAACGAAAAATATTTCCTAATTTAACATAATAAAAAAAATGTATCCTCTAATTTCAAGATTGAATTGGTATATTTTACATTTTATAACAAATAATTTTAAAATTTGTATAATTCTATAAATCTCGTCTTCCTGAAAATGATTGGCTTATGGCCAAAACCACTTTGTTAATTTATTATTTATGATTCATTATTTAAGCATTTTTATTATACAAATTATTTTACTGCATTTAACATTTATTTAATATTCAACATAGAGAGAAGTCATTGTTTAATTTTTATTGATAATTTTGAATTTAATATTTTTAACATACTAAATTTGACGTTATTTAATATAATAGAGAAAATGACTTGCCAAGGATTTCCCTGCCGGTCCTAGAGTCCTCTCGTCTGATATTCCAGGTCCCTGGACATCGGAAGTAGCCATCCCTGGTCAGTCGATGGAAGTCCTTCTCCATTTTCACGTCTAATCTTCACGTCCTGGAGGCTGAATTAATCCTCGTCCGTGGATCGAATTAAACGTCAGAAAAGTGGCTGTTTGGTTTCATCTGGTCTATGGTGGTTGTCCTAGGCGCGGACCGATATAATGAACGTTAGCACCTCGTGCCTTACAGCTCCTTAAGTTTCTGTATTTATTGCGGCTATGTAACTCTTCCCCACCTGCTCTTAGCTCGTAGCTATCTCCGTGCATTTTTCTTGGACAAAGTATTCGATTAAACCTGCATAATTCTGTTATCGGTTTTGGAATACTGAAAAATGTCTATTTCTTTAAAATGGCTGTAACTTTTTTGTTATTTAAGTTTTTAAAATTTAGTTTTCACTATTGTTCATTTTGGATTTTGCTGGTCATTTCAAAATGTTAGTGATAGTTCTACGTGACCTAGTTCTCAAGTTAGCATTTTTCGGCACTTAGAAATTTTTCACTGCAATCCCATTTTTCAAACTTAGTTAGTTATTACAGTTTTATTTTAATTTTTGATTAGTCTTAATAATACTTTTTCAAAATTGTACTGACTTTTTCACTCTTTACAACGTTTTATTATACAATAAATTAAAACCTTATTATTTAATTAATAAATTTGTTATTAAAATTTTTGACATTATTAATTTCTTAATTTGTCCGGCGATTCTCACCGTCTCAGTGTCCCATGATAGATATAATATAATAGATATAATCTTATTTTAAGACAAATAATTTTACAATAAATCGGTATATCTAAATATTATATCATAAAGTGACGGCTTATACCGTACTGAGCTATGATAAAGAAGGTAGACACTGTTTAACATTCAGTAGGGGGCCAGAAAGGAAAAAAACTGGAGAAAGGCTTCCAGACCACGATAGATGGTGAAGAAGAGGAGGCCACCAGAGCAAATAATATATATGTTTAATAGTGTTTGTTTTGTTTTTATAAAATATTTCTCTCCTTATTGTTGGGTCGATTTCACTAAATAACTCTTCAACTGCTATTAGGATTCATATGTAATCCTCGATTTATTTTCCCCTGTATTCTATTCTCTTAAAACACGCAGAGTCCACGTAATCTGTTATCCTGAGTGGGTATATATATATTGTATTTTCCTGCTCTCGGGTGTTACACTTCTTACTTTTTCCTCGACCTTTTGAAACCGGTGATCGTTTTTCTTAACGTATTCCTTTATAATCTTCATGTTTCGGTGGTTATTTTTACTTCCTTGTGTATATCCTCTAACTTCTCTTGCATAACTGATGTACTATTTCCCTACTGGTTCATCCTCTTATTCATTACTTCTGTCTTCTGGCTGACAGATTCTTGTTGTGTCACTAGCCATGCCCCTTCCTACGTTTATTTTCCTCTATCTACTTATGTGATATCTTTCTGTTTTTATCTCTCTCTCATTTCTCCAATGGTTTGCCCCGGTCGCCCTCTCTATTTTCGTCTTGGCTTCTGCTTTATCTTTTCCCTTTCCGCAATTGTTACTACTTCTCGCATTCTTTTTCTGCCCTTTCTCCATCTTTTTCTCTTATCTACGTTTCCTCTGCTTCTTCGTTACCTTTTTCCTTCTCTGATTTCTTGGTTACTTCTCCTTCTTCAATATCTTTAGAAATTTTCGAAACTCAGCCCTTCCTGTCTCCTTTGCCATTTTTGTACTTTATCAAATATTTTTTTATTCCTCACGTATTTGCTGTTTATTTAAGAAATATGTTTTTCTATAATTAAATACTCTAGCACTTATCAGATACTCTACCACTAGATATCAAGGATGTCTTCTCCCTTACGTGACCTACCAGATCCTTTTATAATTCTTATATGTACTCCTAACACACACACACACACACACACACACACACACACACACAACACACACACACACACACACACACACACACACACATATATATATATATATATATATATATATATATATATATATATATATATATTTATAAATATTTATAAATCAAATCTTGCCACACATTGTATAGAAAGAAATCATGATTTTCCAGAGATTAGTAATATGAAGTTGGTTAAACACGTACAAAAAGGCTTAAAAATGAATATAATAGAAAACTTAGAGATATATAAAAATAAAATTAAGAACACACTAATAGAGGAACAAGTCCAGATTAAATCAAAACATAATACTATCTTTAGCATATTTGATGACATTTTAAAAATAAAAGATTAGGACAGGAAATATTAAAGTATATTTATCTAACAGATAAGATAACTGATACCTTTACTGAGCATAGTACAATTATATTCAACAGTCTTACTCTGGTCACATAACTGTACAGTGATTCATATATTTTGAAAATGCTAATAATGTAAATTAGCGAAAAGCTTCAATGAACAATAAAATGAAGTAATATTCGTATATTCTTGTTTATGAAAATTATTTTATGTCACCATACATATTCAACAAGAAAAAATAATTCATCTAAGTTTTACAATATATATATATATATATATATATATATATATATATATATATATACACACACACACACACACACACACATATATATATATATATATATTTATATATATGTTGTCAGCCTATGTTTTTATTATACAGTACTTTTCATTTAGGCCTATACACTTTGCGCAACTTTTATTTAATTTATATAAAACTAACAGTTTTGCAGACTTCCTTAGGATTACAAGACACACATCTATGTCAATAGAACCGTTGTTTTTAGAGTTTGCAAAAAGCTCTATTCCGTGTTTGGTTTGGTTGTTTTTTTGTGTGCTACTCGGGGCTACCTCCCTTGACGTCTTTGACATCCTTTACATTCTCCTTTAGCTCCATTTTGTGCTATTTTGGGATAGCTCTCTTGATGCCTTCACATCCAAAACCTTTTACCCTTGACAATATTGCCTCTATATATTTCTTCTCCGTTCTCCATACAAATATATAACCTTAGTTCCTAAGTTCGTTTAAAAACCAATTAACTAAGTAAATGCTTCAACTAGCGTGATACCCAAGGAGGTTTGTTATAGACGAATTATTTACCTAAAAACCTTTTTTTTAAGGAATCTGAGGAACGATAAGTTATTACTTTATTTAAAGCTAATAATTGGAAACTCACTTCTTTGTAGTTTATCCCTTACAGGAAATGACAATTTTGTATTTACAAATTAAAATACAAAAACTTTACCTTCTTATAATTTATTTAAATATTTCTTTACATTTCTAATAATAGCATCGAAATCATATCTCTTATATTCTTGACACAACCTGTAAAATCAAATATTGTACCTTCTGAATATACCTAAACGTATGCTTAATAATGTGATCAGGTATGATTTTTAAAATACATAAAACACACACAAACCCACACACACTGCAACGGCCGGTGCATCAACGCCCCCCACCCAGGCAGCCAGCTCTTTGCTGTCAAGTGAACGAGCGTCGCCGGCTCCACCTTTTCCGTTGCTAAGTAAAAATTTTCGAAACGAGCCGTTCCAAGCCAGCGGCTAGAACACTGTGCAATGCTCGCCAAAATCTACCAGAGAACCAGTTCCTGGACTTTAATTTAAGAAACCTAACTTGCTGAGACTTAACCCTTTGGGTATTCATTGCCCATGGCGAAATGATCCTTTTTTATTTAGGAGTGTGTAAGAAACTTGTTTTAATAAATAAATACGGTTTTATTTGAAAGTTAGTAAAAAATTGGTTTCTATTTCATTATTAATAATTTTACAGCACATTTTGTATATTTCTATGTTTAATAACACCTTATAATTGTTAACAATTCTTATTACTAGTCCTTACTTTAATACTTCTCTTCTAGCCAAATATTATTTATATCTTCTTTTCTCTTCTAAAAAATTATTATTGTAATTTTAGTGGTAATCCTTTATCATGTTTAACCCTTTCTTTTAAACATTTAATATCAAAATTCATTTAAACTTTTAACTTCATGTATTTTAAAACAAAAATTTCTAAGAAAAATATTTTTTGGTTCTATTTAACCATTTTTTATCAAAACTAGATTTACTTTATTTTCTGTACAAAGTTTTTCTGTATTTTCTAAAATTCTTATTTAATCTTTTTGAAATAAACAATCCATTCATTTGATTATGAAAATTATGAAGTTTTGATTTTAACCTTATGTACAAAATAAACAACTGGTCTTTTAAAACCAAAATTTATCAACAAACAATTTTATCTTTTTACATTTATCTGGATATCCTTCCAGAACAAATTTCAAAAACAACATAATCATATTTTCTATTTCTATAAGTAAGTGAAACCAATAATCAAAGACATTTTTTCCAAAATATAATTTTGCCCCCTTTGTTCTGCTTTAGTACCCTTAAATTATCACAAATAATAACAAAAAAAAGCTGAAGTTAGGGATATTTGAAAAGATATTTTTAACATATTTCCAGGACGGCTCATATGACGTTTGGTGGAGATCTATCCACAGGGCGTCGCCGCAGAGGCTTAGGATTGTTCAAAAACTAATGTATTTATGTGAGTATCCATGTATTTATGGACACCAAAACCGCTGAAAAGAAGTTAGTGACATTTAAAAAGATATTCTTAATATATTCCCAGGTCGGTTCATATAAAGGTTGGTGCAGATCCATAAACAATGCTCCTCCCCAGGAGCTTAGGATTGTTCAAAAACTAATGTATTTATGTGAGTATCCATGTATTTATGGACACCAAAACCGCTGAAAAGAAGTTAGTGACATTTGAAAAGATATTCTTAATATATTCCCAGGTCGGTTCATATAAAGGTTGGTGCAGATCCATAAACAATGCTCCTCCCCAGGAGCTTAGGATTGTTTATAAACTAATCTATGTATCTTATGGACACCAAAACCGGTGAACAGAAAATAGTAATATTTGAAAAGATATTTTTAACATATTTCCAGGACGGTTCATGAGATGTTTGGTGCAGATCCATCCACAGCGCTCCGCCTCAGAGGCTTAGGATTGTTTAAAAACTAATGTGTGTATGTGAGTATCCATGTATTTATGGACACCAAAACCGCTGAACAGAAGTTAGTGACATTTGAAAAGATATTCTTAGTATATTCCCAGGACGGTTGATATAAAGTTTGGTGCAGACCCAAAAACAATACTCCTCCCTAGAGGCTTAGGATT
Organism: Prosapia bicincta; assembly: GCA_036971475.1. Classification (NCBI taxonomy): domain Eukaryota; kingdom Metazoa; phylum Arthropoda; class Insecta; order Hemiptera; family Cercopidae; genus Prosapia; species Prosapia bicincta. The sequence goes on from JBAIZL010000002.1 coordinate 140,048,212, forward strand.
GTTCAAGAACTAATGTATGTATGTGCGTATCTATGTATCTTATGGACACCAAAACCGGTGAACATAAAATAGTAATATTTGAAAAGATATTTTTAACATATTTCCTGGATGGTTCATGAGAAGTTTGGTGCAGATCCATCCACAGGGCTCCAACTCAGAGGCTTAGGATTGTTTAAATAATGTGTGTATGTGAGTATCCATGTATTTATGGACACCAAATCCGCTGAAAAGAAGTTAGTGGCCTTTAAAATGATATTTAAACATATTCCCAGGACGGTTCATATGAAGTTTGGTGCAAATCCATCCACAATGCTCCTCCCCAGAAGCTTAGAATTGATCAAACGCTAATGCATGTATGTGTTTATGAATGTATCTTATGGAAAACAAAACCGCTGAACTGAAGTGAGTAATATTTGAAATGATATTTTTAACATTATCCCAGAACGGTTCATATGAACTTTGGTGCAGATCCATCCGCAAGACTTCGCCTCAAAGTCTTAGGATTCTTCAAAAACTAATGTATGTATGTGAGTAAGTATGTTACTTATGGAAACCCAAACCGCTGAACAGAAGTTAGTGGTATTTGAAAAGATATTTTAACATTATTCCAGGACGATTCATGTGATGTTCGGTGCAGATCCATCCACAGTGCTCCTCCTCAGATGCTTAGAATTGATAAAAAACTAATGTATATATGTAAGTATCCATGTATATATGGACACCAAAACCGCTGAACAGAAGTTTGTGAAATTTGAAAAGATATTTTTTTTTACATATTCCCTGAACGGTTCATGTGAAATTTGGTACACATCTATCCACAGGTTTCTCCCCAGAGGCATAGGATTGTTCAAAAACTAATGTATGTATGTGAGTACGTATGTATGTAATGGAAACCAAAACCGCTGAAAAGAGGTATGTGATATTTGAAAAGATGTATTTATCAAAATCCCAGGACGTTTCATATGAAGTTTAGTGCAGATCCAACCACAGTGCTCCGCCTCAGAGGTTTAGGATTGTTCAAAAACTAATGTATGAATGTGATTATGTAGGGTATGTATGTTATGGACACCAAAACTGCTGAACAGCAGTTAGTGATATTTGAAAAGATAGATAGATTATGATTTTGGGCTCAGCAACGGGTAGCAGTAGTGTAGTTAGTAAATGCATTACATAACTGAAACCAATATGTTCTTATTGGCACAACTCTCAGAGACCATATATTAGTTGGATACTGTCCGAAACGTGTACCTTGCGTTACGTTTACTTTTCGTTTCGTGTACCTTGCGTTACGTATACCTTGCGTTACGTATACCTTGCGTTACGTATACCTTGCGTTGCGTGTACCTTGCGTTACGTGTACCTTGCGTTACGTGTACCTTGCGTTACGTATACCTTGCGTTACGTGTACCTTGCGTTACGTATACTTTGCGTTTCGTGTACCTTGCGTTACGTGTACCTTGCGTTACGTATACCTTGCGTTACGTGTACCTTGCGTTACGTGTACTTTGCGTTACGTATACTTTGCGTTACGTATACTTTGCGTTACGTGTACCTTGCGTTACGTATACCTTGCGTTACGTGTACCTTGCGTTACGTGTACCTTGCGTTACGTATACCTTGCGTTACGTGTACCTTGCGTTACGTATACTTTGCGTTTCGTGTACCTTGCGTTACGTATACCTTGCGTTACATATACCTTGCGTTGCGTGTACCTTGCGTTACGTGTACCTTGCGTTACGTGTACCTTGCGTTACGTATACCTTGCGTTACGTATACTTTGCGTTACGTGTACCTTGCGTTAAGTATACCTTGCGTTACGTGTACCTTGCGTTACGTATACATTGCGTTACGTATACCTTGCGTTACGTGTACCTTGCGTTACGTATACCTTGCGTTACGTATACTTTGCGTTTCGTGTACCTTGCGTTACGTGTACCTTGCGTTACGTTACCTTGCGTTACGTATACCTTGCGTTACGTGTACCTTGCGTTACGTATACCTTGCGTTACGTATACCTTGCGTTTCGTGTACCTTGCGTTACGTATACCTTGCGTAACGTATACTTTGCGTTACGTATACCTTGCGTTACTTGTACCTTGCGTTACGTGTACCTTGCGTTACGTATACCTTGCGTTACGTATACCTTGTGTTACGTGTACTTTGCGTTACGTGTACCTTGCGTTACGTATACCTTGCGCTACGTATATTTTGCGTTACGTATACTTTGCGTTTCGTGTACCTTGCGTTACGTATACATTGCGTTACGTATACCTTGTGTTACGTATAATTTTGTTACGTGTATCTTGCGTTACGTATACATTGCGTTACGTATATTTTGCGTTACGTGTACCTTGCGTTACGTGTACCTTGTGTTACGTATACATTGCGTTACGTATACCTTGCGTTACGTATATCTTGCGTTACGTGTACCTTGCGTTACGTGTAACTCGGGGCCCTACAGTATATTAGTAATGGGCAAAATGCCCCTTTCTTAATTCGGAACAAAACTCAGAGAAATTAACTTCTTCTTATTGATGGTTCACCGCTAAGTGCTTTACCAGCTGTTGGAATGGTACCTAACTTATTACAGCATACACTCGGACATTCTTCTGCTTCCTGCTAGCTACAACAGCTGATAACAGCCTCACAGTTTTGAGCACTAGATGGCGCTGGATCAAGTTTTTTCAGTTCACATTTCTACCCTAACCAATAACCACCACCCTAATTGATCAATGCTCATTAATGTACTTCCAAGAAGTAACCCAGACCTCAATACCATCATGGTCAAATTGTAGTTATATGAATAACCGTGATAATTAGTTAAAGAGTTTTGTTTCAAATGTTACCCTCTCACCGGGATAGTGAACTCATTAGGCAATTTTGTAACTGCTTATTTTGTGTTTTCTTTGTTAACAAAACGTGTAGTACCTGGGTACATTGTTCAGTAGTACCTGGGTAGTCATTGCAAATTGTACCAGGAAAACATTGCAAGGTAAACTTTCTTCAAGATGCACAATCTTCCACAAATAAGCTCAAGATGCATTTAATATAGCCATTTAGGCCTAGAGCTTACCAGTGGCCATTAAAGATTCAGCATAATCCTGTGAACACACGCCACAATCACAGGGGATGGTCCTACAAAAACTAATTGATCCTCAAGCTGCATCCCTAGCACACTCAATCCTGATAAACAACGATTGGGAAATTGAGTTATTTTTTCTTTTTTGTATCCAAAATAATCAGAAAACATACCAGAAATATAACAAATGTGGTACAAACCCTTTACCCTCCACTAATAATTCCCGTATAAACCCGAAATATACATTTTTCCTATCGGTGGCCAGCCCGGATATGATCCTTTTATAGTAAGTACACTTTTGTGTTTGTTCAGTCTTACCAGGAGAATCATGTACCTTGAACATGAGGCTTGAATTCGGAAGGCGTCTATTAGTTCCGAAAACTTCTTTGCCAGTAGCGACGTAACAAGGTGATTGCTTGCGACTCACAATACTGGTGGGTCAATACTTAAATGGAGATTTGATGAGGTCTCAGGGGCATTCCTCTTCTAAACTTGGTTATAATATTGCATACTCTGTAGACCCCTCGAAAGGGTTAAGTCCTGTATGATCAGCTCCTGAAAGAGGGTCATACAACTCCTTCAAAGACAATAATAAAACTACACTTAATTTTAAAAGAAAGTGATGCTAGTTTATGTCAGAGTGTAGTTAGAGTCTATTGTTTATGTGTTTTATACGCGAAAAGGAGGTTTAACCTTTAATTTAATCTAACTTTTAGAAAAATCCAAGTTACCTTTAGTAGGAAAACAGTTACTCATACTTGAAAAATATTTATCTGTAATTTATATGGTTATTCTTTATATACAATTACACCCCATTTAACACTTTATGGAATTATTAAAATTATAATTTCTTTTTTTAAACTGTCATCAGAAGAATTAATACATCCTACACAGAAAAATAAACCTTTGTATTTTAAATTTGTTTACCTATTATCATTTGTGTTTCAGTCATTAAAGAAATGAATTCATGTTGTTCAAACAAATTTGATTTACATGATCTCTGGGTACTGTTTATAATAAAAAAACCTGATGCGTTAGCAAAAATAAATTTAAAAATATGTGTTTAATATCTCAAAACTATAAACAAGTGATTAAATGACTATGCCTCCTGAATTACAGATTTCATTCTACATAAAATTTTATGGGTAAAACCGAAATGGGGAATACTAAACTAAAATCAATAAATAGCCTAAAATTGACACAAAAATGGGTTGGAACAGTTGTGAATTTAATATTACTTGATTCCATTTTCTGTTGAATTACTTGATTTTCACTAAAACATTTGAATATATGTTGTTATGTTAAACTTTTTTATTGTAACACTTATTTAATGGTTGAAGTTGAGAATGAGACAGATCTTCTGAAATAAGTAAGCATAACAACCATTATATGTTTTAGGTATAACTATCTATATAGAAGTATCACACGTTATTCCGAGTAACACTCTCTTTTGGCAATAAAGGGATTAATTCGTATAAAAATAATTATTTTTTTAACGAAACAATTTAAAATAATAAAAGAATATGTTTTATATAGTCATATATGAAGTAAAAGTAATTATTGAAATAAATAAATTTAAATTTAGTTTTCGTCAATTATACGACGCTTTCACCAAGTAGGTTTTAATTTAGTTCATTACATAATTCATGTGATCCATACCTATGATTTAATTAGTAAAATCATGATGATTACAACAGCCAACAATATTTATGTACATTTTGAATTTTGTACAAAAAACCTTTTACACAGTATGTAGTTAGAATATCTTTAATTGTGTCTGGAAAAAAATAAATTTACAACTCCTTCAGAGACAATAATTAGTTTATACTTAATTTAAAAGACAGTGTTGTTAGTTTGTCAGAGTGTTGTTAGAGTTTATTGTTTATGCGTTTACTCATGTATTCGGAGGGTGTCTCTTATGATTTAATAAAATTATACTTTACGTTTTAATTAGGCTAATCGGAGAGTTGCCCTTTAACCTGCATAAATTTGATTTCCTAACGGAATCATTGAAAGTAAAAAAATAAATAAAATTGCAATAATTAGGTAAATTAAAATAAATAAAATAATTTAACTGAATGAAATCGCCTTCAAAGAAGCGGTAAAGCGTAGGTTTATAAATTATATTTCACTTTTTAAATGTGGAAGAGTACAGTCTCGTTGTACATGGTGGTAACAGTGGTAAGAGAGCTACGCTGCGGTTACTGTGACGTCAGGGTTTACGGTATTATAGTCGTGTCGCTATGGCAACATTATCGGGAGGATATGTACGCAGTGTACATGGTGGTAACAGTGGTAAGAGAGCTACGCTGCGGTTACTGTGACGTCAGGGTTTACAGTATTATAGTCGCGTCGCTATGGCAACATTGTCGGGAGGATATGTACGCAGTGTACACGGTGTTCCTCCTGCTCATATAATAGTTGCTATGTGCTGTGGTTGTGGCCAGCTGTACTAATGTTGGCCCAGTGATCAAACCTGTATTTATAGAAGGATACAATTAAAGATTTTGCACCTGCGGTATTTATTTATTATGGGGAATGTACAAGGAGTACCCGCTCAACCTCCGTAATTTCGAGGATTTGACCGGCATTAACAGAAGGTTCCAAAGCAATGACCGCCCTTTTTGGCAACTCCATCCCAGTGGCTACATACTAAGAACTGCTAAAGGCATTGGCTTCCCTTGGCCACTCTGTGACGTCCTACGTAATGCAAGCAGAACATGTGCACGCAAGGGGGATGCTTATGCAACGTTCTTGAGCTTCAGCTATCTGCTCCGGGATAAGCGTAACCGCATGCAATTGGCGAGGTAATGTAAGCAGGGCGATGAATCAAACCTGTATCTAATATCTCAAAACTATAAACAAGTGAACAAATAACTGCCTTCTGAATTACAGATTTCATTTTACTTGACATTTTATGGGTAAAACCGAAGTGGGGAACACTAAAATAAAATAAATAATTAGCCTAAATATACCACATCAATGGGATGAAAAAGTTGAGAATTTAATATTAATAGATTCCATATTCTCTTGAGTTACAAGACTTTTACTAAAACTCTCTTTATTGTAACACTTAACGGTTGAAGTTGAGATTGGGGCAGATCTTCTGAAATAAGGAAGTGTAAGAACCATTATATGTTGACGTGTTTTAGGTATAACTATCTTTACAGATGTATCGCAAACGTAATTCCGAGTAATACTCTCTTTTAGCAATAAGGATCTCCTTATTAGTTCATATATTCTCCTTTATATTAGTTCATATAAAATAAATTGAATTTTGGTTTAACAAAGCAAAACATAAATAAAAAAAATAGGTGTCATATAGTCGTATATAAAACAAAAGTAATTATTTAAAGCAATAAATTTGAATTTAGTTTTCGTCAATGATACGATGGTTTTAAGAAGCGTTCGCAAATAGATTTTCCCTTACTTCTTTAAATACTGTTTGTAAAACATACTTATGGTTTCCTTAGTGAAATCGTGATGGTTACAACAACCAACAATATTTATATTAATTAAAACAACCTCTAACCACAAACTCAACAAATTTTATTTGACGTTATGTACATTTCGATTACAAAGTAATCATTAGTAATTAGAAAGAGTGAAGTTTGGAATGAATGAGTACATTTTACATTACTTTTTTCCAAAACCTAGAAAACTCCAAAACCAATATTATGTTCAGTAACAGTCAGGTTGATGTTAGACGTTTTTAAATAGTTTAGGAGCAAGAGCGTGAGCTGGTGGATTTCGGAGGAGACACTACAAGTATCAGTATAGACATAATGAATGGTATAAACATCTATTATAGTAAACTTTATGAAAGCAATTAGGTTCATCTAAAAAAAAAAAACAAATGGGAACAAACAATTTCTACAAGAAGTACGTAATACTATTCGTAGCAAGATTAGAGATTGTACACGCATTAGTATTTGATAAGAAATTTGGGAAACACAAGAGCTATCTTTGGTTTTGATCCTGTGCACCATTTGGGATAAATTCAGTTATTGAGTAGGTGCCATTTACGCAGCTAATTTAGAACGTGTATAACATTTGTTGTAAATCTACTTCATTTTAATTTTGTTTAAATTTCGAACTCATATATTTTTGTGTAGAGCACTTTTTGTAATAAATATAACATGTCTAAATCAAATAACGCTTTTTTAAACACCGTGAATTTTAAAACCATTTGGGGGTACATGATTATCCTGGTAATACTGAACAAGGACATAAATGTATTTACTATAAAAGGATCATTTCTAGGCTGCCCACCGATAGCGAAAAATTTATATTTCCGGGTTTATGCCCAAAATTAGCAGTGGGTAAAAGTCGAAGACTATACCAGAATTATTATAGTTCTGGTATATTTTCTAATTTTTTTATTCGTAATAGTTTGGATACAAAAAAAATTAACTCAATTTACCTATCGTTTTTTTATCAGGAATGAGTGTGCAGGGGATGTAACTTGTGGACCATTTAGTATTTGTAATACTATCTCCTGTCACTTTGGCGTGCGTTCACTTGGATTCCGCTGAATCGTTATTGGCCACGGGTAAGCTTTAGGCCTAGTTAGCTATATTAAATGAATCTTGAGCCTATTTATGTAATATTGTGCATCTTGCAGAAAGTCTATCTTACAATGTTTTCCAGATACAATTTGCAATAATTACCCAGGTACTACTGAACAAAGTATCCGGTACTGCACTTTTTGGTAACAATGAAAACGTAAAGTAAGCAGTTACAAAATTACCTAATGAGTTCATTAAAACCGAGAGAGAGTAACATTTGAAGCAAAACACTTGTTTTCACTGATTACTACTACTAAAACACTAATTATCGCTGTTATTCATATAACTACAATTTGACATGACGGTATTGAACTCTGGGTTACTCCTTGGAAGTACATTAATGAGCATGAAAAAAGGGTGTTTGGATATTGGTTAGGGTAGGAATGTGAACTGAAAAATCGTCATCCAGCGCTATCTATTGCTCAAAACTGCGAGGCTGATATCAGCTGTTGTAGCTAGCAGAAAGCAGAAGAATATCCGAGTGTATGCTGTAATAAGTTAGGTACCATTCCAACAGCTGGTACAGCACTTATCGGTTAACCATCAATAAGAACAACTTCATTTCTCTGAGTTCTGTTCCGATTTCAGAAAGGGACATTTTCCCCATTACTAATATACCGTAGGGCCCCGAGTTACACGTAACGCAAGGAATACGTTCCGGAAAGTTTTCAAGTAGTATACTGGTCTCTGAGAGTTGTGCCAACACCAACATAATGATTTACATTGTGTATTGTATTTATTAATTATAATACTAATGCAGACAAAATATTGTAAGTTCATGTAATTTATCGTCAGTTGAAACGACAGGAATGAAGCCGTAAAATTACGCACGTAGACAGCAATCGAGTGTTTGATGCAAAAGAGAGGCATTTTAAATAGCAGATTCTAACAAAATACTATTCGTAGCAAGACTAGAGATTGTACACACTTCAGTATTTGATAAGAAATTTGGGAAACACAAGTGCCATCTTTGGTTTTGATCCTGTGCAACATTTGGTATACATTCAGTTATTGAGTAGTTGCCATTTGCACATCTAATGGAGAACATGTATAACATTTGTTGTAAATCTACTTCATTTTAATTTTGTTTAAATATCGAACTCATATATTTTTGTGTAGAGCATTTTCTGTAATAAATATGACGTTTCTAAATCAATTTACCCGTGAATTTTACCCGTGAATAAACACTGTGAATTTTAAAACCATTTGGAGGTACATGATTATCCTGGTAATACTGAACAAAGGCATAAATGTATTTTATTCAAAAAAATTTTACAAACAAAAATCCATCTTTAGAAACAATTAGAAAAACATACAATTTATTGAAATACATAGAAATACTTATTTTACTAGGGAGGCAGCTTCAGCTTCTTTCCGTCGTCGCCTTCGCCATTCTCTCTGCTTGTTGCGCCACCGGCGTTTAGTGCGTAGCTCTTTTTCCTCATTGTCCCTCATACGTTCTTCGTAGAGCTGGGTGTTGCCTTCAGCGAAATCTTTGTCCGGGACGTAGACCCCCGGAGCGAGAACGAGGCTCATAAAAGGATCATTTCCAGGCTGCCTACCGATAGGGAAAAATGTATATTTCGGGGTTTATGCCCGAAATTAGCGGTGGGTAGAAGTCGATGATTATTCCAGAATTATAATAGTTCTGGTATATTTTCTGATTTTTTTTTTATTCGTAATAGTTTGGATACAAAAAAAAAATTAATTCAATTTCGTATCGTTGTTTATCAGGAATGAGTGTGCAGGGGATGTAACTTGTGGACCATTTAGTATTTGTAAGACCATCTACTGTGACTTTGGCGTGTGTTCACTTGGATTCCTCTGAATCTTTATTGGCCACGAATAAGCTTTAGGCCTAGTTAGCTATATTAAATGAATCTTGAGATTATTTATGTCATATTGTGCATCTTGCAGAAAGTCTATCTTGCAATGTTTTCAGTTACAATTTGCAATAATTACCCAGGTACCACTGAACAAAGTACCCAGGTACTGCACTTTTTGGTAACAATTAAAACTTAAAATAAGCAATTACAAAATTACCTAATGAGTTCATTACCACGGTGAGAGGGTAACATTTAAAACAAAACACTTTTAAAAAATTATCGCTATTATTCATATAACTAGAATATGACATGACGGTATTGCGGTCTGGGTTACTTCTTGCAAGTATACATTAATGAGCATTGAAAAATAAGGGGGGTGGTTATTGGTTAGGGTAGGAATGTGAACAGAAAAGGCGTGATCCAGCGCTATCTAGTGCTCAAAACTCTGAGGCTGATATCAGCTGTTGTAGCTAGCAGAAAGCAGAATAATGTCCGAGTGTATGCTGTAATAAGTTAGGTACCATTCCAACAGCTGATAAAGCACTTAGCGGTGAACCAACAATAAGAGGAAGTTCATTTCTCTGAGTTCTTTTCCGAATTAAGAAAGGGACATTTTCCCCATTACTAATATACTGTAGGGCCCCGAGTTACACGTAACGCGAGGTATCTGTTCCGGACAGTTTTCAAGTAGTATACTGGTCTCTGAGAGTTGTGCCAACACGAACATGTTGGTTTCAATTATGTATTGTATTTATTAATTATAATACCGAATGCAGAAACGTTATTGTAAGTACATGTAAATTATCGTCAATTGAAACGACAGGAATGATACGTACGTAGACAGCAATCGAGTTTTTGAGACATTTTAAATAGCAGATTCTAACAAAACCGATAGTCAACAGGTGAACATCATTGCCTGACACCACACTCAATCTTATGAATCATATTTCGAATACATGAGAAAAAAACATTTTTGTTTTTGTTTTTAGGTATTAAAATGTAAAACTAAAGTTGGCTTTTATAAATAGACTTTACAAAGGCGGGACGGGGTTAATGTCATTCTTTCTACTTAAGAAATATATCGATTTACTTTCTATCATTTCGTCTTTTTGATAGAAGTTTTTATATTATTACGTAATTAGAGATGTTATAGGTAATTCTTTAAATATTATTTTGGGAAAGAACTTAACATTATAAAAGCACCACATAGACAAACACAAACACTATATAAACACACACACGCACACGAATATATATATATATATATATATATATATATATATATATATATATATATATTTCGAGAAAAAAAGAGAGATAAAGGCCGAGAGTTCATGTATTGATATTTACATTTTCTAGTACATAGACTATTTTCTCATGCATACATTGTACTTTTGGAATATTATATTATACAATTGTATGTTATTAAATATACTGTGAAGTTGACATTTAAAATTAAAAAATATTGACTAGTTTAATCTGTTGGTGCTCTTTATGGCCTCAAATATACACCACAACAAAGATATATTACAATGTTCGTTTTATAGATAAGAATTATCTGCGTGATAAGACAAACCACCATGCCTAACACAATTAAACTGAGGGACTGTATGCATGTGTTCCTAAGTAAAAGAATTTAATTTTCAAAATAATAAATTTCTAGCTTTATTAACTTAACTCTAATAGCATTTGTCTCATCCGTGTAAGTAGCATAAGCATTTATGTGTTTTTCAATCACAGGTTGGGTTAAAGATTTTACCAGTGTCTAACAGCCTGCTAACAATATATAATTTGTGAAATAATTATTCACGGTAAAAGGCTGATTATTTCACTGCTTTCGAGTGAAAACCATTTTTAAGGCTCAATTCAAAAATAAAAACTATATGTATTCTGGACAACATTTTTTTTTATTATTGATTTTCCTTTGCCACAGTTTATTACCAACCTCTAATCTCTCAATCAAAATTCAGAACAGAATTCTGTAATTTTTGCAACAGAATTCCATCGGCGCTGCCACCAATTGGTCACGACCAAGAAGCGGACGTTGATTTAGATCTGGTTCTGTTTATGAATGAGAAGGGTGGAAGCAGGTAAGCTACCAAGAAATGCTTACACATCCTTGTAGGAGTATCAATATTGTTACTTACATAACATCTTTGCGTTGTAGAACACAGACCACATACTACACAAATAAGTACAAGTTCACTAGCATGCAACACAACTCTAACAAAATTCCCCCCCCCCCAATCTCATGATTAGATTCTGTCTAACTTGCCAATTCGTGCATTTTTGGCTGGTACATAACAATATACAGGACCCCTTTTAGAACAACATATGCCAACCCCTCCAGAATACTATTCATACTCATAGGCCATCTCGTTGGCCTTACCTCTATCGCTAACCTATCAGAAGATACACATGTGATGACTCGGGCAATTTTGTGGAGGTTGATCGAGGTTTAAGACTAAGGCCATGTGATGGTTTAATAGGAAGTCGTGGTTCACTTGGGGAATTTTAAAGGAAGTACTGATGTCCGGGAGTTTGCTGTTATCTGAGGAATAGGCCATAGTGTGTCCTGATGGGGAAACCCTGGCATAACAGTTCCTAAAAGACAACCCGTTACGCTTCTCAAAGTGGGGATCCAAAATTTACAACTGTGTTTTGTGATGAAGAAGTGATGAAATAAAGGTGTTTTGGGGAATGATTATCATATTGACATTCATACACTACATCAACTATCGAATATATTGGTCAACATTACCTTTCCTCCGGATGGACGTGCTGTTAATTTCATTGCTTGAGAAGCTTCGAAAAAACAAAAGATTCTTTCATTTGTTCGACAATGATTCTATTCCCAACGTTATCAAAGACACCCTTGCAAGAAGCTTTCAGGAAATAATGACCCCTCTGGAATATATGGTAGTTGATGAGGTAATTATTCCATTCAAATGGCGTTCACAAGGGAAACAGTACCTAAAAAAGAAACCCAAAAAGAGGGGTTCAATATTTGGGTGTTGGCTGAATCCTAAGACTATGTATATAAATTTTAACTGTATTAGGGGAAAAGAAATGAGGATGCAACAGAACTTGGTGTAATAAGTGATACTGTCCTAAGAATGTGCTTCGGTATTGGTAGATTACCATAAGATGTTTCTGGACAATCTGTTTATTAGCTGTAAGCTTCTAAAAAGACTGGTGGAAAATGAGAATCATGTTTTAGGAGTGGTCAGATCTGACAGGGTTTATGTACCTAATCCTGTTCTTACGCAAACCAAAGAATTTGCAAAGGAAGAAAGAGGATAGATAATTTTGTTACCTCTGAAAACAATTTTACCGTGGTACAGTGGAAGGGCACAGGAGTTGCTTGAGTAGATTCACCATTTGCTGGAGACGAGCCTAAAGATAAAGTAAAGAGGAGAGACAAAGTGGAAAAAATACATCATAGTGGATGGGCCTCATTGTGTGGCCATATACAATCGATTCATTGGAGGAATGACCTTAGTGACAGGATGGTTGCTCACTACCCTCTTGCTATGAAAAGTAAACGATTTTATCTTCGGAGTTTTTAATTTTCTCAACTTTATGGTAAATGCGTGGGTTGTTCAAAACCAAAAAAAATTCATCTAACATGTCATTCTTGGATTGTAAGGCAGGCATAGTTAACTCACTGATCCCTACCTCTCTGAAAAAGAATATGGTTGGTCGACCACCCAATGTTACACCACCAATAAAAAAAAAAGATGTCGAAACGGTGTAACAGGCGATGTGCTATTTGATGGCGAAGGGCAATTTCCGTCAGTTATATCAAGAAAGTCCCGTTAGTATGTACCGTTAGTTGATATTAATAGAATTATTAGAAATATATAGTCTTAACTATAACGTCATTAAAGATATATTATTATATATATATAGATTTAAAGCTTTTGGATAGAGACTCATAATACTTCACTCGTTAAAGACTGTTACTATGCTGGTTTAGGTACCGATTGTTCTAGAGTTCTGTAATAGTTATATGTATTAAGCTGTTGTATGTTTGTAACAGGCCTTTGGTCTGAATAAATTGTTTTTTTTAAAAACCTATCGCTGTTTCGAGTTATTTAACTGGCGCCCGAACAGGGACAGGCGCGATCTCATTGCGAATAATTTTTTGATCTCTTATCCGGAAACTTCGCACATCACCATTGGTGCTGAAACGTGATCGTCTGTTTCAACAGTTAACGCCTGTCGACAAATACAAATCAAGATTCAGCGTAGGATATACTTCCAAGGACTACAACTACCAGCAGCTTTAACTTCAAAGAAGACATCCCGGCCATTTGCCCAGAGGATCTTCGCAGAACAACAGACAGTCGCAGACCTTCCGCCAACAACAAGCAGCCAGTCTTCACCAAATCGTAAGTACAAATCCAATATGTCTCCTATCTCTAAACCTATCCCACATGAATTTTTAAAATTTATTCCAACATATGATGGCTCTCCTCATAAACTTGTACATTATATTGAAACTATTAAAGACTTATTGACTAGTTATTGTAATGAAAACATTTCTGAATTTTCTAGTAATCATTGGCTATTATTTAAAGCCAGTATGTCAAAATTAGAGGGTCCTGCAGAGCAAGTAGCATATAATAATAATTGTTGTGCCGTAAATGAATTAATAGATGTGCTCAAAAGAAATTTTGCTGATAGTAGGGCAGCTCAAGATTTAATTTTTGAAATTACAACTATGAAAATGCATTATAAAGAAAACCCTATTGAATTTTTAAACAGGCTTTATGAAAAAAGAGTAACAGTATTAACAAGATATAAGTTAGATGGTTTTAAAGATACCACTTTGGAACAGCTTGTATCGCAACTAGATTTAACTTTAGTTAGAACATTGTGTCTAGGCGTACCAAACCAACTTGGGGAATACTTACAACTATTTCAAATAAAAACTTTGAATGAAGCTAGAATTAGACTAATAAATGATTGTAACATAATATTAAACAGACTGAAATTAACGGGAAGTGAAAGTACACAAAATTCTCAACAAACGTTTAAAAATTTAAAATTTAAATCTAAAAACTATCAACAATTTAATCCACAAAATTATCAACAATTTTCAAGACCGCAAAACTACCAACAATTTTCTAGGCCTCAACATTTTCAAAAACTTTGGCAAAACAATTACCAACCAACTAATCAAACTGTCTCTATGAGAACTGTTCGTTCAAATCCTAAACATACTCAAGAAATGACAGAAATAGAAAACCCTTCTGACGAAATTAATGAAATTACGGAATTAAAGGATCAAGTGAAAAATTTAACAAATCAAATGAATAATTTTTTAGAACTAAAGAAGCCTCCACTCAAAGATCCACCTTACAATTTCAGTTAAATTCAATAAATAGAAATCTTCCATACTTTATTGATTATAAAAGTAGGAAATGGTTAATAGATACAGGATCTGAAAAAAATTATGTTATCCCTGATTTAATAACAAGCGAAATACCTCGTTACCAGGAGAAATTTACTATCAAAACGCCAGCAGGAATAAAACGTGGATCAGAATACGTTTATTTTGACCTAATAAATGTATTTGGAATTAAAAAATTAATTAAATTATATTTATTTAAATTTTCAGAAAAATATGATATTTTATTAGGACACGAATCATTACAAGAATTAAATGCAAAAATTAATTTTCAAAATAAAATATTAGAATATGACCAAAATAAATATAAACAAATACTTGGATTAACTAAAGACTTTAAATTAAAAAAAGGAATATATGTAGTGAAATTACCTAAAAAAGAAAATTATGATAATGCATATATAAACGAATATAAAGACGACTTTATAGAATAAAAAGAGTCAATTGTTAAATGTAAAAATTATGAAGCGAATTGTATTGTGTATGCCAAAGAAGACGTCACCTATAGTGCCACTCCTTTTGAGGTATATAAAATCGATTCTTTACAGGAATTTACACCTGTGACCGAAAGTCCCAAGTCTAAACCTCTTGATATGGCTACAATTAAAAATTTATTAAGGACAGATCATATGAACAAAGAAGAAAAAATTGAGATAATTAAATTATTAAGTAATTATTCAAATATTATTAAACAAGAAAATGATAAATTAACTGCTACTAACGTATTAAAACATGAAATTAAAACAAAGGATGACAATCCTATTTATTCTAAGAGTTATAGATATCCCGTAGCTTTTCGAAAAGATGTTGAAATTGAAATTGAAAAGTTATTACAAAATAAAATTATCCAACACTCTAATTCGCCATACAATTCACCTATATGGGTAGTTCCAAAAAAATTAGACGCCTCAGGGAAAAGAAAAATAAGAATGGTAGTAGACTACCGTAAATTAAATTAAAAACAAAGACGACAAATTTCCTATGCCAAATATAGAAGATCTTTTTGGAAAAATAGGTCGTGCAACATATTTAAGTGCATTAGATTTAGCCTCAGGTTTCCATCAAATTGAAATGGAAAAATCATCAATTCCTAAAACTGCATTCTCCACAGATCAAGGTCATTTTGAGTTTCTAAGAAAGCCCTTTGGACTAAAAAACGCACCACCAACTTTTCAACGAGCTATGAATATAATATTTGCTTCCATGCCAAATGTATTAGTTTATATGTATGATATTATAATATTTTCTGATTCATTAACAGAACACTTGAAACATTTAAAATCAGTATTCCAAAAACTATCGGAATATAATTTAAAAATACAATTAGACAAGACAGAATTTTTTAAAAAAGAACTATTATTTTTAGGACATATTATAAGTAAAGAAGGTATTCGTCCTAACCCGGCAAAATTAACTGCTATAAAGGACTTTCCTCTACCAAAAAATCCAAAAGAAGTTAAACAATTTTTAGGATTAACTGGATACTATAGGAAGATGAATAAAAATTATGCTAAATTAGCTAAGCCTTTAACTCATTTGTTAAGAAAGGACGTACCATTTAACTCTAACACACAAGAAATATTAAAGAAGCTTTTTCAGAATTGAAAGAAATTCTTATGAACGAACCTATTTTAAAATTACCAGATTTTTCTAAATCATTTCAATTAACAACAGATGCATCTAACTTTGCAATTGGAACAGTTCTATCACAGAATTTTGATAATATTGATCACCCTATTTCATTTGCATCACGTACACTAAACAGACAAGAGATTAATTTGTCTACAATTGAAAAAGAATTATTAGCTATAGTTTGGGCATGAAAACATTTTAGGCCTTATCTCTATGGTAATAAATTTACTATTTACACTGATCATAAACCATTAGAATATCTCCACAATTTAAAGGAACCAAATTCAAAACTTATACGCTGGATATTACTGTTAGAAGAATTTACTTTTGAAATAAAACATGTATCTGGAAAATCTAACGTAGTTGCAGATGCACTTTCTAGAATAAAAATACAAGAATCAAACGTGATAACCAATGACGCAGGCATAGAAATAAATCCAGAATCAGTTATAAACGAATTTTTACAAGATTGTAACCCCGAAGACCAAGTATCAAATTTAGCTACAATTCACAGTCAAGATAGCTCTTCCGATAATTTTAAAATAATGGAAGATGATAAAATTATCAATACAGAACAAAATCAAATTATTATTAAAAGAGGAAACGAAGAACCCCAGTATATAAAAATATTTAATAAAAATAGAATAATATTCTATGTATCAAATATACCAGACTTAGATAAATTAAATGACCAAGGAAATCAATTCTTAAAACCTAACACAACCTATGGTCTCTACTTTGAAGACGCAGGGATACCAGATATTAACACAGAAGTATATAACCTATTTACTCAAATGATAAAAGTAAATTTTACAGATATAACCATTAAAATTTATAAAAAACTCAATTTAGATGTAACAGATAAAGAGGAACAAAAGGAAATAATTACTAATTATCATGAAGGAAAAACATATCACAGGGGAATTAATGAAAATATAAATAAAATAAAAAATAAATATTATTGGCCTTCAATGATAGCAGATGTGACAGAATATATAAATAAATGCCAAATTTGTTTAGAAGGTAAATATGACCGCAACCCAATTAATGAAAAATATTGTGTAACCCCCACACCATCAAGACCATTTGAAAGACTACAAATTGATATTTTTCATTACTCGCAAACTAAGATCCTTACTATAGTGGATTGTTTTTCTAAACGTTTAACTACATTTATCTTAAAGACACTTAATGGACATGAAATTACGAAACATCTACGCACATATCTTAATCTTTTTCCAGTTCCTTCTGTAATACAAATGGATAACGGTAAAGAATTTGATAACGCCCTTATCCGTAACTTTCTACAGTTATACGAGATAAAACCCCATTACACAACTCCAAGCTATTCTAATCCTCAAGGTCAAGTTGAACGCACTCATTCTACACTTATTGAACTTCTTAATATTATCAATGAAACAAAAGAGATAACTACTTTAAAGGAGAAAATGGAATTAGCCACTATCGCTTTTAACAACACTTTAAACTCAACACATAATTTAACTCCAAATGAAATGACGTATGGAAAGATTAAAACACCATTTTCTGATTTAAAAGATCCTGATTTTATAATAAACGAACTTAACGCTAAATATCATGAACAACTAAAAACTACGCATGAATTAATAAAAAGAAAAATTGAAAAAGAAAAAATTGATCGCCCTGATAAATTAAATACATCACGCGAAAAAACTACTTACATTCCTAAAGAAATATATTTAAAATCTACTTTGCATAGAAAAGAGAAACCTAGATATATACGTGCAACAAAAGGAAAAGGTTTAACCGAAATTTTAAATAAAACAAAAAAATCAATTAAAATACATCCCAATCGGATTAAAAGACCAAGCATAATAAAATCATCTGTTACAGAAAATGACACCAGCATTAATGTACCTGGTAGCAGCAGCACTAACAACTGTAACGCTAGCTTATAAAGAGACAGTTTTAACCAAAACTGCTGGAATTATTCCAATTCAAACGCAAGACGCTTTAATAACAAACACTACATATACTTATATGCACTATATGGATATGAATATTATTGGAAATGAACTTAAAAAAATTAAAAATAATATTAAATTGTATACCAATTCTTCATTAAGTATTCATCTTTTAAACAGCATTAAACTACATTATGATTATGCCAAAACAAAACTCGAACATTTAAAAGGAAGTCTCCCAGAACCTACTCGCACACGCAGAGGATTAATTAACGGATTAGGCTCAGCAATATCTTGGCTAACTGGTAATATGGATGCTGATGATAAAGAAAAATATGATAGAATTATTCAACAAATTCAAAGCAATGAATATCACATAGAACATATTATCGAATCGCAAGTAACTGTAAATAAACAAATCATTGACCAATTTATTAAGGATATGAATATAATTTCAAAAAATAACAAAAAAATTAAAACAGCCCTCAGTGAAGCAAGCTCTATTTTAAATAATGTGGAATTATTTGAGCAATACTTTTTAACTTACACTACTCTCATTCTAATTATAAATAGAATTAACGATATTACTACAAGCTTGGAATTTTGTAAAACCAATGTGCTACATTCTAATATATTAAACAAGAAGGAGCTTAACTATATTTTGGAAAATACAAAGGAGAAACTAATCTCAGACAAAATAGAAACAATATGGGAACTCAGTAAAGTGCATTGTGCTATTCCCAAAGGCATGATTACATATTTTATACAAATACCTAAGTTTTCTATTACTCTAGAAACCTTCTTTCTATTATCATATCCCGTCACAAAAAATGAAATAACCAGTACAATCCATATCTATTCTTCATTTATCCTAAAGCTTATGAATTTGTACACTAGTGATAAATGTAAATTAATTTATAATAATTATTATTGTGAAAAAATAGATATTGTAAGTGATGATTGTATAGAAAGCTTAATCAATTTAAAATCAACAGATAAATGCAAAAGCATAATATTGAAAAAGCCAGAACCTTTTATTAAATATATAAATATTATAAATCAGTATTTAATATTTGAAACATCAAATGGAGTTATAAAGAATAAGTTTAAAAATGAAAGTAAATCTATTAAGTTTCAAAAAACACAACTTTTGTTTTTAGAACCAGATGAGAAATTAGAAAATAAGATTTGTAATGTAATGTATTTTGAAAGTTTTCTCACTATTACATTAGAAGAACCAGTAAAACAAGTTACAAGTAATATTCATTTTGAAAAAATTCATTTAGCAAATTTAAAATCAGAACCAATTGAAATTTTGGAAGAAATTGATTTTGATAAACATTTTAAAATAATTGTTATTGTTATTCTTACTATAATAATTATTATTTCTATTGTAAGTTATTATTATTGTTACTATTATTATAAAAATTATAAAAGTAAACCAATGAGTACTGTAGTAGAAGATATAGACCAAGGAGGTCCAATTGTACATTTTAACCGGGACGGTTAAAACTTAGGGAAGGAGGAGTTATATCAAGAAAGTCCCGTTAGTATGTACCGTTAGTTGATATTAATAGAATTATTAGAAATATATAATCTTAACTATAACGTCATTAAAGATATATTATTATATATATAGAGAGATTTAAAGCTTTTGGATAGAGACTCATAATACTTCACTCGTTAAAGACTGTTACTATGCTGGTTTAGGTACCGATTGTTCTAGAGTTCTGTAATAGTTATATGTATTAAGCTGTTGTATGTTTGTAACAGGCCTTTGGTCTGAATAAATTGTTTTTTTTAAAAACCTATCGCTGTTTCGAGTTATTTAACTGTCGTAAGGCGTTCCAGGGAGAAGCCAAGAGAAAAACTGAAAAATCCGCACAAGGTACAAGTTCCGCAAGTGTAAAGCTCCTATGTGTCCTGACTGCATGACAAACTTCTATGACAGAAGCCTTTGACAGCCTACACTGAACCTATGTAGCTATAAATAAATTGTTTCAAAACTATATGTTCCGAAATTATGTTTCCAACACGTTTATTTATTTGACTAACTACAGTTGTTTATGTTGATTTTTTATATTATTACAGTAACATTTTCTGAAACTGTTGTTGTGTATTGAGTTTTGAGCGTTAATGTTTGTGTTACTTTTTACTTCATATAACTACAGCATAAAAGAACATTCAAAGATTTTAGTTTGTATACAATGGTCCGTATGTTTTGGTTTATCTTCTTAAAATCAGTTATTTTGATGTAAAATAAAGCTACGTTTATTTACTCGTACCTAATTTATTTTGGTTACTACTTTACAAAATAGTTGTAAAGTAGATTGGTAAAGTGTTTTTAATTAATAAGAGTGATATTTTAATTATTCAAAAAGGAAAGTCTGATGTAATGTGAAAGTTATTGTACCCATCTATGACCATGAAGCAGATTTGGGTAACGTTCTGAAAAAACAACAGGCACACATGTGCGTTGTGACTCATTTGTGTAGATTAACAAATTAATTAGTTATTTACAAAATAATGTTAAGAGAGTTTACAAAATTATATGGTTGTTTTAGATATAAAGCCACCAAAACACAAAATTATTATAACTTTTTAAAACATTCACTAAAAACTGTCCCTGAAGAGGTTTTTTTCATAAAAACAAATTTGTTCACATTTTTATACATTTCATTGTGTTCCGATCGAAGATGACCTGAACATTATGAAATTCAGTTATATAATGCAATACGTTGCTATAGCTATGGAGTAATTTAATACACATTCAGACAATATATCGTAAAAGTTGGGAAGTGCTTTCACAGCAGGAAATATCTAGGAAACAGGCCAATCGGGTTAGTAAATTTGAACTTATTGGCAATATAATGTATTTAATACCGGGTAGGTAGCATTTATTCGTCTTAAGCAATACCAGAAACCTATCCTTTATATTGATGGATTCAGCTTTTAACCGAGGATAGTGAGCGATTTTTGGTTCTATTATTTGATAAAAGCCTTCCATGGAAGTTCATTTATTGTAATGTTTTTATTAATTGGTATAACATTATTCATTTTATTACTATTTAATGTTTTATATTTAGTGTTAAAGATTTCTATAGTAATTATTTTTGCTTGTTTAGAACAGTATAATATTACTTTGTTATCTATTTTAGTGTTTTTAATTTACTGAAATTTTAGTTTTCAGCCCGTACTTAAGTTTGCCGATTTTAACTAACATTGGTTCTTCACAAGGAATAAAATCATATGTATTTACTGTTCCCGGTCTACTGTTTCCGGTCAGTAGAAGATATTTGTTAATTTGTTGATGCTCGAAGTATAGCATCAGCGGAGAGATCCCTTCTAATTGTTAATAATAGATTACAAATATGATCTACGGACGTCAGTTTTCAGCTTCGAAGACCCAGTGTACAGCATTTGTTTGTTGTAGACAAAACCAGGACCCTATCCTTTGTCTTGATGATATGCGGCTCCTGCCCATGGATATTATTAGATTTTTGGGTCTTCTATTTCGTATAAGAATTTCGTTATAGCGCATATGCTTGATTTGAAGGTATGATGGCAAACGTTATTGGATATTTTGAGGATTCTTAGTGGTACTAATGGAAGAGTGGGCAGAAAAATGTCAACCTCCCCCAAACACGCAATTTCCCCATACTAAGCAGAAAATCCATGAACAGAGAAAACAGAAGAAACTAACTCAACACGATAAAATACATTGCATTTATAAACTGAGGATCACACATAACATAATTCACAGACTAACCAGCAAAACCATGAACAGAGAAAACAGAAGAAACTAACTCAACACGATAAAATACATTGCATTTATAAACTGAGGATCCCACATAACATAATTCACAGACTAACCAGCAAATCCATGAACAGAGAAAACAGAAGAAACTAACTCATCACGATAAAATACATTGCATTTATAAACTGAGGATCACACATAACATAATTCACAGACTAACCAGCAAATCCATGAACAGAGAAAACAGAAGAAACTAACTCAACACGATAAAATACATTGCATTTATAAACTGAGGATCACACATAACATAATTCACAGACTAACCAGCAAATCAATGAACAGAGAAAACAGAAGAAACTAACTCAACACGATAAAATACATTGCATTTATAAACTGAGGATCACACATAACATAATTCACAGACTAACCAGCAAATCCATGAACAGAGAAAACAGAAGAAACTAACTCAACACGATAAAATACATTGCATTTATAAACTGAGGATCACACATAACATAATTCACAGACTAACCAGCAAATCCATGAACAGAGAAAACAGAAGAAACTAACTCAACACGATAAAATATATTGCATTTATAAACTGAGGATCACACATAACATAATTCACAGACTAACCAGCAAATCCATGAACAGAGAAAACAGAAGAAACTAACTCAACACGATAAAATACATTGCATTTATAAACTGAGGATCACACATAACATAATTCACAGACTAACCAGCAAATCAATGAACAGAGAAAACAGAAGAAACTAACTCAACACGATAAAATACATTGCATTTATAAACTGAGGATCACACATAACATAATTCACAGACTAACCAGCAAATCCATGAACAGAGAAAACAGAAGAAACTAACTCAACACGATAAAATACATTGCATTTATAAACTGAGGATCACACATAACATAATTCACAGACTAACCAGCAAATCCATGAACAGAGAAAACAGAAGAAACTAACTCAACACGATAAAATACATTGCATTTATAAACTGAGGATCACACAAAACATAATTCACAGACTAACCAGCAAATCCATGAACAGAGAAAACAGAAGAAACTAACTCAACACGATAAAATACATTGCATTTATAAACTGAGGATCCCACATAACATAATTCACAGACTAACCAGCAAATCCATGAACAGAGAAAACAGAAGAAACTAACTCATCACGATAAAATACATTGCATTTATAAACTGAGGATCACACATAACATAATTCACAGACTAACCAGCAAATCCATGAACAGAGAAAACAGAAGAAACTAACTCAACACGATAAAATACATTGCATTTATAAACTGAGGATCACACATAACATAATTCACAGACTAACCAGCAAATCCATGAACAGAGAAAACAGAAGAAACTAACTCAACACGATAAAATACATTGCATTTATAAACTGAGGATCACACATAACATAATTCACAGACTAACCAGCAAATCCATGAACAGAGAAAACAGAAGAAACTAACTCAACACGATAAAATACATTGCATTTATAAACTGAGGATCCCACATAACATAATTCACAGACTAACCAGCAAATCCATGAACAGAGAAAACAGAAGAAACTAACTCATCACGATAAAATACATTGCATTTATAAACTGAGGATCACACATAACATAATTCACAGACTAACCAGCAAATCCATGAACAGAGAAAACAGAAGAAACTAACTCAACACGATAAAATACATTGCATTTATAAACTGAGGATCACACATAACATAATTCACAGACTAACCAGCAAATCCATGAACAGAGAAAACAGAAGAAACTAACTCAACACGATAAAATATATTGCATTTATAAACTGAGGATCACACATAACATAATTCACAGACTAACCAGCAAATCCATGAACAGAGAAAACAGAAGAAACTAACTCAACACGATAAAATACATTGCATTTATAAACTGAGGATCACACATAACATAATTCACAGACTAACCAGCAAATCCATGAACAGAGAAAACAGAAGAAATTAACTCAACACGATAAAATATATTGCATTTATAAACTGAGGATCACACATAACATAATTCACAGACTAACCAGCAAATCCATGAACAGAGAAAACAGAAGAAACTAACTCAACACGATAAAATACATTGCATTTATAAACTGAGGATCACACATAACGTAATTCACAGACTAACCAGCAAATTTATGAACAGAGAAAACAGAAGAAACTAACTCAACACGATAAAATACATTGCATTTATAAACTGAGGATCACACATAACATAATTCACAGACTAACCAGCAAATCCATGAACAGAGAAAACAGAAGAAACTAACTCAACACGATAAAATACATTGCATTTATAAACTGAGGATCACACATAACATAATTCACAGACTAACCAGCAAATCCATGAACAGAGAAAACAGAAGAAACTAACTCAACACGATAAAATACATTGCATTTATAAACTGAGGATCCCACATAACATAATTCACAGACTAACCAGCAAATCCATGAACAGAGAAAACAGAAGAAACTAACTCATCACGATAAAATACATTGCATTTATAAACTGAGGATCACACATAACATAATTCACAGACTAACCAGCAAATCCATGAACAGAGAAAACAGAAGAAACTAACTCAACACGATAAAATACATTGCATTTATAAACTGAGGATCACACATAACATAATTCACAGACTAACCAGCAAATCCATGAACAGAGAAAACAGAAGAAACTAACTCAACACGATAAAATACATTGCATTTATAAACTGAGGATCACACATAACATAATTCACAGACTAACCAGCAAATCCATGAACAGAGAAAACAGAAGAAACTAACTCAACACGATAAAATATATTGCATTTATAAACTGAGGATCACACATAACATAATTCACAGACCAACCAGCAAATCCATGAACAGAGAAAACAGAAGAAACTAACTCAACACGATAAAATACATTGCATTTATAAACTGAGGATCACACATAACATAATTCACAGACTAACCAGCAAATCCATGAACAGAGTAAACAGAAGAAACTAACTCAACACGATAAAATACATTGCATTTATAAACTGAGGATCCCACATAACATAATTCACAGACTAACCAGCAAATCCATGAACAGAGAAAACAGAAGAAACTAACTCATCACGATAAAATACATTGCATTTATAAACTGAGGATCACACATAACATAATTCACAGACTAACCAGCAAATCCATGAACAGAGAAAACAGAAGAAACTAACTCAACACGATAAAATACATTGCATTTATAAACTGAGGATCACACATAACATAATTCCCAGACTAACCAGCAAATCAATGAACAGAGAAAACAGAAGAAACTAACTCAACACGATAAAATACATTGCATTTATAAACTGAGGATCACACATAACATAATTCACAGACTAACCAGCAAATCCATGAACAGAGAAAACAGAAGAAACTAACTCAACACGATAAAATACATTGCATTTATAAACTGAGGATCACACATAACATAATTCACAGACTAACCAGCAAATCCATGAACAGAGAAAACAGAAGAAACTAACTCAACACGATAAAATATATTGCATTTATAAACTGAGGATCACACATAACATAATTCACAGACTAACCAGCAAATCCATGAACAGAGAAAACAGAAGAAACTAACTCAACACGATAAAATACATTGCATTTATAAACTGGGAATCACACATAACATAACACATAGATTAATAATACACAGAAACAAAAGTACACAACGCGTATTTATAACGACAATAAACGTAACAAAAATACCTCCTACATTCTGAAAACTCAAATACAAAGTTGCCTTTAAAACATCTAAAACTACCAAAAAACCCCTACACAACACAAACACACTCTAGAACAAGCAGGAAAGAGTGGGAGTATACAAGATCATGTTAATCAACTACTCTAACTACTACTTACGTGAAACAGAGAAAATTCATCACACGATACAAGAAATACTTAAGAGGCATGGAAACACAAACAACAAAAAACTCCTTACTCAGGAGAGTTCTTTTACATTATTATATCCCCGTTTTATTATTTCAATATACTAGCTTTTAACAAGTCGAAAACAGTTTAACAAAAACCTTTTTGTATAAATAGGCTCTATAAACTATTCACCAATAAAGTAATTTCATTTCACAATTATAACAAAAAAGAAACCTTACAAATGTTTTAAGTTTGTTTTGTTATTAAAAGCTAATTATAAAAAATTGATATAGATTTCTAAAACAATTATTAAAATTTACACATTACTTTAAACATTTTACGTAGCGGTATCATTTTTTTTAGGACCTATTGAGTCCTGAAAGCACAGTTATAATTTAACTGAAACAACTAAATAACGTCCAAATAAGGCCCGAGTATAACAATATACCAAGATAACAAAACTCGCAAATTTAATGTTTAGTGAGACAACACAGGTTTAGGAAAAAGAAGAGAAGAATCCAGAACTGGTCTCTGAATGAAATAAACTAGGACTCCCAAGCACAAAGAGTGTTGTAACTGGTAACATGTTTTAACAACTTAGGATGGCCAGACTATAGAGAATGCTGGTTGTCTAGGCAATGTTTGTAATAGCTGAGGATTAAAGTTCGTTGTTTTTAAAAAGAGCAATGTGTCCCCTTCTTCTTGTTTTAATAATCCTTATTGCTAATATATACTGTATCGTACACGTCACATATTATGATGTAATTTACCGATTTCTCACAGTTTTCTTGGAATTCCTTAGGAGATCCAGACTCCATCTTGTATAGCCTATAAGTGAAAATCCCAGGAAATTCAGCACAATAAGTCGTCATAGTAACATAAATATGATTGGTATAATCGGAACTAAAAGAAGAAGCCTAATGTTTCCAGCGACGCAGGCAGCGACGTGTGGGACACACACTCTACAAATATTCCGGAAGTGTCTAACAAAGTCAGTATTCAAAAATGGAATAAACCTTAAAAATGGAATAGAATAGTTATTAGTTGTGCGAGGTGTAAGCTGGGAGGTGCCGAAACCAATACAGAGTTTTAGAACAAGTACTGTTACGTATTTAAAATATGTAATATAGACTCATTTCTTTTATTTTAAATCCGCCTACAAAGTCAGGCAAAGTTCACCTGTGATAAGGTTTTTCCTGCAGATTCAACGGCAGAGCAAGTTAGACCTTTCCGGAGTGTAGTCCGTTACACCACTACGTTCTATTATATTTTTATACTTATTCAATCTCCGTACCCTAGGTACTAGTGTAAGTTAAGGCAACTATTTATTTAATTTTAAACTGAATGTGACCAGTGCGTGGAATAGGAACAAGTTTTCTGGCCAGAAATCGCTTATCTAATACGCGAGTGCGATTAATGTGTGTATTCCTTGGGGCACGTAAGTACACAATATTAATTTATATAATTATAATAATTATTGAACCTCCGATAGTGTGATTACCAAACAAGTACAATCAACCAAAAAGAATTATATTTTTTTTACCATTGACACAGACAACGCCAGCATCTGACCAGGTTCTTAAAAAGCTTTAATTCTGTCTTTTAAAAAAATATTTTCAATATGGAAATAATTTAAAATATAAATACGAACTATAATGCTTAACTTTGACACTGGTTGGTAGTCAATGATGCTTTCCTAAATAGGCTTCATTTTCTAAATGGCTTTATCTATAAGTTGCAAAATTGATACCATTTTTTCTAATTTAATCTTGTGTGTGTATGATTACTAAATGTGTTGTAAAAGCTATGAAGCATTAGTAATAAGCTTAAGGAATAGTTTTATTTTGTTCATAAATCACCATAAAAGTGAAATATTTGTGAAAGAAACCTTAAAAGTTGAGACACATTATACCCTTAAAAGGTCGAAAACTATTGTGAAAAAATGTTATATCAAAGCAAGATAATATATGGAATACGTATTGTTTTGAATAATAAATAAAGATAGAAATGATGTAATCCAACGTTCAAGTACAAATACATAAGTTATAACAAAATTTACGTATATAATTGGAAATGGATTAGGTTAGAAATAGTAAAAGTTAATTTTGCCCATCTATGAGTATTTATTAACATAAATTAATTTTGCCATATAAACTTGTAGCTAATTGTTTTTTTGTTTTGTTTTTTAAATTCAGGAGTTTATTCACCGGAGATCTATTTCTTGAATTATAGGGGTTGTAATAAAATAATACTTCAAGAGATAGGTCATTACTTTTGTACGGACTAGGTAAGTAGTTTAAATCAGGAAAAGGAAAGTAGAGAATGAGCAGGACAGTAAACGACAAATTGAAGTGAGGTTAAGTGTGATAAAAATAATAAAATTATTTCAGTAAAATGTAAATAAAATTAGTGAGCGATTATAGGAAAGTGCGTAGGGAACTACTTAATGAACAAAGACACACTACAGACTCACAGTAACGCAAGACATCTTAGTAACAGTCTTGCCTGTGACTCACAGCGTTGAACAATGCACTGGTTTAGTCCGAATCGCGTTTAATGAAAAGTGTAAGTAAGAAGTTTTTTTTCTAAACGATGTCAATAAAAACCATCGTTGTTGTTCAACAAACAAAATTCAAAGGCAAAGCAATATCCATGGCATTTCTAAAACAGTCCGTGCCATTGGTTCAGAAATGGATCCAGATTTCTCACATTTTTTAAAGTATAACGGGCAGTAGAACATGCTGTGTCTGCGTATAATGAAATGTACAACAATATAAGATCGACTCATTTCTAGCAATAACCTCTCCCATGTAAACACTTGTCAAAAAAGCCTACCAGAAACGCAATAACAACATTTCACTAGTTCTTGCTGTTGTTATTTCTTAATTGCGTAGAGTGCGGCTTCTTTCCTGTTGTTTTAATTGACGATAAATTACACAAACTTATAATAATTTTTCTGCATTTGGTATTATATTTAATAAATGCAATACATAATTGAAACCAATATGTTTGTGTTGGCACAACTCTCAGAGACCAGTATACTACTTGAAAACTGTCCGGAACGTAAACACTGCGTTACGTATACCTACAGTATATTAGTAATGGGAAAAATGTAACTTTCTGAATTCGGAACAGAACTCAGAGAAATGAGCTTCCTCTAATTGATGGTTCACCGCTAAGTGCTTTATCAGCTGTTGGAATGTTACCTAACTCATTACAGCATACACTAGGACATTATTCCGCTTTCTGCTAGCTACAATAGCTGATATCAGCATAACAGTTTTGTGCACTAGATAGAGCTGGATCACCCTTTTTCAGTTCACATTCCCACCCTAACCGATAACCACCACCCTAATTGTTCAATGCTCATTAATGTATACTTGGAAGGAGTAACCCAGGCCGCAATACCGTCATGTCAAATTCTAGTTATATGAATAACCGCGATAAATAGTTTTTGTGTTTTGTTTTAGTGTAAGTGTTTTATTTCAAATGTTACCCTCTCATCGGAGTAGTAAACCCATTAGACAATTTTGTAACTGCTTATTTGGGTAAGTCCCAAAATATACATTTTTCCCTATTGGTGGCCAGCCTGGAAATGATCCTTTTACAGTAAATACACTTCTATAATGTAGTGTCCTGTAATGTCTTTGTTCAGTATTACCAGGATAATCATGCACCTCCAAATGGTTTTAAAGTTTGTAACACCTTATTCTTCGTTTAATTTAGAGGGTAAAGTCTAACTTCTATCCTGAAGATAGGGTTATTAAGAGCTGCAACCCACACAACACGCAAGTATGGCGGAGGGTTACCTTTTAGTATTGCCCGCATGACTTCTAGTGGCATCACATACTGTACCCCGCCACACTCACAACACACGACTGTTAACTAATCAAATATTAACATACAAAAATTATCCCCTATATGCCTTGTGAAAATCGCGCTGAGCGATATATTAAAAACGTTAAAAACATGTTAAGAGCATACTTCCATAACAAACAAACATCTTGGGACGAAGGAATAAGCCTTTTGCAGAGGAGTTTAAATTCTGCTCTAAATGAATCTACTGGATATTCCGCATTCGAATTACTGTTTAACTATAAACCGAATGATCCTTTAAGCAACATGTGGGCTTAAATGATATAATAGAGAACAAGTGTTCGAAGGGGGAATGGATAGAAAAGATTGGTAGAGCAGTTGAAAATTTAAAAAAATCTTCAAAACGCAACGAAAGATACGGAAAATATGTTAAAGAGAAAAATAAACATCCGTTTAAAATAGGGGATGAGGTTTATGTTAGATGCCATTATTTATCGAAAAAGGTTGATAATTTTCAAAGTAAATTGGCTATGAAATATGAAGGTCCGTATAAAATATTGTATTTTTTTAGTCCTGTGTCTGTACTGATCCAACAAAGTAATAACCTCAATAATATAAGAAGAGCTCATATAAGTCAATTAAAATTGAAACAGGGACGTACTGAAAGATAAATTCCTTATAAAAAGGAAAGGGGTAGGAAAAATGTCATAGGGTATACAAGTAAAGGTATATACGATTATATGCAATTGCATACACAACACGACAACAACATATATGTCATGCCTGCATGGTATATAGCCCACACAAATACACGAGGCTGACTGACTTATAGCTTCTATTACATTTAACACAACACGATTCCAATACGACTAGGAATCCAGACTTTACACGACAGACTGACCAAATTGTGTACAATCTAAATATACCACTTGAGTATGCGTTTACAAGCAAGAGTTACTATTGATTATCCTTTGTGCAAATGTAAAAAAAAAGGAAAAAGAATTTTAAGGTATGGGACTTAAATTTTCAAAAGTTAACAAATTCATAACATACGCCGTACAAAGTTGTAATATAATAACATAAGGTTGTTAAAACAATGAAGTGCTAACGAAACCTAAGAATATTAGTTTATAGATATGGACTTGAAATTCAAGGTTTGTGAAGTGTGTAAAACGAGTTTGCAAAATAATATTGTAAATATGGTTAGTCAACGGTAGGCCCGTGAGAGCTTACGTGAGAAGCGGATGTACATCCGTAGGGGGAATCGCGATCATTCCATAGTGGAGACTGTAAGTAAACAAAAACATCCGTTATTGAATAGATTGTTTACACTTTTACTATAGTACGTTAGAGCTCTACATAGTGTAAGTTTTCTTCAATTGTAAAAGGGGACTGCACACACTCATGTATAAAATGTTGAAGTAGTAATAAGATGTAATGTCGAACAAAAATTTTCTTTTCAGGTCGACAAGAGAAAATGTAACACTCTTAAAAATAAGGTGTTACATATAAATTCATTTATATATTTGATTTTTATTTAATAATTGTATCGTCCGAATATAAAAGAAAATTTTTGTTCTCTTTGTACGATTGTAATTCATTGTGAAGTTAGCATAGATGGTAGCACCCCTAGCGGGTAAAAATGTAAAATATCGTACGAGTTGGTAGCTTAACTTAAAAAAACTCACATCACCTCATGTGACGTAACATGGTCTGATATCGCATGATCTGACGGACCAATCAAAATATTCGAAATAATAATCGAGGGTGGGAAAGTTCCGCTGGCTTGTACCTTCAGAAGGCCCACTTCTCCAAAAGTCTTTGAACGAGACGGACGTATGCACTTTCGGACTTAACTTAGAAATTTATAAGCTTCCAGTATTCAAAATTTAAGATGTCAAGGCCGGTACCGAATTTTATTAACGCAACCAAAGAAGAAGTCAGAAGCGATAATTTATGTTTTTCAAACGAGTAAATGTTTATATAATTTTTGTTTAAGTGCGCGGATTTGCAAGAGCGATGTGTTAAGTGTTTAGTGATTCCGAAAGCCATGGGCAATCTTTAATATGTTTTAAAGTGTTTTATTGTGCACAACCAGGTACGTTTTAGCTATAAAGAAAATGTATTTTAATGTTAACTAAGTTGAATTTTAAATGATAAACGGTTAACACATGAACGGTAGAAATTGTCCTTTGAATATTCATTTCTAAAAATTCAATTGAAAATATTAAGTTACTATCTTGTCGATATATATAAATTTTAAAGTTCAATAAGTAATTCAAATGTATGGAATAACTAGCAGTAATTAAAATTAAATTACTCGACACATTGCTGTCTTTTGTTCTATTGTAATTGTCACTGATTAATAAATTGTATAACATTGTATTTTAAAACTTTATATTTTCATTCCCAAGTAACCTAGTTCTACCTTCCAATGATATCGGAAGATCGTTTACAGAAAGACATTATTATGCCTGGCTGGAAACGGAGAACTAGATAGAGCCCTGGGTAAGTAAGGTAATTAATTTGTTAATTAGTAATTAACATAAATTTTTAATAAAGCCCTGATATATACTTACCCCACGAAAAAAGGTTCTAACCCGTTACAAGTTCACGATGTTTAAAAAAGGATGACCCGATTTAGAAACGTTATATTAATTACAAATATGATCTA